>JACTTY020000003.1:6000000-6492500 GCA_014595695.2 Epargyreus clarus clarus
CACGTTCCTCGCTTTCCATTTCCTTGAAGCGGGCTTTGGGGGTGGGTTGTACCCGTCTGCATATGTTTTGGGTAAGCATCTTTTGTATTAAGTTCATTTGGCCCAGGGTTTCATTATTTTTGACTTCCATATTAGTGCTCTTATGATACTTAGTTACTACTATGTTGCTCAAAAAACTAAGCTTTATTGAAGATCTGTTTAAACAAGTTACACGAATTCAATTTTCATCGTTACATTTTCCATTAATCATTTCAATAGAAAAATAATATTTGAAATAACATAGATAATATCTTTAGAATTCAAATATGTTGGAAGCTTAATAAATAATCTTTTTAGGATTAGTATAAGCCTGTTGTATTTTGCGTTGCTAATACATAAAATAATAAACAGATATCTTAATCTATAAATCTTTTATATATTGTATCTCACCGTTCTTATTTGATCTATCCTTCTGAGTAATTATTTCTGTATCTACTTCGTTAGTTCTAAAGTTCTTGTTTCTTACAGCCGTGGAGTTAGTTGGTTTGAAGCAGCGCGTCTTAGTCTCCGCTATGTGTAACATGACGTTTGTGGTCGGCGTTGTCCTCATAGCAGTAGTCGCTTGGTTCGTCGACAACTGGAGAACCTACATCCTCATCCTGTACGCACCAGCCATCATCGTTGGCGCTTACGTTTGGTTCATGAATGAGAGCTCAAGATGGCTTCTGAGTAAAGGAAGACGAGATGAAGCAATACGAATCCTGAAACGAGCTGCGAAGATCAACAAATTAGATCCAAGGTCGTTAGATTTAGACGCATTAGGAGATCCGTTGTTGAAGCCACAGAATCAAACGATGGACAAGAAATCACAGTTTTCGAAGGCGATACGATCGAGCATAATGTGGAAGAGGGTGTCAATATGCTCGTTCCTTTGGCTGACTTGCTCGCTAGTGTACTACGGGATGTCGATCAACTCGGTGATGTTGAGCAAGAACCGATATGTGAGCTTCATGCTGGTGGTGTTGGTGGAGATCCCGGCGTATGTGGTGGTAGTGATAGTGTTGGACAAGTATGGGAGGAAAAAGACGTTAATAGCGAATTACGTGACCTGTGCGGTGATGAGCCTCCTGTTTGCGTTTTTGCCGAGATGTAAGTATTATATTATTTTTGTTCTTGGTATGTTAAGTGCTTAACTTTTAGAGTCTGTTTGACTTTTAGAACTGTTAGAGATACTGTCGCGCCTGTTTTATAAAATTTAAGTTGGAAATAAGCATGCCTACCTGATAGGATTGGATTTCTGCCTGAAGTTGGACACAGGTACGTTGCTACCCCTGTAGTCTAAGATAGAACGCCACGTAAAAATATTTTTGCCTTAACACACCCTCAAACAAGAACACAGCAGCGCTTAATACCGCTATTATAACGAAATAATATATTACACATATTTTTGCACTATAAGCTGTTATGTAGTAAAGGGAATTATTCCAATTTTGTCATCATAAAACTAATTTAAATCGCATCAATCGTCGATTCCAGGCAATACTCAAGTTATGTTAGTAGTTCATTACAGATGTCTATGAGCGGTATTGACTAGTTGAATCCAGTTTAAAATCTAAGAACCCGTAAATAATAGGAAGTACAGAAAGTTAATTTTGTTTTTTTTATCACTAATTTTATCTTCTGTGAAATTTTATATGATAAAGAACAATAGCCCATGATAAATCTACTTGCGTGTTAAATTTGTATCGGTACAAATTCTTTATTATTGATGTAAGAGTTTACGTAAAAGACGGTACTAATGTCATTTAATTCGATAAACAATATTATTTATATTCAAGTTAACGGCCATTTTTATTTGATTTACTTGGATGGGTTGGTTAAAGCCCGTTTAATATTTGCGTTAAAGTTAAATATAACAATAACTTTGACGGTAGCAATGGAATGTAACCATTTTGTGTTGCACCTATTTATTTGTCACTAATGCCATTTGTGTCGCTGTCACCCATAGATTAGTAAAGATTACTCACTCCTAACAAGAAAATGTACCCAGTTTTGAGAATTGAAATAGTTGCGTAAAAAAGTTTTGCCACGTCCCCGTGCTAAAATGTCCCTAAAATATTTGAAATCATTATTTATTTATTACGTACATTAGTTATTTATTTGTAAATTTTCTCTAAAAATGTTTTATTAGTCAAGGATTCAAAAAAAGAACTTACTAAAATAAGCTGTTTGTGGCTTCATTCAATTTCAAGGCGGCGAAGTATCTTTACTAATCTATGCTGTAAATATCGAAAAGATATTTTCAATGTTTTGGAATCTGTCTGATAAACTGATTTTGGATACCACGCAATTCAGAAAAGATCAAAGTAAACACTTTTTGGAAGAGTAAAAACTCAATCTGCTTTTATCTCGAAAATATTTTTGGTTTCTTGCGAACTAATCTAAAAAGTCACAGAATTGTGTTAGTAAATAAAAAAATATATTGTCTGTGGCTGTATCGTCATAGATATACTAAAATAGTCTATAGTCTATGCGCGTGCTAAAACCATTTGTTCGTTTGGCGCCATTTGTCATTGTTTGTCGACATGTCGTGTGATGCAGACGTGTTATTGTCTGTTACTGTAATTAATTCAAGTATCACTGGGATTAATCACGATAATCTAGAGTAATTGTGTTATTGAGTGTAACTATTAAACAATGATTCGCATTGACACACATGAGCTTCATAATATAAACAATATGAACAAATAGCAATGAGCATGCTATTAAATCAACCCATTTTAGTGTCCCACTGCTGGGAACAGACTCCTTTCAATGCATGTATATCATTTTACACTGGACGAGAGCAAATTGGTAGATTTGACATACCCTGAATTACCCGAATTACCCTTATTTATTTGCTAAATAAATAAATACCCTTATTTATTAGTTAGAAACAACAGTGATATGATAGACCGTGATAGAGGTGTCCGAGGTTCAAATCCCAGGCATGCCTGATTTTTCAAACTTATGTGCGTATTAGAAATGATTTGTCATATGCTTAAACGGTGAAGGAAAACATCGTGAGAAAACCTGCATACCTGAAAATTAAACAAAAACAATGGTATGTGAAGTCCACAAATACGCACTTGGTCAGCGCGATGGACTATGGCCTAATCCTTCTCATTCTGAGAGGAGACCCGTGCCCAGCAGTGGGACAATATGGGTTGATGATGATTTGTATAGATATAAATACATGTAATCATATTTGCTAACAAACAGCCCGCATGCTTGTTTACAACTAATACGTGTAAACTACATAGTACCATAGTAGTACATAGGTGTAGTGTGTACACGCGAGCTACTGAATGCGGGTTCAGTATATTTATTGCGTACTACTTTGAAATTAGGTCACGAATTGTCTTTTTTGAGCGAATTCCGAACATTACTTTCAAATAGCTACTTATTATTTTATGAACATTTATTGGACTACTTATTTATTTCTAAAATGTATTTTTCAATGTTTTATACAACTGCCTTCTTATGAAAATAATGTAGCAAGCAAGCATGCAGTCAACCTAATGGTATGTGATAATTGCTACTCATGGACATCAATAATCAATCCCAAATAGGATAGATATAAACACATCTAATCATATTTGCTTACAACCAGCCCGTATGCTTGTTTAAAACTAACACGTGTAAACTACGTAGTACTGAATGCGGGTTCAGTATATTTATTACGTACTACTTTGAAATTAGGTCACGAATTGTTTTTTGTTACGTTAACTTTGTTTGCAAAATAAGTGAATTCCGAAAATTGGTTTCACCTGGACATCTGTAATCATCATCTCAAATCGGCATTGGATGCGTTGCTACCTATGAAGACTAAATAACATTGCGTCTCTTTTACATCCTTCACCAAAACACAGCAGTAACACTGCTGTTACAAGGTAGAAATAGGATTCCGTCTGCGTCGAACCACGGAGTTCTAGCACCTGTATAAAACACTTGTGACCTTCATAGTGATCGGTCAAGCGATATGTTATCTATAAATACGAGTATCATGTGGTATACTAGCATCTATTTGTAAATATTAAAAGATTGTTCGTGATATTGATTCATTCACCAAAAATATTTTAGTGATTGTTAAAAATTTGGCGTTTTTATAAGATTGTAGTAGCAAACTAGTATGCAATCCACCTGATGATAAGTGGACATCTATATTACAAATATTTACAAAGAAATGGTCAATTCTACCACATAGTTCTATCTATAGTCACATATCGTTCCCACTCTTAATGACTAAAATGGCTTTTTCTGATTGACTTCAAGTAGAAATGTAGATTATGGCTAAGAGTGTGAGATAGAATGAAGAAAAAACCGTTGTTTCTGTCTTCAAAATAAATGTAATATTGAATATATTAAAGAAAAAATCTGTTACTAAATAAGTTATTAAATTCTAACGGAACCATCATTAATGACGATGATATATATGACGATATTGATGATGATGATGATATTGATAATATGTCACAGCGGTCTGGTACTGGTGGTATAATGTGACGCTATCGTACAGTTCCGTCAACATTTACAGATAATAGATGTCGATGGGCAGTGACCACTTTCCATTGGAATACATAATCATTGATTACTTTAATCTTCAAAGCAATTATGCTTCTTATGCCCATCATCAGAACTGTATGCTCACTTACTAGATTTACAAGAAAACACGATTATTAGAAGATATTTGTGATTTTTGTAACATTGATGACCAACAAAACGGTATTGATGATGATGATGATATTGATGATTTGTCACAGCGGACTGGTACTCAATCGCGTTATACCTGGTCGGCAAGTGGAGTGTGACGCTGGCGTACAGCTCAGTCTACATCTACGTGTCTGAGGTGTTCCCTACAAACATGAGGCAGACCCTCATCAGCGTTTGTTCCACATCTGGCAGGATAGGATCGCTGATCGCGCCGTTGACGCCGTTGCTGGTAAGTTTATTAATAAGTGTTCGACTGTTCGTCAATGTCTGGCAGAAGCTGAAGGTTTTAAATTTAAAACCCTTAGAAATTCAGTTGCATATTGGCTAAAAGTCATTATATTTAGAGGTTTATTGAATACATGTGTAATGATTAAATTTACCTTGCACTTGACAAAAAATATAATATTTCAAATTATATCTGGGCTAATACCACAAATAATAAAACGCATCTGGGCTATACCATAATAGAGAGTGCGCCAAATATTGAGCGTCAAATTCGATCCTGATTTACCGTATTCATAACAGTTTGTTTCATTACGGCGTTGAAAACCCGGGGTTTCAGCTACAACTTACACTCATTTTGGCATTAAATTATTTTTATTAATAAGTTTAATTTTTATTATTTTTGTGACACTTTCAAACATATCAGTATTAATATGACAAAATTAAAACATTAGAATCGCAGACAACACATCAATATGTCTAATATAGTGTTAATATTGTTTTATAAATATTGTGTGTGTGTGTGTGTGTGTTGTAATAGTGTTAAAACGTTATAAATAAATATAGCGTCAATATGCTGTAATATTTTCATCAATATTAACAACGTTGTAAATAGCGTTACAACGTTATATATAGCGTTAGTACACTATAATATTTTATCAATATGCTTAATCCAAACCATTTTACAGTCACAGTACCACAAATCGATGCCAACAGTGATATTTGGAGGGATGTGCATCATCTCCAGTACATTGGTCCTCATGCTGCCGGAGACCCGGAATATGAGGCTTCCAGACACCATCGAGGAAGCAGAGGCACTTTCCAAAATGAAGAACAGGGCGGATATCTTGTAATTAGGTTAGGACAATGAAATTTAAATTAAAAATTGAAACTCCCGACGCGAAAGAGCTGACGATATTTTAACAGCTAACCGTATATTATACTTAATAGTATAAGTATTTCAGAAATACATCGCGTGAAATTATTATTTCACAATTATCCACTACCAACGTGTATGGTGGTATATACTCTTATTTTAAACCGTGCAGTATGCACTTATATACCATCACCATGATGTTTTTATTTTATAATTGAATACATTTTGTACATACCCAAGAACATTTCATCAAGTTAGCTTCAAAACTAAATTATAACACACATGAATGTCAGATTGCTAGTAATCATCATACATATTTTGATCTTTGTAAAATATAACACGGCTCTTCTTGCGTCGGGGTTTAAAAAGACGAAACCTAAATCTTTAATCTCGTTTCTTAACCAAGACTGTATTAATATTGCTACTTAAATTTGTATAATATTGACACCCTAATTGTAAAATTACCAAATAAAATCATCTACAATTAGTCTTGATTATCCTGAACAATGTTACTCGATAACAAAATATTAAATTATTTAAATAATTATCTTACAACTAAAATGTATAATATGTATATTATTATTATACGCACTCCTAATAGAACTGATTTTAATTATATTAAAATAAATAATAATATAATTTTGAAAAATGATAGCATTGTATTTATATTTAAATCCATGAATAATTTTAATAAAATATAAAATAAGTTTCTTAAATTGAAGCTACTTAAGTAATAAAAATATTATTAATTCATTATTTTATAAATCTGTGCAAAACATTAAAAATATCGTATGAATAAATAAAAAATGTCACATTTTTTATTGCAAAAGACGCTATAAATCTCAGTAAATTGAATTGTATTCTGTTACATCTAAGTTTTTAAAGTATTTTATCATAATTCATCAATTATTATTCGTGTATTATTCAATTTTCTTGCATTATTCTCCTAAATAGCAGATATTATATCTAATGTAGAAATATAACGATATAGCAATTCAGACTCAAAGCAAATAGCAATATAGCATAATAAGCAGCAAATAGCAATAATAGCAGACCTGTTATAACGATGGGATTTAATATTTTATAACAAACTCTTTAGAATACTGAACGAGTTCAAAGTATTTGATCAAAGAATATCAGATATGAAGACCTTATTTATTATTGCGCTCAAAATAAATTAGTTTCAGCTATTATTATATATTAAAGGAGCCGTTTACTTGTATAATAATTCGATAATGTTGCACTTTACAACCCTAAAAGACACTCTACTTGAAGCATCGATTCGCGTTTTAGCTTCGTGTTTTTGCGTCCAGTACCCTAAGTATGAGTTTTTACGTTCTTACAAAAATGACGTTTTGTTTCTGTTTACGTATTTCATATATATTTCAAATCAGTTCTGATACAATCCTCTAGGGGCGCTGATTGGAAATGTATGGGCAAATACGTAAACAAATACCCAAACAGACATTTTTGTAAGAACGTCAAAACTCATTCTAAGGGTACAGAAGTAGCTACGAAAAACAGCAATTTTTACGCCCGCACATGACGGGGCGTAAAAATTGCATTATTACATTTAAATTCAGAAAAACAGCTAAAGTCGGAAGCATAGTATTGAAACACCATATCCGATGAAGACATCAAGTCTACCTTGATAGCAAAATCCGATACTATATGGATTAGTGAAAAATTCTGAAAGGAGTTTAGGGGCCGATTTTGATAAAAATTAAAAGCGCATTATTAGATTTCTTAATATGCCTTTTTAGGGTTCCGTACCCTAAGGGTAAAAACGGAACCCTATTACTAAGACTCCGCTGTCTGTCTGTCTGTCCGTCTGTCACAGCGCTCTATCTCTGGAACCGTAATAGATAGACACTTGAATTTTTACAGATAATGTATAACGGTGGCAGCTATAACACCAAATACTAAAAATAAAAACAGTTGAATACAAAAAGGGGACCCCTTACAACAAACGGCTATTTCGATGTTTATCGAACTAACTAATGATTCGTTATAGGTAGAAAGTTAACTTTTTACAATTTTTAGAATGTTTTTACTTCAATGCCTGCTATAATAACAAATACTAGAATTTAATGAAAAATGAAAATTTTGGTGGTACGGAACCCTCCGGGTGCGGGTTAGACTTGCACTTGGCCAATTATTCTTTGCCACTTACCTTTTTTCCAGAATGTGTAGGTTATAGATAGGATAGATAGGTTTAATCGGGTAATTTTGCTTTTGGAGTCGTTCAAGTATTACGTAAGCGTTTTTAGGGGGGCGGGGGGTCTTTGCTTTGCTTATTTTTAATGACATGGGGGGTAGGGGAGTCTAGATGATGATTACGTCATCGGTAGTTTGTTACTTGTTTACACGAATATCAACCCTAACATTGCCTTTACTTGAAAGCGAAACGCATTTTCGGGGATTCCCGCAAATCATGCATACGTTTAGGCAGTTTTAAAATTATAATTATAACATTATTATAATATAAAAAAAAAACAATAAATTAATTGAAAAATGTTTACGTAAGCATGGGGGAGGGGGTAAGAGCTTTTCTTATTTTTGCTGACAAGGGTGATGGCGGGGGGTAAATAATTGTAATAAATCTGCTTACGTAATACTTGAACGGCCCCTTTCAGTAAGTTTCTGCCTTAAACCTTACTAATAATTTTGTCAAATATACTTAAAGAATCATCACCAATTATGTTATTACGATAAGCATTACATTTATACTATTTATGTTTAATTAAGTTCTACTTTACTGTATACGATTGTGTTGTCCTATAAAATGTGCTTTCGCCGTTTTTTAGTCTTTTAGATAATTGTATTTAAGAGTAATATTTCATGTAGATAACTAGACCACGGGCCTTCGAATATTTTTTTATGATTAATAAAAAGTTTAAACTTCGTCTACTCTACAAACATTTGGCTTAATCGAAAGCTATGCTACAAATGTTTGCACTACAAAAACCAAGTCAAACGCAATCCATACGTTTAAATTTGAAAAAGTTTGGCAAGCATTCGAACGCGGCATATGTATGTATGTCAATTTGGATATTATCTAATATTTACTTATACTTCAATCGTTATTAATCATAAAGAAATATTCGAGGGCCTATGGTCTATACCAAGTTCGATTCCCGATCAAATATTTCGAAATAACGAGCTTGATTTGATAACTTTCGACCATAGATTAGTAAAGATTACTCACTCCTAACAAGAAAATGTACCCAGTTTTGAGAATTAAAACAGTTGCGTAAAAAAATTTTGCCACGTCTCCGTGCTAAAATGTCCCTAAAATATTTGAAATTATTATTATAATTTATTTAATTATCATGAAAATTACGCAGTATTAGTTATTTATTCGTAAATTTTCTCTAAAAATGTTTTTATTTGTCAAGAATTCAAAAAAAGAACTTTACTAATCTATGCTTTCGACATACTATTTCTTAATTTCAACGACAAAATGGCGAACGTATATAATTACAAAAAGGCATTTTTCGTTCATATGCGAATAACGACAGTATTTTTAGCAACTAAGAGTCCTTTTCGAGTTAGAATAAGATTGTATTTATGGGACCAATGAAATCAAAAATACGGAAACATCAAATCCTAGCTGAAAGATGTGTTCGAGCTTTTAAGGAAATTAAAATGTTTTTGCCGGCAAAATGTTTTTGTTTTAAATATACACAATGGAGGAATATTTTTACGATATAGAAAAAACAGCTGCCAGTGTTTTGCCAGCTTTGTGTTAAAAGTAAAAATGTTTAGAATATTTTAAAAATGTAATGAAAATGATAATCTTTATAAGTGTACAAAAATAATTTTCAATTATATGTATTAGCAGCTATTTTCTGACGTAATAAGGCAGTTTTTATACATACACATAATTTATCATGTAAATGAGTAAAATAGATATTTCTATAGACGAAATTGTATAGATTCTTAACAAGTCTTATACATATGTCTCATTTCCATTTTCACTACATGAAAGAGTATTTTGGTCACATAAACGAATACATAATTGTAATAGAACATAGGCATGCGCATTTTTTTATTTTGCACTTCTAGGACAAAATTCCTGAGATAAATCTGAAATACCCATTAGATGTTTTAAAAGTTTAGATTCTTTAGTTTACCCGTCTCAAATGGCTATAAATGATAGCTATCCATTAGGCAACTCATTTGCCTGAACACAAAATTAAAAAAAAAACACTAAATATTATAAATAAAAAAACTTAGTTTTAATTAATTTACGGTATTGCCTAACTATTATACCGATTTGTTGATAGTATGAAAAAGTGTAACTAACAGGAAATAAATGTATTATATGTCATTTACATCATTTTCAGATAATATTTCAAACTGTTTTCAGTAAAATTTTAGGAAATCAAAAACAGGTAATACAAAACGACATATTGGATCGTATTCTAGTTTAATTACAATGTGAAATACGTGGAATCCATGAAACATGATGAAACTAGCAGTTGCTTTAACTAATGGTCAATAAACCTTAAAATAGTAGACTTGAATACAATGTGCTTTGTTGTTTGTAACCACAGATCCAATGTCTAATAGAAATGGAACATTTGTTTTATATAATACTAGCTGACCCGGCAAACTTTGTACCGCCTCAAAATCTATTTATCAAATATATTTCATATAAAATATAGCCTATGTTACACGTGGATAATGTAGCTTTCGAATGGTGAAAGAATTTTTAAAATCGGTCCAGTAGTTTTTGTCCATTACAATCAAACAAACAAACAAAGTTTTCCTCTTTATAATATTAGTATAGATATACAGAGTGAATTTTTCAAACGAGCCTTCCGGGCCAAATCTGAAACTATAAGGATTAACGAAAAATGCTGAAAGGAGTTACGAGGCCGATTTTGATAAAAAACTAAAACTACATCATTTCTTTTTTAAAATAACTTTTTCCCTAGCCGGGAATCGATCGAGTTCATTTTGAAAAAAAAACACACTATATTATTCGACTATCTGATAGTGTTGCTTATAAGGATCAAAATCTGGGAAGTAATGATAAATGACAAACTCGTTCATTTTATTCAAAAAGAACTCGTTCGATTCCCGGCTAAGGAAAAAGATATTTTAAAAAACTAATGATGGAGTTTTAGTTTTTATCAAAATCGGCCTCGTAACTCCTTTCAGCAGTTTTCGCTAATCCTTATAGTTTCGGATTTGGCCCTGAAGGCCCGTTTGAAAAATTCACCCTGTATATTATTATAAATAACTAGGTACATCCATAATTTAAAAAGACATGGATATCTTAAAATATTGTGGTTAAGTTATCTTTAATGCATTACGTATCTTTGATAAAATAATGAATAGACACAATAAGATTTATGTTTTGTACATCACAATTAAAAAATTGCCATCGGAACTTGTACAATAATTTTACAGGTATACAAAATTATTCAGTTGTCATTTCTGGTAGACATTTGCTCTGTGGCTTATATACATTTAGTATTAAGTGGTGTACGCACAGTTATTCTGTTTCAACTATGTTATACATCTCTGAGTATATTCGGATAGTGTAGAAACCGCTGTATCAATTTCCAATAATATCCTATAGTTATATTAATATTACGACTATAATTTACAACATAATTTATGCACATGTATGGTTATTTTACTAACATTATTACTAAAGGTATTTTAAAGGTATTCAAGTACCTATTTTAAAACATAACTAAGCCATTATTATACACACGTCTTTATTCGTCCAAACACGATCAAAAAATATAGAAAAAGCCTCCCATCATTGCATTTAAGCAATAATTATAAAACACTAATTAAAAACGAGTGAACATTCGTGCGATAAAAGAACAACGTTAGTAGTAGAATGTATGTTAACGCACACTTTACATGCATTTATATTTTTGAAGCATTTATTATCATACAAGAAAGTACTTCAAAGATTTTATATGGCATGACTGGAATGAGTATGTATGCGTCATTCGTTCGTTCAAATTGGCAAGTTAAAACATTTTGTTGGCTTTATCTACTTTTTTTTATCTGAGTATTCTCAGACGGTTTTATTATTATGTCTTGTCACATCTTGACAAATGAGCGTCATTTGTCGAGATACCTATAATTAAACACTTACCATAAAATCTAGTTAAAATAATCATACATATGCTATTATTAGAAACTCGTAATATTTATTATTAAATTTATATGGTAAATTAGACATAAGCCGTTCTATTTACAGTATTTTTACCATAGACTTATAGGAAAATATAAAACTTACAGGCATAGATTAGTAAAGATTACTCACTCCTAACAAGAAAATGTACCCAGTTTGGAGAAATGAAATAGTTGCGTAAAAAAGTTTTGCCACGTCTCCGTGCTAAAATGTCCCTAAAATATTTGAAATAATTATTTGTTTTTTTACGTAAATTACGTAATTATTACGTAAATTAGTTATTTATTCGTAAATTTTCTGTAAAAATGTTTTTATTTGTCAAGAATTCAAAAATAGTACATTACAATACGAGGACGAAAATTTTTTTTCTGACAAGTGTGAGTTTGCAGGCCGAGCCGCAGGCGAGGACTGCAATCACACGAGTCAGAAAAACATTTTTCGTCCGCGTGTTGTATAAAATTTTATATTACGGGGTCGGAAATGGGGGTTTTGCGCACGCGAAGCGTGCGTAAAACGTCAATTTACGCACGCCGTGATATAAAAGAACTTACTAAAATAAGCCTTTTGGGGCTTCATTCAATTTCAAGGCGGCGAAGTATCTTTACTAATCTATGCCTACAGGTAATAAATTAGTCACTTGGGTCATATAAGCCACACTTACGAATGTTATTTGTCAGTTTTTGGCTTGTCAGAGACAAGTCATCTGCTATTAACACCGAAAGTAGAAATACCTAAAATATATTAGTATATTAATAAAACATATTGTAACTAACAATTAGCTTAATAATATTAGTTGTTACTTTGTGCAAATTGTAAAGTTGAAACTACTATGACACATGCACAAGCAAATAATTGCGATAAACACCTAGGACACTTTTTTATATTTATACTTAAAAATAATCACAAACAAATTTTATTGTGTCATTTTTCTATCTACTATGAATTCTTAATCGAAAATTAATTTATATTATTAATTTTGTATAGGCCCAAGGGCACCAAATTTTGTAAACATTATTTTTTGTTTAATGTACTACCGGATCCGAACACGGCCTAATAACATCTCGCAAAAAATGTGGTTCTTTTTATTGTCCATATCGTTATTTTTTAGTTATATGTTTAATTAATAATATCAGGAACCTACTTATCATACTATGTGGCCATTATATGATAAAAATAATTAATCTTGATTGAACAAATACGCCACACATATTTGAATAATATTCATTTATAGTGGTTAAATTCTGGATCTGAGGTTCAAATACCAGACAAAAACCACTGCTTTTTCTAATTATGTATATACATAGTAGAATACTTAAACGGATAGAGATATATACTTAAACGGTATTGGTAAATGCCACTTAGCTCTATAAGTATGTGAGCTCTTAAAAAAATCTCAAGAGTGTGAAGTTTATCAATCTATACTTAACCAGCGTGATAGACTATGGCCTGAACCCTGAGAGAAGACCCGTGTCCAGAATGAGACAATAATTGACGATAAACTTATACTATATTGAATGAATGAAAGATCTATCTTTATAAGTCTATGGTAATTAGTAACCTTGTCTATGGTCGCTTATAATTTTTTTTTTAATTTTGTTTATCTTAATAATTTATGTTCACACCTATTACTTAAAATGCTACTTACAATGGACTCAAATTTGAGCAATTTACTGTAATAATGTTTTTGTCTACCTTTATTGCGCCCAAATATTCCTCGTCTACTATTTAGTACAAATACCTTTGTAAAATTCGCATTTTTTTACAATAAACTTTTAAAATCATGTGTTTTATATTACCATATTTTACCCTTTTACGAAAGATGGAACGTTTTCTTTCCACACTTAGCACATTCCACTGCTAAACCACTCTGCTCAAATGGATATTGGTGGAAAAATGTATATAATATAGGAGTAGCAGACGAGTATGCAGTCCACCTGATGGTAAGTGGCTACTGCCGCCCATGGACGTCTGTAATCAACCCCAGATAGAATTAGATATTCCTACCTAGGTCGGCCACAGATGCGCCGCTACCCATGAGGACTAAGCTGGAACGCCTCGGAAAAGTATGTCTCCACACCTGTACTCAACCCCAGATACGATTAGCTCTCACTTGAGGTCGGCCACAGATGCGCCGTTATACTTAAAGACTAGGCTGGAATGCCTAAAAAAATGTATCTTACCACACTCTTCAAACCAGGACATAGCAGCGCTAACCACCGCTGTTATTAAGCAGAAATAGAGCCCTGTGAGAGACTGGCAGACAGCGGAGGCTTAGTAGTAGGGTTCCGTTTTTACCCTTTGGGTACGGAACCCTAAGAACAAACACCTACTATATTAATTTACAGTGTTGTTGATTTTCCCTACAGGTATGTCGCACATAATGCTGGTGGAAGACCCTTGACAGATCATATTTTCTAATTAACAAAAAAAAAATACAGGTCTCTGGTCATAGATTAGTAAAGATACTTCGCCGCCTTGAAATTGAATGAAGCCACAAATGGCTTATTATCGTAAGTTCTTTTTTTGAATTCTTGACAAATAAAAACATTTTTAGAGAAAATTTACGAATAAATAACAAATACTGCGTAATTTACATGAATTTACATAATAAACAAATAATTATTTCAAATATTTTAGGGATATTTTAGCACGGAGACGTGGCAAAACTTTTTTACGCAAGTATTTCAATTCTCAAAACTGGGTACATTTTCTAGTTAGGAGTGAGTAATCTTTACTAATCTATGGTCCTGGTAAAGACTTCTGTTACTCAAATTCTTTTATTCCGTACAAAAGTTATTCAAAAACAAAATAGGGTGATTAATTTTGCGCCACCCTGTATAAGTAGGTACATACATAGAATAAGTAAGTAGGTACATCGGCAAGTGTTGAGGCGTAAAAATCGAAACATTTTTTGTGTAAAATGTTTCGATGTGCTTTGCACGTGGAATATTTTTTATGGATACCTTCACGGAAATAACCCGAACACCATAACACATTTCGTGAGAAATGTTATGTTCTTATAAGATATAATATACTATACACCTAATACGTGAAACAAAGTATATTGTATAATGTTTAATAATTATTTAAAAGTTTTGTAGAAAAAATAAATATTTTAAGGTTTTTTTTTTATAATATAAGAGTAGCAGACGAGCATGCAGTCCACCTGATGGTAAGTGGCTACTGCCGCCCATGGACATCTGTAATCAACCCCAGATAAGATAAGATATTCCAACCTGAGGTCGGCCACAGATGCGCCGCTGCCCCTGAGGACTAAGCTGGAACGCCTCGGAAAAGTCTGTCTCCCTTACCACACACTTCAAACCGGAACACAGCAGTGCCTAACACTGCTGTTATTAGGTAGAAATAGGTGTGGCGGTGGTGCCGCCGGAGTCGAACCACAAAGGGTTCTACCACGCTGAAACGTAACGTTGAAGGTAAGGAACGATGGTATGTGAGGTCGCATACCCCCGTGCATACCACACGGGGTAACGAGCGACGTGGTCACCCTATCCCGAAGGATACCTAGAATGATGAATAGAGGAATACCTACCTACCTACCTGAGGTCGGAATATCTAATCCTATCACAGCAGTGTTTAAAACTGTTATTATGTTATTAGGCAGAAATAAGTGTTGTCCCTGTAGTTCCGGGACCAGAATAGGGCTACAGTATCTCCTGCTTGTCGTAAGAGGCGACTAAAAGGGGCTTTCGGGGTTGCGGATGGTAAGAGTGGGAGCTCGAACCGTCCGGCCAACGACCCCGGGAAGGACGGCGGTATGTGTGGTCGCATACCGTCGTGTACATCGGACGGTGGGGTGATTCAATCTCACTTAGGCGGAGCCCGACGGGGCAGTGCGCTGAGAGGACTCCGGTTGCGTTCCTTTGGAGATCCCGGAGTCCCCTACGCAGCGCTGAGGACGGCCACCGGGGGAGTTTTAGTGCGGTAAAAATCCCACATAACCCCGTGTCGCTCCCACGACACCGGGTACCTTTTGAAGGTTTCCCCCTCGAGAAGAAAAAAAAAAAAAAAAAAGGCAGAAATAAGTGTGGTGGTGGTGCCGCCGGAGTTGAACCACAAAGGATTCATCTTGCAATAAAGACAACGAAGTCATCTACTCTAGGTGTCTTTTCGTAACATGCTGTATCAATATTTCATACATATATAAATAAGGCTTAAATGATTATACTTACCCACATGTTCGATACCCAGCACTAGTTGAGACAAAGTCACTTAACATTCATCTCGCTATAGTGTGAGCGTCTTAATAAATATAAATATTTAACTAAGCGTAAGTAACCATAATTATTCAGATATTCACAGGTAGGTAGGTATGTCTCATTTGTTACTCGATGAACTTGAGTGAGAACACTTAAGATACCTACTTCAGGGGATTTTACTATGTGCAACAGCTCTTTACACTTTAGTCGTCTTCCAAATATAAAAAAAAAAACAATGTGAGCCGTCACGGGACGCCTGGCAGATGTGAAACATCGACATTATTTTGTAAAAGTAATATGCAGAAAAGAACATATTGTGATAGGAACTAAATATGTCATAATGATAAAATAAAATATTACGATATTTGCTCATGGCGACGCGTCGCCACACCGTACACACTACTGCATATAGACTGTATATATATACCATCGTATAGCGTGGCGACGCCACGGCATGCGTCGCCACGCCAGAAATCGGTTTTACGTGCGGCTATAGATTTTTCACGTCAAAAAACACACTTTACATTATTATATTGTACGTTATAGGTGCTAGAATTCTCTGTGATTCGACTCCGGCGGCACCACCACCACACCTCTTTCTGCCTAGTAACAGGAGCGTTAAGCGCTGCTGTGTTCTGGTTTGAAGGGTGTGGAAAGGGAGACATACTTTTACGAGGCGTTCCTGTTTAGTCCTCAGGGATATCGGCGCGTCTATGGCTGACCTCAAGTAGAAAAATAATCTTCTTGGGGTTGACTACAGATGTCCATGGGCGGCATTAGCCACTTACCTACCATCAGACGAACGAAAGAAAAGAAAAAAAAAATTGGCAAATTGCATAATAATTATATTATGCATTTTATCATCAAACCATTTCTGTACCACATGAGTTTTTCTGACTGTAAAAGTTTTATCCATGCACCAGACTGGTTAAGTGCGAATTGGTGGATTTCACACAATTTTTAGATTTACAAAGCTCAAGTTAGGTTTTCATGTTTTCCTTCCTCCATTACGTATATTAAGAAAACGTCATTTTGCAGTCATACTGTAGATTTAAACGATGTTTGCTAAAATAATAATCATAGAAGAACATGTTAACGATTTTCTGCGATTTTGAGTAATAAAATAAATAGAATATACCTAACCACCAGGATTTTCCGCCTAAAAATCTACAACCGCATTTCAAAGGAAATATCCTATCTTTATTTTAAGGATTTAAAGATAGAAATGAAATCTTTAAAAGTTGAAAATCCGCAATCTCTTTGAACCCCGCAAAATCCAACTTAGTACTCAGTGTTTCGCGGAGATTGTAACAAAAATCGAAGCTCCCGCTAAAAACACAGATCCGCAATAAAACCAGCGGGAAATAACTTTTCAGATAGTGTTCTTGTGGACCAATGCTCCCCAACCTGTGGTCCGTGGACCACCAGTGGTTTGTAGCAGCCAAAATAAGGTCTGCGAACGATTTTAAATTTAAGAGGTGATGTGTCGTTTCAATGTAAGTGATGATTTGCGTGTAGCTTTGAGTAACAATATAAGTCCTAGGATAGCCGAACTAGTGGAGAAGATGCAAGCTCAGAAATCATATATTTTATAAAAAAAAATACCAAAGTTTATCCTATAATATGTTTAATTATTTTCATTTATGTCAGTATTGAGTTTTTAATTATTATTTTTTAGTTTGATTATTAGTTCCAATTTATTTTTATTACACCCACACAATGGTCTCTTCTGCTAACAAGGGTTACATAAAAGTGGTCCCTGATCAAGAAAAGGTTGGGAACCTGTTGTAGACGAACTGCAGCTACCTCTTTTGTGTTTAAGGAGTTAGGATTTTTAACTTTGCAGTAGTTATAGCGTTGTATTGTTTGCTAGTTACAGTGATGTTACAGAAGTGTGAAAATCTTGGTTACATTACCTGAATTAAATTTAAAACGTTTGCATTTTTTATACTGTATGGTAGAATTAGTAGTAGAAGGTGGTAGAACCCTTTGTGGTTCGACTCCGGCGGCACCACCGCTACACCTATTTCTGCCTAATAACAGCAGATTAAGCGCTGTTGTTGTTCTGATTTGCGGCGTGTGGTAATAGAGATATACTTGACCGGCGGCGCGTCAGTGGCTGAGCTCAGGTAGGAATATCTAATCCTATCTAGGGTTGATTACAGATGTCCAAGGGCGGTAGTAGCAAATTACCATCAGGTGGACTGCATCGTCTGCTTCTTCTACATTATATTACACTAGCTGACCCGGCAAACTTTGTAGGTACAAAATTTTGAGGAGGTTCCTCAAAATCTATTTATCAAATATATTTCATATAAAATATAGCCTATGTTACTCATGGATAGTGTAGCTTTCGAATGGTGATGAATATTTAAAATCGGTCCTGTAGTTTTTTGAGCCTATTCATTATAACCAAACAAACAAACAAAATTTTCCTCTTTATAATATTAGTGTAGAAAACAACACACTTAGACACATTTATTTTCATTTGCAAAAGCGTTTATTTAGGTAAGTTATTATAGTTACAACAATATTTGTAGCCAATGTTGAGTAATATGTATAATAGTAAAGTCTCTACGGAAGAGGCATCAAGAGCCAGTACTAAGCCAGTCCCGCTAAGCTCTTGCAGTGGGGACGGGTCGCCGAAATATTGCACTTACCTAAATCGTCCACTAGTGATGCACCAATGAAACATCGATGGATAATTTAACATACTTAAGTAAGAAATCTCCTTGAAATTACTGTTACTGGATACTTATTTGGATACTGTTAGTGTTGTGTGTCGTGATATGGAACCTTTTTTTTTTTTTTTGTTTACGAGGGGGAAACCTTCAAAAGGTACCGTATGCCGTAGGAGCGACACGGGGTTATGTGGGATTCTTACCGCACTAAAATCCCCCCGGTGGCCGTCCCACAAATAGTACAAAGTATGGTGCGCAAGGATACTGGTGGTGTTGTGTGTCGTGATATGGAACCTAGAAAAGGAAATCGAACTAGACGTAGGGTAGATAGATTAATTTACCACTAGTACTTGTCAACCGTTTCTGCCCTCCACCTCAGTTTCGCCGTGACCACGATCCATGTAACTGGGTCGAAATATCGGCAATAAAAAACGGATACCGTGAGTACCCGTTATATAATAAAATGTCTCAATTCCGCGATAATTTTAGTCTAAAATCATATAGGTATTAATATAATGCTCGTGATGATAGTGTCTCATATAAAAGTGTATTAATTGCTACTTTAAAGGTTGTAGTCCGTTAACGTAACAATAAAGAAATAACCCATTTTTACAATACTAAAGTAATAAACGAGCAGTCCACCTGACCTGTGGTAACTTACGGTAAAACAATGATTACCTTCGAAGGAGAACGAATTTATAATAAAATACTGTCATCTATAAAAAATGAGAATTCATTTGACGTATTCAAGAGGAATCTATACCAATACCTAATAATGTAGTGCTATACATTTTTAATTAACATTTAACATTTTTAACAAGTATAATTTAACGAATACGTCAGGTGTATAGAATCTTTTGATAAAGCGCGACGACGAATTGATTGTATTACCTTACTATGTTCTCATGTAAGTGACAACTGTCTTTATGAGAATAAATTTCTTTAAACCTAACTCACCTTCAAAAACATCTTTTAACTTCTTTACATAAAGCAGTAATTACAAGCAGATTACAGATGTGTTGTCACTTCTAAAGACAGATGTTATCCGCCTAAATCACGTCTATTTCCTGTATCTACTACAAGTTTAACCAAAACACAGCGTGAAAACTGTCGTTAGTAATGAGGAAATGGGTGTAATAGTGGTAGTACCTTTACAACTAACATGGCTTCTACAATCTTTCAATAGGATGAAATGCACGTTCATTTTTTGCTTGAATTTCTAAAAGAAAAATAATTTTACTACCATACATGCTATAAAATTATTTTCTTTTACAATTAGTTTTGTATTACATCACAAAGGAAAACTGTACTCACGACTATAATTCGATATCTTGTTAACTCTACAACAATTCCAAGAATTCTAGTGCTTTCAAATGAATATGAGATCTAGTATCTCGCATTTTACTTAAGGGCTTCAGCAGACATGCTACTTTTAATATTTGAAAGGTGGTAAAATCCTTCGTGGTTCAACTCTGAAGGCACCAACGCCACACCCATTTCTGCCTAATAACTGCAATGTTAAGTTAATCCTGATTCCTGACGATCCTGATGAGAAGAATGGGATATAATTATTAAAATCGTGTATTGTCATCACTTCGTGATAATTGTTTAAAATTTTAAATTAATCGGACCGTTCAAGGTGGGTAAAAATCGAGTTCAAAGATCCCGTTACATACATAGATACAACCCAAACTAATAAAAGGGTGGTAAAAAATCATCGGTGATCGACAATTAAGCTGCCTTTCGGACGTTAGTTGTAGCGATGACACTCTAAACCCCTGCGCACCCGCAAAAACGCGATGCAGCATTAATGCAGTCGCTAAAACACGAGTTTTCGATACCACAACAGAACGCAGCTAGTAGCCATAGATTAGTAAAGATACTTCGCCGCCTTGAAATTGAATGCCACAAAAGGCTTATTAGTTAGTTCTTTTTTTGAATTCTTGACAAATAAAAACATTTTTTTAGAGAAAATTTACGAATAAATAACTAATACTGCGTAGTTTACAATAAATAAATAATTTTAGCACGGAGACGTGGCAAAACTTTTTTACGCAACTATTTCAATTCTCAAAACTGGGTACATTTTCTTGTTAGGAGTGAGTAATCTTTACTAATCTATGCTCGTAGCTAAAACGTGGTGCAGTATCGATGCAATCATCAAAACGCAAATGTTGGAAGAATGGAACATGACAGGTAGAAGGGAGCTACGAGTGGCAACACTGAAAGGGAGCTGGTAACACATAAACCGCATAAGAGGATATAAGATGGCGGGAGTAAAAAGGATTAGGAGTTCTGTAAGAAAGTGTAATGTTTAATTGAGGCTTAATAATTAAAAGAAGTAATAAAGTACATTGTGTTTCAACTAATACAACATGGTGGCAGAACAGGAAAAGTTGATGAAAGTCCCTCCTCCGGGACAATTCAGTTTTGTGCCGGAAGAATGGCCAAAATACAAAAGAAGATTTCTCCGATATATAGCGTTGTCTGGCCATGCAGAATATACGGATCAGAACAAAATTGACTGTTTGCTGTACTGCATGGGGGACAAAGCCGAAGATATAATTATTCAATTTGAAAAAAAACTTTCGTATGACAAACTTATCGAAAAATTTGACACGTTCTTTTCTCCAAAGAAGAACGTCATTTATGAACGGTACAAATTTAATGCAAGAGTTCAAAAAGAAGGGGAAAAATTTGACGAATTTATAACGGACTTACATAAAATAGCTGAGAATTGTAAGTATGGAACACTCAAAGAAGAGTTAATCAGGGACAGGATCGTTACAGGAATATACGACAAAAATGTCAGCGACAGAATGCTGTTAAAGAATGATTTAACCTTAGAAGAAGCAACTTTAATGGGAAAGCAAACAGAAATTCAAAAAGAAGAGTGCAAGGTTATGCGAGAAAAAGAAGAAGTCATAAATGTAATTAAAGAAGATACTTATAGAAAGAAAACACAGAAATGTTGGTTCTGTGGGTTACAGAGACACCCCAGGGATAAGTGTCCAGCATATAAAGTGACATGTCATAAGTGTCAAAGAGTGGGACACTTTGCCCGCTTTTGTCGAGGAAAATCAGTAAGAAATGTGGAGAAGTGTGATAAAACTGAATATGAGGTGAGTTTCTGTGAGACTAAACATAAATATTTAATTGATGTTTGTATGACACAAGGGAGCAAATCCAAAGATAAAGTGAACTTTTTAATTGATACAGGAGCAGATATAAGTGCCATATCAGAGGACTTAGCTTTGGAATGCCAGTTTTTTATAGTGAACTGTGATGATAAAGTGAAGGGGCCAGACGGCACAAGATTGCAAGTTATTGGAACTGTAAGACTAAAATTAGAATATAAAAATAATAAGTTTGAAGGTAAGGTTTATGTTATTAGAGGGTTAAAATCAGCTATTTTAGGAAGACCTGCTATTGAGGCTATGAAGGTCATTGAAATATGTGCAGTTAGTATGTATGATAATTGGACTAGTAATATTGAAAATGCTATTGAGAAAGAATTTCCAAACATATTTAATGAGTTGGGTGTTTTTAAGGATGAGTTTCATATTAAATTAATAGAGAATCCAAAACATTATGTCCATTCCTCACCTAGGAATATATCAATTCCCTTATGGCCAAAAGTTAAGGAAGAGCTTAATAAATTAGAGAGATTAGGAATAATTAGTCCAATTGAAGAGGCGACTGATTTTGTTTCACCTATTGTTGTTATATATAAAAATAATTAAGTAATTAAATAAGAATATTCTAAGACCGGTTTATCCTATTCCAAAGGTGGAAAATACATTGGCAAAGCTAAAAGGGGCTAAATATTTTTCTAAGATTGACGCTACTTCAGGGTTCCATCAAATAAAGTTAGACGAGGAATCAAAAAAGCTTACAACTATTATAACTCCATTTGGGAGATATATATATAATCGTTTACCGTTTGGACTTAATTGTGCTCCTGAATATTTCAGTATGAAGTTTTCTAATTTGTTTAAGGATCTTAAAGTGGCAATACATATGGATGATATTCTAATATTTGAGGAAAGTAGGGAAGACCATGACAGAATGCTTAAAGAAGTTTTAAAAAGATTACATGCGGAAGGGTTAACCATAAACAAGAGCAAATGTATTTTTAGAGTCAAGGAGGTTAGTTATTTAGGTCACATAATAAATGAAATAGGAATAAAAGTAGATCCGGAAAGAATTAAAGCAATAGACTCTTTCAGTGCACCTTCTAATAAGAAAGAACTATTACAGTTTCTAGGTATGGTTAATTTTGTAGGCAGATTTATTCCTAAAAAGTCTCATTTACTGGAACCTTTGTACTCACTTTTAAAAGAAGATCACATGTTTGTTTGGGAAAATGCACAAAAACTGGCATTTCAGGACATAAAAAATAAACTCAAAGAATCACCTACATTAGCACATTATGATCCATCTCTGACCATAATAGTATCAGCTGATAGTAGTTGTTATGGGTTGGGAGCAGCCTTGATGCAAGTTGATAGACAGGGTCAACGATCAATTGTTATGTATGCCAGTAGAACTCTCACAGCAGCTGAAAAACACTATGCACAGATAGAAAAAGAATGTTTAGCACTTACTTGGGCAGCTGAGAAGTTTAAAGACTATATTGTAGGTATTCAAATTATTTTGGAAACAGATCATAAACCGCTCCTTCAAATATTACAAACTAAACAATTAAATGATCTGAGTCCAAGATTGTTAAGATTACGGCTTAAACTTACAAAATTTGACTACAAAGTTGTATACACACCGGGTAAAGAATTGGTAGTGGCAGATGCATTATCAAGGCAACCTATGCCGTTAACTAATGTCACTCAAAATTTGGAAGAAATAGATCTTAATTCACTCACTAATGAAACCTTATCAAGTGAAATATTAGAACGGATAAAAGTAGAACAAAATAAGTGTAACATTTGTATCAAATTAAAGCAATTTACTGTGCAAGGTTGGCCGAGAAAAAATTGTCTAGGTTCATTCAAAGATTATTATCAGTACAGAGTTAACTTTTCTATCGAAGCTGACATTCTTTTATTTAATTCCAGAATTGTTATTCCAAATTCCATGCAAGAAGAAATTTTAGATAAAATACACAAAGGTCATTTGGGTATCTCAAAATGCAGAGAACGTGCTAAGCAATCAGTTTGGTGGTTAGGACTGTCTAAGCAAATAGAAAGTAAGGTTAAAACTTGTAGTAAATGTATTGAACTTTATCAAAATCACAAAGAGGAAATGATTATTGAATCCATACCTGATCGTCCTTGGCAGAAAGTAGGAATCGATTTGTTTAAATTTAACAATAGTTGGTACATTGTAATGATAGATTATTATTCTAGATTTCTGGAAATTTCAAAATTAAAAGACTTAACCGAAGATTCAGTAATAATTCAGTGTAAAGAAGTATTTTCCAGATATGGCATACCAGAAGTAGTTAGGTCAGACTGTGGCACGCAATTTAAAAGTAAGTTTAATAATTTTGCTAATGAGTATGGGTTTAAATCTATCACCAGCAGTCCTTATTATTCACAGAGTAATGGACTGGCAGAGTCTGGGGTTAAAATAGCAAAGTCTTTATTGTCTAAAAATGAAGATATCTATTTAGCTTTGCTAGTGTATAGGAATACTCCTTTGGAAGTGGGTTATAGTCCAGCAGAATTAATGTTCAATCGTAAATTACGTGACAATTTACCTATTCTACCTAGTAAATTAAATAAGCCGGTAATAGTTGAAGACATATTGAAGAATAAACAAATTGAAGGAAACATAAGACTGCATATTACTACAATAAGAGGCATAAAGCATCAAATTTGCCAGATTTAGACATAGAAGATAAAGTTTGGATTACAGATTTAAAATCTTATGGGACTATTGTAAAAAAATGTGATGAACCTAGATCTTATATTGTAAGTACTGACAAGGGTAACTTTAGACGGAATCGGTGGCATTTGAATAAAGCCTTTTCTCACATTTCACCAGGCAGGCCTATAAATAGTGATTACTTAGATCAATTTTGTGAGGGGATACCAACAAGTCTTTCAACCGGTGAAAATAATAGTCAGTCAGTTGTTGAAGATTATTTAGAAAAGGATAGTACTAATGATCCGGAACAGTCACAAAGGAGGTCTGAAAGGCTTGTAAGGAAACCTAAATATCTGGATGATTATTATGTATGTTACATACCAAAATATGTTCATGATTATTGATTAAATATGGTGATTAACTTAACGACTATGTTAAGAGAAAATAAATATTTGTTTAAATTTACATTAGGATAATAATATTTGTAATTTGTAATTATAATTTTGTATAACAAGACATTGTAACAAAATTGTCATAACATGTAACAAATAGTAAAACACAATTCATTAAAAGATTAAAAGAGGAGGATGTTGGAAGAATGGAACATGACAGGTAGAAGGGAGCTACGAGTGGCAACACTGAAAGGGAGCTGGTAACACATAAACCGCATAAGAGGATATAAGATGGCGGGAGTAAAAAGGATTAGGAGTTCTGTAAGAAAGTGTAATGTTTAATTGAGGCTTAATAAATAAAAGAAGTAATAAAGTACATTGTGTTTCAACTAATACAACAGCAAATCGCTGTTAAAAGTAGCATGTCTGTTACAGCCCTAAATAGAAACTGTTCATGCACATCGTAATTTACAAAGGACCTATTTAGTTCGTACGCACTATCTCATTAATTTATTTGTTAAAATTATATTAAATTTCAATTTAAGTTGCAAAAGCGTTGCAATATTGTAAAACAAAATTTAAATTGAAATTCGTCACGTAGCTCCAATATTATCTACATAAGTAATTTATATTAATTTGACTACTCACATAGTTTAGAATTCGATATTAATGTTAAAGAGTAAGGATAAGGTTTGAAAATTGAAGAACTTTTTGTTTCAACTTTTCAAGTGTCGTGGAACCACAGAATCTTAAGTATTTGTTGCAGGGAAATGTTCTTAGAAAGTTAAACTGCATTACGAACATTAGAATAAAGGAGGCATTAACAAACAGGGGGAGGAAAGCACCTAAGTCCGACCTCAGTGATGACTCTTTCTTCCTAGCTTCACTATAGACTTGGCGAGTGCGACAAATGCTACTTACCATCAGATGGACTGCTAGCTTAGTTATTACAATTTGTAGAAAAAATATTCCAATTATTTTCATTAATTATTTTGTATTATTTTTATAATAATAAGTTCTCATTTATATAGTAACTGGCTGGTACAATTGTGTTAATACATAAAAAAGAATAAGAACGCGTCATGCCGTTCGAATTGTATTTTAAATGGGAATAATAAAAGTTTGAAATTGGTTCAAGTATTCTTTTATTCTTTCACTATAATGTAAATAATTACAAGTTTTTATTACATTTATTTTATTTACAGTTACAATATATTTATCGATATTGTGTACGCACATCACTATCCGTTGACACGACATAAAGGCTCTTTGTGTGATTGAAACGGCGCCGCTTCAAGATATCGCACAGAAACTGTAATCTACATCTCGCATTGCCACCGCTCTGCACTGAACCCGATGTAAGCATTGAACGAGCCTGCAGTCCACATGGCTTACATGTCAAAGATCGTGAAATGACGCTCCGTTTACACATTGGATAGATTAGTTATTAATAACAAGTAACTTAACAGTGGCAGTGATAGCCTAGTGGTTAAGAAACTCGGCCTCTCGATCGAGCGGTCCGATGTTCAATTCCACGCACCTCTGATTTTTCAAAGTTATGTGCGTATTAGAAATTAATTATCACATGCTAAACGGTGAAGGAAAACATCGTGAGGAAACCTGCATACCTGAGAGATTCATAAAAAGATCTCAAAGGTATGTGAAGTCTACCAATACGCACTTGGCCAACGAGGTGGGCTATGGCTTAATCTTTCTGATTATGAGAGGAGACCCGTGTCCAGCAGTGGGACATTAATAAGTTGATGAAGAAGTAACTTAACAGGGTACCAATTCTGTTGGTGTTTGAAGATGGTAGAAGCTGTGTCTCTGTTCGACTCCGACGGCAGCACCGCCACATCTATTTCTGCCTCATAACAGCAGTGTTAAAAGCTGCCGTGTTCTGGTTTAGGAATGCTGGTGGAGGAAGGTGTTCTTGATGGTAAGGGATATATTTTCTGAGACGTTTCAGCTTAGTCTCAGAAGTAACAGCGCATCTGTGCCAAAGTCAGGTAGGAAACTAATCTTAATTGGGTTTGATTACAGATGAACGTGGACGGCAGTGGCCTTATCGTCAGATGGACTGCATTCTTTTCTCCTCTAGATTATAAGTACCTCAATCTACGTCTCTTTCACATAAAAAATATTCCCGCAAGATAAAATTACTTTATTTCACGAAAATCTCAGATAGAAAGCGTGAAGAATAAATTACTCGCATGATGTCTAATTACCTCTGAGGCCTTCCCAAAATTAATACAAGGCGCTGTGGCCACTACTGCCATTATATAACATTAATGCTGTAATAAATTAGACAAGAACAACTGTAACTCTTCTGTAAATTATTACTAGATGTTCTTCTACTTTGTGTGTTCTATCTGTATTATGATAAAATACGTGATTTTGGAATAGAGATTTTAAATCTTATGTATTCCTACGAGAAGAAAGAGACGATTTTTTATAGGAATAGTAAAGGAGCACGCAGCACGAGGTATGATTGTTAGTGGCTAATGCCGCCCATGGACATCTGTAATGAACCCCAGATAAGATTACTTTCCTACCTGAGGTCAGCAACAAACGAGCCGCTATCTCTGAGGACTAAACTGGAATACCTCGAAAAAGTATGTTTCTCTCACCACACCCTTCAAACCAGAACACAGCAGCGCTTATCAGTGCTGTTATTAGGCCGAAATATGTGAGGCAGCGGTGCTTCCGGAGTCGAGCCACAAAAGGTTTTACTACCACATTAGATCAGAGCAACATTTTTACAGTGTTAAAAGACAAACAGCCCGTAAAATACAATTAAAATCAAATTAATTTCTTCACTACAGAAAATCGTTTATTCGAATTTAAATGTGATGTAAAATCCTTTATTGCAAATTCAACATAATCCAGTAGAACTGTATTAAAACCGCCATCAATTCCCCATCAATATGAAACCCGTATCAAGGAAATCTCTTTCTAATATCATTGAATATCGCTTTGTGGGCGACGTGAACAGCTTGGCTTGGCTAGCTTGTAAACTTTGTATAGTATGTATTTATGTGTATACGACGACTTGTCTTTGTCATTCAATAATCAGTATTAACGTTTAAAAATAATTCGCCAGGTTCGAGTACGACCGTTCCGTAAATGTTCATTATTTTTTACTTATTATTACCCGACTGCCAAGGAAGGGTTATGTTTTTCGCGCGTATCTTGTATGTTTGTCTTTCTTTATTTGATCCGATCTAACAAACGGCTGGATGAATTTCAACAGTTAAGGTGTCATTATATTTGTCTCAATGACCCGAGTGTCCTTAGATAGGTGTTAGTAAAAAAAAATCAAAATGGCGGATTTTTGGCGCGAAATAGTAACACATTCAAAAAAAAAAGTTAACAGAACCTATCGAGTAGGGTATCAAATGAAAGGAAATTAAACGGAGATTATAAAAACATATTTGTATATATATAAAACAGTAAGGTGATTGACTGACTGACTAACTAAATGACTTTTTCATTTTTCAGAAATCAAAGTACAGCCTAAACCAAGGACCTTACAGTTCTGAAATTTTGCACACAGGTTCTCTATATAGCTTGAATAAGTACTAAGAAAGGCCTTTTGGAAATTCTACCCTTAAGAGGGTAAAATAGGAAAAAACAGTTTTTTTGAAATCCTTTAATTTTGAAGCAACTACTATAAAATTTTGTATTTGGCTTTCTGGATAGGAACAAGGACGCACTTATTTATCCCCCTCCGAAAAATCAACCCCGTAGAGGGTAAAATAAGGGTTAAAAATTAATTTGAACAATCGTCAATTTTGAAGCAAACTCTATGAAATTTTGTATCAGGCTTGTTGGATAAAAATAATGAAATGCTACCTCTAACGAGGTAAAATAATGACCGAAACTTTGATTTACTGAAGTTATATATTTTATAGACCGTAAATAGTGATTTTTTTCGCGAAATAGTAACACGTTTTAAAAAAGTTAACCAAACCTATCGAGTAGGGTGTCAAAATAAAGGAAATTAAGAGGAGATTACACATACATTATATAATATATCTTATATATAAAATTCTCGTGTTAGTTACCGTACTCCTCCGAAACGGCTTCACCGATTTTCACCAATTTTTATATACATATTCAGTAGGTCTGAGAATCGGCCACTATCTATTTTTTTTTACACCTAAGTGATAAGGGTTGTTCATCCTTAACATTTTTTTATTTATATGGCAACACAACGTTTGCCGGGTCAGCTAGTACATATAAACTCGTATATACACATCGAGATGACTGTCTGACTAAATGAGTGAGTTGCTGTGCCAGAGATCAACGCAAAGGGAAACCGCTGAACTTAAGCGTGCTGGAATTTTACACATAGGTTCTTTATTAGCGTAAATGAACACTACGAGGATAAAATAGGATAATATTGTTTGAACATCTTTTGTTTTTGAAGCAGACATCTACTATGAAACTTTGTATTTGGCTTTCTGGATAAAAATAATGAAATGCCTATTTCACTGCTTTTGGAAATTTTACTTCAGCCTTTTTGGTGCAGTCGGGTTTTTGATTTTTTAAATTAATTACTTGTTTTTATTCATTTTATTATGTTCAACAATACTTAGTTATATGACACAATAATAGATGGCGTTGGGGTGATGATGAATGATACATAAACATCGTATAATAAAATTAAAATAACTATATTAAAACATGTTTTATGGCCCTTATTTATATTTATTATAATACCAGTTATAGTAGTAAACGGATTGTAAAAAATTCAACCGTCTTCCTAGTACGGTTTAACATTTAGATGAAAAAATGAAAAGATCCGGTTTGTTGTATCGAGACCCCCTTTAATATTCAACATTATTTTATTTTTAGTATTTGTTGTTATCGCGACCACCGTTATGCATCTTCTGTAAATAAACTGTCTCTGTGACAGACGGACAGACAGAGAAGTCTTAGTAATAGGGTTCCGTTTTTACCCTTTGGGTACGGGAACCCTAAAACGATGCAGGAAAATAATGTAAGAAAACCTACACGCTTGGAGTTTAAAACTAGACAATTATGATAAAAGTAAAAACCCGACTGCTTAGAAACTGTCTACATCACTCCCACAATTTAGAAGAATTTCATAAGAAAATACTTATGAGCACTTTGGACTGTATGGCACGTCATACAGTCCAAAGGTGGATGAAGTGTACAAATTTGTACCAGCGCGGTGGACTATATTCTAAACCTAAGAGAGGTTCTGAAAGGAGACCTGTGCCCAGCAGTGGGATAATAATGGGTTAAAGACGACGCACATCATTTCAAAAAACACAAAGAGTATCATCATCAACAACCCATTACTGTCCCACTGCTGGGCACGGGTCTCCTCTCAGAATGAGAAGGATTGGGCCATAGTCCACCGCGCTAGCCAAGTGAGTAGTGGTAGACTTTGAAAACCTTTTTTTTAGATTCATCAGTATGCAGGTTTCCTCATGATGTTTTCCTTCACTGTTTAAACAAGTGATAAATAATTTCTAATACGCAAATAACTTTCAAAAATCAAAGGTGCGTGGACCTTGGACCCTTCTATTAAGAGGTCGAGTTTCTTAACCACTTCTTAACACTTATTTAAAAAAAAAATACTTGTTTTACATTTTGTGACGCAATTTAATTGTATTCAGTTGATAAAAGACAAAGCGAGTCCGAGCATTTCACTGGCAGTACCAAACTAATACTATTTAATTAAGGATGCTTAAATTAATTAATGTCCCTTACGGCACGACAGGACAGACAACTGGAATTAAATTGATTATTTTGCAGTTGTGATTTTTGTTACGAATTTTTTGGAGCGAAAATAAAATTACTTTACATTAACTCTTATTTAGGATCCGAAAGCGGATTTTGCTTCATAGTAAGTCTTGGTCCTATGTGGTGGTGGTGACATGCTAGAACCCTCTGTGGTTCCACTCCGGCGGGACCACCGCCATACCTATTTCTGCAAAATAATAGCAGTGTTAAGCGCTGCTCTGTTCTAGTGCAGAACTGAAGGTTGTGGTAAGGGAGACATACTTTTCCGAGGCATTTCAGCTTAGTCCTCAGAGGTAGCGGCGCATCTTTGGCCGACCTCAGGTAGGAATCTAACCTTACCTCGTGTTCATGACAAATGTCTATGAGCGACAGTAGCCACTTGCGGTAAAGTGGACTACATGATCCTTTGCTAATCCTACATTTTACATATGTGTGTCCATAGCACCCACGATACAGGGAATCCTAGTGTGGGGATGTGAGTATAGAAAGCGTTTTAGTTTTTTAGTTTAGTTTTTAATTATTGCACGTAATCTATAATATTGCTTAATTTTCTAGGTTGAAAAATTCAGTAATTTTTTTGTGTTACTGTAGAATTGTTGTACCTACTTACAACAGCAGTGGCTTATGCAGATGAACTGATATGCTCAGAACATTAGTGACTATACTGATTATTGGATATCAAGTCTATCATATTACTTTGGCTATGGCTATCTGATCATTATATGCTAATTAATACATTTGGTACCACAATTAATAGTGTTATTGAACATCTATATATATACCTATCGAAACAGGTAGGATGGAATTAATACGAGGACAATATGGAATTACTGTCAATGGACAAGATTTTCACCATAGACTTAATAATATACAATAAACTTGTCTACTTACGTCATTAATGTGGGTAAAATTATCATATTGGCACACAAAGCTTTCCTGTTAATTACAAAAGATAACAATAATAATTGTATTAGTTAACAGAATATCGCTGTATCAAGTAGTCAAGTCATATATTAGAGTATTTTTATATAATATAAGAGTAGCAGACGATCATGCAGTTCACCTGATGGTAAGTGGCTACTACCGCCCATGGACATCTGTAATCAACCCCAGATAGGATTAGATATTCCTACCTGAAGTCGGCCACAGATGCGCCGCTACCCCTGAGGACTAAGTTGGAACGCCTCGGAAAAGTCTGTCTCCCTTACCACACCCTTCAAACCGGAACACAGCAGCGCCTAACACTGCTGCTATTAGGTAGAAATAGGTGTGGCGGTGGTGCCGCTGGAGTCGAACCACAAAGAGTTCTGCCACTTTCACAAAAATCCAAGTAATCTATTTTTTGCTTTGTGTCGGAATAAATTACCAGTTTACTTATCTATGTATATATTACATGGATTACAAGGAACCCCTAGAGTGTAACTATAAGTATTTGGGGATGGTAGAGAGCTTGGTTCGGCCCCGGAGGCATCGCCGACACACCTATTTATGCCTTATAACAGCAGCCTTAGGCGTTGCTGTGTTTTATTTTGAAGGGTGTGGCAAGAGGACATTCTTTTCCGAAGCGTTCCAACTTAGTCCTCAGAGGTAAGACCGCATCGGCTAGCTTCAGGTAGGTCTATACTCTACTCTTATATATCTGGGATTTATTACAGATGTCAGAGAACACATACCATCAGATGGACTGCATGTTCGTTTGCTACTTCATATCACCATCATCATCATCATCATCATCGTCAAGACATCACTCTCCCACTGCTAGGCACGGGTCTCCTTTCAGAATGAAAAGAATTAGGCCATAGTCCACCGGGCGGGCCAAGTGCAAATTGGTAGTCCTCAATATAAAAAAGTAAAGAATATGGTGACTTATAACCTGCCAGTTATAACCTTCTCGCTTATTTAAAAAACGGCTATTCCGGATTTAAAGCCCACCCGGGTGTAGTAACCACTTCGTCGGAACACGACGTCGCACTTAGTTTCAAAACAACATAGTGGTATTCATACACAGAGGTATGTATGTGTATTTATTTTTATAATATAGAAAACAAGCGTGCCCATCTGAGTAAGTGGCTACTGCCGCTCATGGACATCTGTAATCAACCCCAGATAGGATTAGATATTCCTACCTGAGGTCGGCCACAGATGCGCCGCTACCCATGAGGACTAAGTTGGAACGCCTCGGAATGGTATGTCTCCCTTACCACACTCTTAAAACCATACGCAACCATATTGCTAACCATCACGCTGCAGTAGTCTTACCAAGATCTAACAAATTCTATCCAATGATAACAACAGGGAGCGATGGCGTAAATGCCTTTTGAAGCAGTCTCCTATGTTCATGGCTGAAGTCTCTGTTGAGTAGATTATTCTATATTCACACAGATTTATTCGTCGCCTGGGGTTAATCATTGCGAAGTACGCTTTGTTAATGATGAAATAATGATTGATGACCTACTTAATTAATCGAATGATTCTTTAAACAAATAGGGTGAATACACATTAAAATGTTATCTAAATATATATAACTCAAAGGTAAGGTAACTGACTGACATAGTGATCTATCAACGCATAACCCAAACCACTGGACGGATCGGGCTGATATTTTGCCTGCAGGTAGATGTTATGACGTAGGCATCCGCTAAGAAAGGATTTTGACCGATTCTACCCCCAAGGGGATAAAATAGGGGATTAAAATATTACTTCGTAACGCGAGCGAAGCCGCGGGCAAAAGCTCGTTGCATATAAAATAATTTAAATTCTAAGGTCATATTATAATAAGCCCAAATGTCATAAGCTACATAAAATATTTTCAGAGAAAGGTAAATTAAATACATCCCTTAAATATGAGATAGTTCCTAAGGGATCCATTCTCATAATGTTGAATGTAAAAAGATATGAGTATACAAGTACAATTTTAGCCAAAAATGAGAGTTACGAAGTTTTTGAATTTTATCTTAATGGACTTAAATAATCATTTCTGTTTAATTAAATCCGCACATGTAAATAATTAAGCAGTCATAAATTAGTTCAAATCTAATTTTTCAAAGAGAAATACGTATGAGAAATTTAAATTATAGTTTAAGAAACTAAAACTCACGCTTTTATAGTCCATCAAATTATTATTATTATTTAAATAATTAATTATATAAGAATGAAAGGATGAGAATTAATGTTGCCCTAAAAGCGTTTAGTACTTTGTATGGAATTCTTGAACTAATTCTGTATTTCGGGATAAAATTTATAAAAAAAAATCATAACAATTAATAGTAAGTCCTCCACGAATTTACCTTTCCTTAATTTACTCCTTTCATTTCCTTCAAAATAAATTACCTCACGTAAAGAAGAAATTCACGTTAAAACAATATAATCTTTTAAACAAATGTCTAAACAAAATGTCAAGTTAATAAAACAGGGTAAACATCTAGATAGCCCTTTTATTTTCTTACCGCAGTCTGCAAAAGCTTGAAAGAAAAGAATGTAAGTGCGTTGCCACTTTCAAAGATGAGACCTCTCTGTTTTGTTGCTAATTACGCTAGTGCTTTTAAATCGAAATGAAGCTTGCGTCTACCGCTTAGTACATAACACTAACTATAGGACTCTACTTAGGTAGATGAGCTAGGCGATAGGGTTCATATAATAAATGTGGTATGTATTTTTCTATAATAGATAGGCACATGAGCTTACAGCTTAAAATCGCTTTCTACTCTTACAGCCCGACTAGAGCTTCGGAGTCCTAGTCACCTACCTGTACAGCTATGGAAACATATACTTATAGACAATAATAATATGTTGAAATCTAAATTCATCATTTAGATAGACCGGGGAACGAACCTGGGACTCTGCACGTCAGACCGGTAAGTACCTTCATTGTTTCAGTCGATATGAGTTAGTCTTGTAAACTGAATAACTTTAGAAAAACTATGTAAAGCACTTTGTAAGAAACATATTAAATTCTTATTTTTCCTTCCAAATATTAAGATTAGGTACCTTTAAAAACAACACTTAGAAGTTAATATGGCTCGAGCTTCTATTAAAATCATGCATGCAACACAAACATGCAATTTAGTACCGAGAAATGACACTTAAACACAAAATGAGTAATACTTTGTTCAAAACGTCTAATTATCTCTGTAAATTGTCCTTATAGTTAATCTTGACGTTAATGTGTCTAAAACCATCCATCATATTCAAAGAAATGAATAAAAACAAGAAAACAGTCGGTTTTTCTGCTCCTGTTTGCTATTTTCGAATCTTGATGACAAAGTCAAAAGGTAATTAATAGGTGTATTTACCCTAACGTGTAACGTCAAGGCTACGGTTCTAGGATAATTATTGCTACCTATATGCAGTCACTGACAGATTTTAATATACGGTACCTAAGTATAATTATACTTCGCTGCTCAATTCTCGCGATTAATATTAACATATGTAGTACTGTTCCAGTTCTGCGGCCATCTACATTAATCGCTTCGAATTGAGCCGCTCGCATAATTATGATAGAACTTTACATACAGGTAAGTTCGTTTTATCAATAATTATGTATGAGAGCATGAAATACATGTTCTTGTTAAAAAGCTTAAGTATGTTGGGTAATAAAAATGTTCGTAATATGCTTTTTCTTCTCATTATAATATGAAGTTTGTCATTTATCGATTCCCGGCTAGGCAAATATTTTTTTTTAAATCTAACAATGAGGTTTTAGTTTTCTTGGATTTATTTATTCACAAATAACGTACATAAAATTATGATTAATCACCTATACACAGTAAGTAATATACGAAATTAATTATTATTTTGTTTTAGTTTCTATCAAAATGAGGCTCGTAACTCTTTTCAGCATTTTTCGTTATTTCTTTCGTAATTTCGGATTTTGCTCTGAAGGATCATTTGAATTCAATTTCATTCCTATATACAAGAATTGACATTTAAAGGTATTTAGATTAGATTAGAAAACCAAAAAGTTCAAGAGCTAGAAAAGTTCATAAATTAAAATGACTTTTTAACCCATGGGACAAGTTTAAAAAAATAAGAATGATTGAACATGTGGAACCTTATATGTTAATTAGTTACAAAGCAGAATTTTGTTATGAGCATTTCCGATTGGAAAATAATCAACCCATAATTGTTCAGATACTTGTTAAGAGTGGATTGTTGCTCTTCAATAACATTAACGATATTATTATGATAAACATTTAACCATAAAAATATAATAACATTAATTGTTAAAAAACTTACAGACGCAACTTAAAAGTTGCCTTGGATTCAAACCTGGGACCTTTAGCACTGTTGGAGCGCATTTATTTAACAGTACCCTTGGTATGAGTTTTTACGTTTTTACAAAAATTACTGTTTTTATATTTCCTATACATTTCCAATCAGTTCTGATACAATCCACTAGGGGCGCTTATTGGAAATGTATGGTCAAATACGTAAACAAATACAAAAACAGTCATTTTTGTAAAAACGTAAAAACTCGTACTAAGGTTACTGAACGCAAAAGCTAGCCAATTTATGTATTTTCCAAAATAAGGTTATTTCGTAAAATGTCAAATAAACCGCACTATACAAAAATTTGGTCCAATATTTGCTTTATACGTTAAGGAGAAACTATTTTACCATCAGATTATGGAGCTGCTTGGAGCAAGCGCATACATTTGGAGCTACTTCGGGATAACAATCCCTCAGAGTCAAAAAGTTTCAATCCCACAAAGAGCTTTTCCTCGAGACTAGCTTGACTAGTGATGGGACGTGATACTGTCGATAATTAATAATTATTAATTAAATAATGTCTTCATACTAGAACTAATACAATATAAACCGGTCTCTCTAGCCGGAATCGAACCCATAACCTACAAAGAGTTTTAAAGAAATATACAATATACCTATACAAATATTTTAATTAAATAATACTTGGTAAAAACGGTCTTTGCATGATTACATAGAAAAAATAATTTAAATAGCAAATAGTTTAAAAATACACGATGAATAAATATGTGGGAGAATGCTTCATTTTATATATAAATATTCCGTTTTTAAAATCACATGATATTAATTTCGAACTACCGCTCCGTATTAACAATTGGCTACCTGTACCATGCTATAAAAAGGGGCGCTCAACTGTCAACGTATCAGAAATTGTCCAATAGTGGGTACGGCACGGTGGTACTCTGAACTGTTTGGTATTTTGCTTGGGTGTTAATGTTACTATGGTGGAATTAACGCTGATTCATTTAATTATTTTAACTATAGTTTTATAAATATTGGTTAAATTAGTTGAATCGAAATACCATTGTAGATCTACCTACCGGCGCGTCCACAAATAATCTCTTTCTTCTTCTTATTATTATACACATCATAATTATTATTACAAATATCCGTGCTTTAACTATCCAAATATTCCCTTTACATTTACCTACGACGCATATAGTTTTGTAAAAGTAAACTTTGCCTAAATCGATATTCAGTCCATGTACAACAAAGATTTGTATGAAACAGCGAAAAGTGTGGAGTCGCTTAGCAAACCAATAACTTCCTGGCAAATACACGGCATGTTGGTTACGAAACTTGCCGAATCAGAAACGAAGACGTGAGGCGAGTTGCAAAGTTGGAAACTTTGAGGGAATTTTCCAAAATCTAAAATTTGTGTGTTGCTTATAAATTGTGTGCGTGCTAGACACACGTACACAATTTATAAGCAACATTAATTAAATAATTGTTTATACTATGAACAAAACATTAAAGTCTTTCAGGTTTAAAAAATCAAGATTTGAAATTTTACACTGAAACAGATAAAATATCTTGTTCTAAGTTATAAAGATCATAATTGTCTAAGATCACACTTTAATAATAATGTATAAATAAATATTTTATTAATACAAAAATAATGTTAAATACTAGTATTTAAAGATTAGGCCGCATGTCGTTTTTTATTATAGTTTAGTATTTATTTTCATTAAATTCATTTCATTCAGTCATTATATTTAAGTCAGATCACGTATTTCAGAATTTTGTTAGTATTCACATTTTTAATGACATCAATATTTTTCTTACATCTCTTTCACCTAAGTATTTAACCGCCAAACCCGTCAGGGTTCTCTATTGTCTATATCATATATACTCATAGGAATATATGCACTATCAAAGTGCCGATATATGTATGCAAATATGCACTAATGCGAAATAAGCACCAAAAGGGTGAAATATGCCTAAAATATGCACTATCAAATTACTATTTTTAAGTATTATTAAATTTTATGTATATTTACGCAAATTAATATAGCGAATCCAGTTAAGGGTGTCGGAATCTTTAGCTATTCTTATGTATTTCGTCTCAAATGGGTAATTCCCCGACAGGTCCCATCACTAGTTCCAACGGAAGTGCAATATCGGGTAGCGGGTTCGCTTCAACGCAATAGTAAGTAAGCGAGTGTGGAATGTTCCTTATTGTACTCATGGAACGTCACATTCTCTTTAGATGTCAGAAATTCTAAACATTTTTTGACTTATCTCTTCTGTTAGTATCTGTACCTCATATATTATTTTTTTATGAAAAATTAAATGTCTCTCCCTTTTGACACTCTTTGAATCAGAACGCAACAGAGTTTAGCAATACTGTTATGAGACAGAAATAAGTGTGTTTGGTGGTCCCTCCGAAGTCGAAACACGAAAAGTTATAAAATAGAAGTAGCGGACGAGCATGCAGTCCAACTGATGGTAAGTGGCTACTGCCGCACATGGACATCTGTCATCAACCCCAGATAGGATTAGATATTCCTACCTGAGGTCGGTCACAGATGCGCCGCTGTCCCTGAGGACTAAGCTGAAACGCCTCGAAGAAGGATGTCTCGCTTACCACACCCTTCAAACCACACAGCAGCGCTTAACACTGCTGTTATGAGGCAGAAATAGCTGTGGTGAAGGTGACGCCGGAGTCGAACCACAAAGGGTTCTACCACATTCAAATTGTGGGAAGGTGCCCACGCCCAGCAGTGGGACATAAAACATAAAAAGACTAGCTAATCTATCGTTTTTTTACTTTGTAGTATCCAGAAGTTGTGTAAAAAGCCCCACACCCAGCGTTAGGATAAAATAAAAACTCTTACAAAGGTATCACACTTTACATTTTCGCGTTATAACTAAGCTTATTTAAAATATAGTATATCTTGCGGTTAGCCAAGTTATATTTCGCAAACGTTATTACTGAAGAATTCCTCTCATTTCGCTTCATAGCTTTATTAAACATTGTGGTTAGAATTTGCTGATGAAACTACATATTACTACTTAAATAAAGCATTACTTTACTTTAGTATGTAACTTTACTGTAATTGTTTATGTATAAATAAAGTTTGTGTAGATTACTAATTGTTATTTTTTTCATTGTTGTGATTTCTTTCTTTTTATAAATGTATGTCTATTAGATCAACAATGTATGTCTATCAGATTAATTCGAAGGTGGTAGAACCCTTTGTGGTTCGACTCCGGCGGCACCACCGCCACACCTATCTCTACGTAATAACAGCAGTGATAGGCGCTGCTGTGTTCCGGTTTGAAGGGTGTGGTAAGGGAGACAGACTTTTCCGAGGCGTTCCAGCTTAGTCCTCAGGGGTAGCGGCGCATCTGTGGCCGACCTCAGGTAGGAATATCTAATCCTATCTCGGGTTGATTACAGGTGTCCATGGGCGGCAGCAGCCACTTACCATCAGGTGGACTGCATGCTCGTCTGCTACTCTCATATTATAAAAAAAAAAAAATCAAGACAACGACAAACCCACTAAGTTTCTTACCGTATCTTCTCAGTAGAGGTCGCGTTCCGATCCGGTAGTAGTATAAGAAAAAAGATTGTGACTAACAATTTGTAAGTGCCGCCGTTGGCCTTTACAAAAAATAAATAATTTCATTTAATTTCATCACTAATAAGCGGATTGTTCCACTGTTGGACGTACCCAAGGGTCTAGAGACCCCTGGGTCTCGCTTATGAATAAGGAGAGTTTAAGACCGTAGTCCACCATGCTGGTAAAGTTTGGATTGGTAGTCTTTACGTACTTTGAGAACTTATAAACACTAGTGTCATTGCATATTTTTAGTTTTCGATTATAATTACGATTAAGTAATAAGAATATTATATTTAAAGTTTTTGCCTAGAAAAGTGCGTTTGACAACTTTTCTAAACAGTAATTCTCAAATACGAACTTGAGAAGGCAATGTATTAAACCCGTTATTAATAGACAATCTATACAATGTTTTGCCTACCAGAGTATGAATTTGACTATTTTTAGATGGCAGGAATTATCAAATACCGGACATATGGCAGTAAGCAAGATGTAGAATGAGATTCCTCCTGAGGTATACCCGGAGCGCTATGACATGGGGCTCTTCAAAATAGGTGTAAAACGACCTCCACTTCAAAGCCGGCGATGCATTAGCGACTCCTCTGGTGTTGCAAATGTTCATAGACGACGTTGACTACTTTCCATCAGGTAGCACGTCTGCTTTATCGTTAGGAGTCTGTTTGGGTACTTCGTCCATGTCTTGCGATGTCCAAAAGAGGTAAATAAAGACACATATCATATGTAAACGTGACTAAAAGACAAATACCGTATCACGAACGCTTGCGTAGTATTTGCTTAACACACTCTAATAATCTATAATAATACATTAGGGTTTCTATGCACTCAAAATGTAGTTGCAAAATATATTTCCTGATAACATTCAATTGATTTATTGTCACAAGAAACAATTAGAATTATTATTATATATTTTAACATAGATTAGTATATTTTAACTGAGTTTTTTTACAATCATAGCAATGTATTTTAGGGTTCCGTATCTAGTAAACGTAGTACTAAGCCTCCGCTATCTGTCCATCTGTAAAATGGCTCTATCTCTCGAAGCTAGATTTAAAAACTATTTTTTGAGAGAGTAATAACAGTGGCCGTTATAACAACAAATACACAAGGTAAAAAAGTAGCTTAACAATAAATATATGCTCGTAATACTGTAGTGTGGTGCTAAGGCGTTATAATATAAGATAGGTTTAGAGTAGTATTAAGTCAGTTACAATAAAGCATTCATTAAAGCAAGACGCCTTTCAATTTACAAGAGCCTGCGACATCACTATAATACAAGAAACCACAATTTTTCCGATTTTATCAAATAAGTAAAAGTATACTAAAAATAAAAGATGAAAATTTTGGTGGTACGGAATCCTTCGTGTGCGGTTATATAACAATTTTTTATACATAAATGATGCCAATTTTAACTTACAAATTCCTACTAACATTTATGAGTTATTTTCGGGAACCCTTAGAAATAGGAAAACATTTGATTCCATGATATAACTCAAGTATTACTAGCTGTAGGTGGACATTATATCTGTAAAATTTAAGTGACATTCATCTATATTGGGCAATGTAACCAAATTAGGATGGCGAGGTTAACGCAAATAGTTAGAATAAATATTTGTAGTACTCTAGCAACCTTTATGTAAGATTAACGGTAAAATATACGCGAAGGACTTAATATAGAAATTATTTATTCAAACTCAACAAAAACGAATCTTAATGCGGCCACTTGCTACTAGATGGCGTTAACAGGATCATATAGATCATGATCCTGTTAATCTATTTTATCTATCTCATGAATTGATTTCTATAAGCTGATTTTATAAGCTGATACATAATTCTTAAAATGGTAAAGCGTAAAACGAAGTCCATGTTATAAAGTTAGAATAAAACTACTTCACAATAATCCGCGATCTACGTTCATGTATGCTGATGGAATCATTATGGTAAAACTATATTGAAGCGGTAAGTATGGTGGTAAATTACACTTTCTTAAAAGGCTCGTCATACCTAGATTTAGTAATAAAAAAGTTGTTAGAGTCAATCGGGGAGCTACCACCGCCACAACTGTTTTTTTACGAGGGGGAAACGTTCAAAAGGTACCCTATGCCGTTGGAGCGACACGAGGTTATGTGGAATTCTTACTGCACTAAAACCCCCCCCGGTGGCCGTCCTCGGCGGCCTCCGGGATCTCCAAAGGAACGCAACCGAAGTCCTCTTACCACCGCCAAACGTGCTCACTTGAACTGAGATTTGAACCTCGGAGCCCTCGATCATGAGGCCTAAATTGTTAACCACTAGGCTATCGCTGCTTCCAAAGTACTAACTAAATTGTATGATTTGTAATTGTTGTACGTCGTGTTTTAAGGTGGTAGAATCCTTTGTCCTTTCAGAAGAAACTACCGCCATACATACATAGTATTACCACAATGTACAGTAAGGGTGATATACCTTTTTTTTTTTTTTTTCCTTCAAAAGGTACCCGACGACGTGGGAGCGACGCCGGGTTATGTGGGATTCTTACCGCACTAAAACCCTCCCGGTGGCCGTCCTCAACGCTTGTTGGAGAACTCCGGGATCTCCGACGGAACGCAACCGGAGTCCTCCAAGCGCGATGCCCCGATCGGGCTCTGCCCTGGGGGAGCAGTTTTCGCTCCTCCCGCACCATTTGGTGTACACGACGCTATGCGACCACACATACCGCCGTCCTTCCCGGGATCGCTTACTGGACGGCTAGAGCTCCCACTCTTGCCGCCCGCAACCCCGGAAGCCCCCTTTTAGTCGCCTCTTACGACAGGCAGGAGTTACCGTAGCCCTATTCTAGTCCCGGAACTACAGGGACAAAGGGTGATATACCTACTTATCCGAGGCCTTTCAACTTAGTCTTCTAAGGTAGCAATCTGTCCGAACTCAAGTAGGGCTCTAATCTAACCTTGCAAGAGTCTTCTCGGGATTTGAACCCAGAACTCTCTGCGCTGTTGACGAATTAAGCAAATACGCAAAACAGCATTAATCTATCTTCTATATATATAAAAATGAAGGTTTGTCTGTATGTCCTTTATAGAATCGTAAACTATACATTTGATCATGTGATGATCTTTAGCAAAGTTTTTGTGCATGAGCCCACGAAGGTTTCTGCTTTGGTATGACCAATTTTTCAAGTGAAGACACAAATTTTCGGTTATATACAGTATGACATGTTTTTTTAAACGCGGTCGAATCCGCTGACCCTACCAGTATTTTATATTCGAACTATGTTATAGGTACTTTTGTCAAAGAGAACAAACTTTGTTATTCAGTTACTCAATATTAAGTCAGAACATTCATAATCGATTTGTTCTGGTAATGAAATGAATATACATTAACAGTATGTTAATGTTATACGTCAATATTGTAGGTACATATTTAAGTATTAGGTTTAATAAATAAGATTATTTACTTTGTTATTAGATACTTACATTAAGTATAAGCCTCCCGACAGACGCTTAAATATTTCTTAGAACGACGTCATATTTTCCTTTTGTTTTTCGTAGAAAAGTGGTTTTTGGTTTTGATAGATTCAGATACACGCGTGGTATTTTTGAGCATAAGGAAAAATGAAAGCCTTATAAGGTTAAATTATATAATTTAGTCATTCTGAAAAATATTTCAGATGCCTGTCTATTGAACTGCTAACATCAATGACAGTATTATTTTTAGTTAAATAGAAAAAAATATGAATTGATTCGGTAACAATGTATGATAAGTATATGAAAACTAATTTATGAACTTTTCTCAAAACTAATTTTTAAATAATAAGTAGTAGAAATTAAGGTAACGTTTAAATTAATTTATTTTTCAGTCAACTAATAATTTTGGTAAACTTCTTTCATTATATTTTAAACTAGCTGTGTCAGCAACTCCACTAATTCTTATTTGGCACCCTGTCTGCCTCCATGATTTGTCACCGCCCGCAGCGGGTGTGCATCGCGATTTTTTTTTCCGTCATAAACTAAAATTTTAAGTTAGCGTACTTGTACCTTTCATTTACGCAGCCCAATGTCACAAAATAAAAAGGTACCTACTCTTATTATTTTGTGCCAATGTATACTGCAGTATGGACGGATAAATTGTTACGATACTAAAAAATAATCATGTAAATCGGGCCAGTGTTGATCACACAAACGGACAGATGATATAACGTTTTATAATATGTACGTAAGGTTAAGGATAAATCGACAAATTAATTAAAAGAAAAGCAATACACCTTCGAAAACAGCGTTGAAAATTCTAAAAATAAATCTGTATAAATTGAGCAATTAGTATTGTAGAACAGTTTCAGAGCGATAAAACAGAATTTTTTCATCAACAATAAAAAGCGAGAATCGATTCATTCCCGCGCAATACTCGGTTGACGAACGCACGCGCCGCGGTCCGTTCAAACGATAATATTTCGAATAAATCATTTAATACACGAAATTTAAACGAATAATTACATAAATAATTTATTTTAAATATAGTGTTGTGTTTTTAATCGAATATTTTTAAAATGGATCCGGAAAAAACGAAGGAAGAAGTAACAGTGGATGACATTTTGCATATTTTGGGACCGTTCGGGAAGTTCAATGTTTATAACTACATGCTGATCCTGTTTCCCGTTTTTCTGGCGGGAATGTACTCCTCAGTGTACAACTTCGAAGCCATGGACCTCAAATATAGGTTAGATTGAAGTTTTTATTCATGATTTTTTTCTTAAGCTGTTAATTTATAGCGAAATATCTTTGAGTCGATATTTTTAAATTTACTACAAAAATGGCTACATATTTATTTAAAAATGATATATAGTAACGTTTACATTATATAAGCATATTTTCATAATGATAACAAATAATTTAATTAAATTGAAAAACATAATTAATAACAGCAGTATTAACTACTGCTGTGTTCTTACGATCCTTACGAACTTACAAGAAGCGTTGCTACTTAGTCCGTGAAGGTAGCAACATATTTATGATCGACCCAGATGTGACTTCGATCTTGTCTGGAGATAACTCCTGATAACTAAGATTGCCTTATCACCATCAAGTCTTGAACCATCAAGTTTTGAAGGTGGTAGAACCCTTTGTGGTTCGAGTCCGGCGGCACCACCGCCACACCCATTTCTACCTAATAACAGCAGTGTTAGGCGCTGCTGTGTTCCGGTTTGAAGGGTGTGGTAAGGGAGACAGACTTTTCCGAGGCGTTCCAGCTAAGTACTCAGGATAGCCGCGCATTAGTGGCCGACCTCAGTTAGGAATATCTAATCCTATCTGGGGTTGATTACAAATGTCTATGAGCGGCAATAGCCACTTACCATCAGGTGGACTGCATGCTCGTCTGCTACCCCTATATTATAAAAAAAACAACAGTGGGAGAGAAATGATTTATGATTGAGTGTTCATGTACTCGTCTTTATGTGTCTATGGCACTGTTGTCACAAGGAATTGTGTGGACCTACGCATATAGAGATTGTTTACGTTAGGTTAGGCCGCGCAACCGTAATTAGCGGTCTATTTATTTATATATGCATTGTTGTGAACATTCTGTGCTATAAAAGGAAACAATTAATTATTATAGTTGTTATTATTATGGATTTTTAAACATTTGTCTTAGTAACTATTGACGACAGCAACATAGTAACGAGATTTTTTTATTATATTGGTGTAAGAAATGAGTGCACTGACGTTACTACCGCCCATGAACACTTACTTTTATATAATGCTTATAAGTAGTCATGTATATAGAATTCTCGTGTCACAATGTTAGTTACCGTACTTCTCCGAAACGGCTTTACCGATTTTTACCAAATTTTATAAGCATATTCAGTAGGTCTGAGAATCGACTACTATCTATTTTTCATACCTCTAAGTAATAAGGGTTGTTCACCCTTAACATTTAAAAACGGGTCAGCTAGTAAGAAATATGAAACTAACCAAAAAATACATTTTTTTTATAATATAAGAGGGTTGTTCACCCTTAATTTTTTTTTTAATTTTTGAATATTTTTTTTTTGTTTTTTCTTTCATTTTCTATAATGTGGCATTAAAAATGCATACAACTACGAAATAATTTATATGGCAACACAACGTTTGTCGGGTCATCTAGTAATTATATAAAAAGTTAGTAGTATGTAAGTAATATGAAAATGAGAGCAACATTTTCCGCCTACAAACTGCATTCGTAGGTTCGCGGATTTTTTATGTTTAAGTTTTATATTATTATAAACAACAAATAAAAAAATTGTAGGAACGCCTTGGATAAGAATGCCTTGTGCGTTACAGCAGCTGTGCAAAAAAGTGTAGGCGTGGTGCCTCCGGAGTCCAAGGGTTTTACCACTTTCACCTATGTCACCTATAGAACTTCAGTCTTAAACATTAACCCCATTATATTATACCAAACACGTTACTTTGTTTACTTACTTCAGTTAAAAGTTAATTGCGAAGTCAAGATCAAAGGTTGGAATTAAAACCCTCACTAATCTGTCATAATTTGCGTTGATGCATTTACTTTGAACTTGCTGACGTTGACATCAGCCTTTATAAGTCATCTAAGGGTGGTTACACACGAGCGACATTCCCGCCTATCGTCATCGATCGTCGACAGGAACTCTTGCTTGTGTATTTACTCCCTAATTAGTTTTAACATATATGGTAAGTAATCAACCGCAGATAAGATTAGATTCCTACTGGAGTTTGGCCATAGATTCGCTGCTACTCCTAGGAGTAACAAGGAATGCCTCGAAGAAGTATGTCTTTCTTACCACACCCTGCAAAATAGGTGCTGTAATAGGTGCTGCGGTGGTGCCGCCGGAATCGAACCACAGAGAGTTCTACCAGCTTTACAAACCTGTAGATTTCCTTTGTTCAAGAGAAACCTTCCTTCCTTGTTTGTATGGGTTTTAAGTTTGCGGCAAACGCCAAGCATGCTAACACAGAGACTAAAATTAAAATTGTCTGTGTTTGTCCATTCTGCAATTCGAAAATAAATTTTAATTGTTTTTTTAACACACTTAAATGTAACTTTGTAATTTGACCGTGCAACATTTTCGTAATAAATTGTATTAAATCTCTAATATATAGTTGTTATCGTATTTTTTGGAGGACTAAGCTGGAACGCCTCGGAAAAGTATGTCTCCCTTACCACAACCTTCAAACCGGAACACAGCAGCGTTTAACACTGCTCTTATTAGGCAGAAATAGGTCGAACCACAGAGGGTTCTACCACTTCGTTCTAGTGATGTACTATTAAGCGATGAGTCGGATCGAGTTGAATCCTACACGATGTCTGTCATCGATGTATTGCTATCTAAAGACTAATTTAGAATGCAATGTGTAAGCGTTTCTATGTTCAGGTTTGATGAATATACACTTACTGGAGGCTTTCCAACATAGTCCCTTAGGACTAAAGTAACGTAACTAAGTCTTTAAGGTGGCCTATTTTTATGTGTTACTCCTATTGGCTTTCACATAAGACTAGGGACCTGTTTTTAGTATTTTGTTTATGATATTTTAGTAATACCTTTTTCCAGCGGTGAGCAATATCGTCATATAATCTTTTCAAATATAAACTTATCAGACTATTACTTTAAGATATTACAAAAATAATGTCATAATGCGCTTTTAAATAATTTTACTCACTATTGCAGTAATGTTCTATGTACATAGATATGTAGATAGTGTATAGAAATTGTTTGAGATAACTCCACTATGTGTAAATAGTACGCAATATGCTATGTAGTAACCGTCAAACTAAGAAATACTACAAGAATATAGGTTTTAGACTAGAATAGAATTTTCTTTTCCCTCTTCTGTTTTATATGTATGTGATGATCTGCGTGACGTAGCGGTCACCGATCTGATCCACAATGGGATCCGGGTTCGATTCCCGGCTAGACATCTAAATGATGAATTTAGATGGAATGCAAGCATACACTCCACCTAATAGTAAGTGGTCGCTGACGTCCATGGACATATCATCAGACATGTAATCAACCCCAGATAAGATTAGATTCCTACCTATCGGCCACAGATTGCCGCTACCCCTGAGGATTAAGCTGAAATGCCTCGGAAAAGTTATGATGTATTTAGATGTGTGTGCATGATGTGTAATGGTGGTGGAAGTTACGGAATCGTGACCAATCTCGTTCGAAGCAGATAAACGCATATAATCTAACTGAAAGCTGTCAGTCATTCAACTTCTGACCACGGGTTGTTGCTTAATTTTATAGATTATAAGGTCTACATAATAAATAGTGAAACTTGTATAGAGGTTGAAACTTGGCCTCTCGATCCATGGGTCCGAGGTTCAAATTCGAGGCACGTGCAAGATGTGGAATGAACTCTGAGGTATTCCCGGAGCACTATGACATGGGGCTCTTCAAAAAAGGTGTAAAAAGAGCTCCCCTCCAAAGCCGGCGATGCATTGGCGACTCCTCTGGTGTTGCAAATGTCCGTAGGCGACGGTGACTGCTTTCTATCAGGTAGCCCGTCTGCCTCATCTTTTAGGTATAAATATAAAAGAAGGCACGCACTTCTGATTTTTCAAAGTAATGTGCAATGTGCATATTCGAAATTAATTATCATTTGATTTACCGGTGAACGAAACCATCGTGACTAAATCTGTATACCTGAGAGAATTATAAAAAAAAAACAAAATCTCAGAGTTATGTGAAGTCCACCAATACGCATTTGGCCAGCGCAGTGGACTATGGGCTAATCCTTCTCATTCCGAGAGGAGATCCGTGCCCAGCAGGACAGTAATGGGTTGGTAACAAACTAATTAAATATATTCCGGTTTACTTCTTCATTTACATAAAAATACTATTGTAACACGCTAGGTGATGATTTATTCAAAATATGCTCTAATTCCCAGGATTATATTATTCCAGTTAACCCAACATTGTCTCTATTCAAATTATCGTTCCGTAACTAATATCAATGAATGCCAATTAAAACTGCAAGAATATTATCGCACGCAAGGCCCTTATTTAAATTCCTTAATTATAATAATTTGAAGGATTGGGACTTCCTTCGTAGATGTTTACACCACACCTAAACCTATTCCTACCTTTTTTTGTTGACGAGGGGGAAACCTTCAAAAGGTACCCGACGCCACGGAAGTGACGCCGGGTTATTTGGGACTTTTACCGCACTAAAACCCCCCCGGTGGCCGTCCTCGGCGTTTGTTGGAGAACTCCGGGATCTCCAACGGAACACAACCCGAGTCCTCCTAACGCGATGCCCTTCTATCGGGCTCTGCCCTGGAGAGAGCAATTTACGCTCCTCTCACATCCCCTGGTGATTACAGCGATATGCGACCACACAAACCGCTGTCCTTCCCGGGGTCGCTTGCTGGACGGTTTTTGCTTCCACTCTTGCCGCCCGCAACTCCGGAAGTCCCCTTTTAGTCGCCTCTTACGACAAACAAGTGATACCGTAGCCCTATTCTGGTCCCGGTACTACAGAGAAAACACCTATTCCTACCTAATAACAGCAGTGTTAAGCGCTGCTGTGTTCTGATATGATGGGTGTGGTAAGGGAAAAATACTTTTCCGTGCCGTTCCAGCTTAGTCATCAGGGGTAGCGGCGCATCTGTGATCGGCTTCAATCACTACCCCTGTCCTTTAAGGAAAGAGTCACAGATGTCCATGGGTGGTAGTTATCACTTACCATCAGATCGACTGCGTGCTCGTGTGCTACACCAATAAGAAAAAATACCGCCATGCTTTAAAATTCGATCAATTAATATAAATAAATACATAAAAACAAAAGTATATAAAAATACCCTTAGTACGTTTCCAAAAAGGAATAATCCATTATTGAACATGAATTATGTATGATTTAAAAATTTAATTTACATACAATTTTCATAGCGAAATTACATTGTAGTCTCATTACTTGGTTGTCAAATGAATATTGCATAAATGTTACCCTTAAACAATCGATTTTAATATTAATTATGTAAATATTCGTCACGCGACGGTAATTAACACTTCAGCTCTGTCCCACTGTAGGGCGCGGGTCTAATCTCAGAGTGAGAAAGATTTAGCACATAGTTCACCATGATAGCAGCGAATTGGTAGACTTTGTTAACAACCTTTAAGATTTGTAAGCAACTCTCACTCGTATAGGTCTTTATATGATCTACAAAGTTAAGCTACGTGGGGCGCGGTTTATAGTTGGATGGGTGACCGGTGAAGGTGTAAATTCTTCGTGTGACGTGTAACGACTTCTATGTCACAAAGTTCTATGTCACAAAGCAAAAAATAATTCAAATAAATGTTGCTTTAGTACATAGTTCTTAAGTCAATTTTCCGGAAAACTGACAAAAATTTTCAAATTTCCTCGAAATGGGACCCCCTGTGAAACTAGACGCACACAATGGTGTTTGAATGATGTCGATCGTTCGAGGCATCGCGAAAAAATCGCTGGACATACATAAAAAAAAAAGAAAAAATATACGCGTCGTAGATAACCTCTCTTCCTTTGGGAAGTCGGTTAAAAATTGGTTGCAGTCGCACCCCAGACACCCCGTACGAGATACAGTTCCAACCACCAGTCCCTCATTGCTCCATCATTCCAACATAATTAATTTATCCCATTTTAATAAATTACCCTTGAAACATAAATATGAAATTAAGATTTTCCCACACTTCGTGCAACAAACAATCAAAGCGTGATTTTAAATAATTTGTAATCTATAAACATGACATACTTTGTTACTATGAAATTAATGACTACCTAATTTGGGACGTCGCATGGGCGGAGTTGTTTGTTGCCAACCAAGCAGTACTTAAGGCTTCTTTGGTAAATGAGATATAAGTATTTATCAGGGTTCTAACTTATTAGAGGATTAGGCAAATTCTAGTAGGCAGAGATTGTTAAAATTGGATGTTTGGTAGGCAAAGTATTAGTTAGATTGATTTTAATTGAAGGTAGTAGAATCTATAGTGGTTCAAATCTGAAAACCCCACCGCCTCGCCTATGCTTAATAATAGCAGTGTTAAGCGCTACCTACTGTGTTCTGGTTTTAAGGGTGTGGTAAGGAAGATATACTTTTTCGAGGCGTTCCAACTTAGTTAGCAAATAATGGATACGGCAATTATCATTATATGTATTATATTTAAAAATATACATTTTAAATTATTTTACATTTCCCTTTATAAATCCTTTCAAATGATGTGGATAACATTTAACACTGTAGGTATACTTTTGCCTATACAGTTCTTATGAAAACATACTTTTGACATACACATATTATAGTTATTTTTTTCAATTTTCAAAATCATTTCCCACCATTTATTTTTCATATTTACCTTTAAAGACTGAGTACACGTAGAATATTTGAAATCACAGACAGAATTTCATTTTTATACATGCAAGATTTTGAAAATAAAATTAAAACCAAATACAGCGGAAACTGTGAGTTTTAATTAGTCAGGAGTCTCGAACTAAAAGAGGACGAAGGAATACTTGTAGAATTCCTCAAAAAGAAACCAAGTTGGCTAGTAAGTGGAAATGGAACCGAATCGCAAAGCCTTACTTGTTTGTGTTTGAAGATATTTTTGAAAAGAAAAATAAAACACAATGTACCTACTACCGCGAAGTCCATAGTCCTTTGGTTTTTTGCAAAAGTTATTTATACGGAGACAAATATAAATGGTTGGTTTATAATCGTAATCGTAAAAATAAAATTGTATTTGTATAATTTATATAGTTCGCGCCAAACTGCTAGTCCGCTCTGAAGTTGTTGCGAGCAGGTGTAGTCATACAATTTGCTATGGCGACGCGATTCATTTCTATATTCAGAGCGGACTAGCAGTTTTACGCGGATTATACCTACCTGAAGCAGATCACAGATGGTTTATCACTCTTAAATAATAAGATGGTCATATTTAAGTCAGTAGTCTATCAATGCAATCAGTGTTACCACTTCTTAATTACTACTTTCCCTAACTTAGTTATTTCGTTACCTATCTTAGTTATAATTTTCCTGACTTGGTTCATTCATTTCCTATTTTAATTCTTTCGTTACCTATCTTAGTTATATTTTTTCTGACTTGGTTCATTCATTTCCTATTTTAATTCTTTCGTTACCTATCTTAGTTATAATTTTCCTGACTTGGTTCATTCATTTCCTATTTTAATTCTTTCGTTACCTATCTTAGTTATATTTTTTCTGACTTGGTTCATTCATTTCCTATTTTAATTCTTTCGTTACCTATCTTAGTTATAATTTTCCTGACTTGGTTCATTCATTTCTTATTTTAATTCTTTCGTTACCTATCTTAGTTATAATTTTCCTGACTTGGTTCATTCATTTCCTATTTTAATTCTTTCGTTACCTATCTTAGTTATAATTTTCCTGACATGGTTCATTCATTTCCTATTTTAATTCTTTCGTTACCTATCTTAGTTATAATTTTCCTGACTTGGTTCATTCATTTCCTATTTTAATTGTTTCGTTACCTATCTTAGTTATAATTTTCTAACTTAGTTATTTATTTTCCGAACTTAGTCACCTCGTTTTCTAACTTAGTTACTTTTCTAGATGCGCAGTCCCAGAGTGCGAGAACGAAACAGCGTTAAACTACACGATACCGGAACACGACGGGGAGAAGTCAAAGTGTCTGAGATTCGCGCCCTTCAACAACCGCTCTACCACCAACGACACCTGCTCTCCGCTCTACTTCGACACTTCCACGGAGATCGAGTGTGATTCTTACATCTACTATGAACATCACTCTATCGTTAAAGAGGTAAGATTGATTTATAATCATACGACCATAGATTAGTAAAGATTACTCACTCCTAACAAGAAGATGTAACCAGTTTTGAGAATTGAAATAGTTGCGTAAAAAAGTTTTGCCACGTCTCAGTGCAAAAATGTCCCTAAAATATTTGAAATAATTATTTATTTATTATGTAAATTACGCAGTATTAGTTATTTATTCGTAAATTTTCTCTAAAAATGTTTTTATTTGTCAAGAATTCAAAAAAAGAACTTACGAATAAGCCGTTTGTGGCTTCATTCAATTTCAAGGCGGCGAAGTATCTTTACTCATCTATGCATACGACATACTCATCCAAAGCAATTACAACTCAAGGGTAGAAACGCATGTATGTTCGAACTCAGTTTAGACTTAGTTTATCTTTAGGACTACCATGAGTTTACAAAAGTATTACTCGCTAGCGACTGCGTAAAATAAATGTATGAAAAATTGTACAGCGCCTCTGGTGGTTACTCGTAGAACTAAAATCCGTAGTGACGTAACTCGATACGTAAAAAACCTATCGAAATCAAATCGCTAGCGAATGTCATTATGATCTATTGCCATACAAATTCGGTCCCATGAGTCATTAATTTGACAGACGTTGTCAAGAAATACCGTAACGATAGTAGTTATGTTATTCACTAGCAAAATGACAATAGTTTTCTATTTACCATTTCTATAGTGGCGTTTCTATGCCAACTCATGGTAATGCTACTTAGCTAGAATTGATTACAGATGTCGATGGGTGGCAGTAGCCACTAACCATCAGCTGGACTAGATGCTTATTCCTTTCCATCTCTTGTTATTGTAAAACTAAAGCACGTGGGTAGCTTCGAAATAAAAAAAAAGAAAACCAGTTGATAAGCTCAAGATAAACATTTTAACTTTTGGTTGCTTAGTCTTATATTTCGATTTATATTATCGTATTTTCGCATTAGTATTTAGAAGTTAAAAGACTTCAATTAAATAAAAAAAATCAGAATGTTTAGAAAAAAAATAGATTAATAAGCAGCCTATTTTAATCCGCATTTATTGAAGCATTAATATGAAGATTGAAGGTGGTAGAACCCTTTGTAGTTCGACTCCGGTGGCACCACCGCCACACCTATTTCTACCTAATAACAGCAGTGTTAGGCGCTGATGTGTTCCGGTTTGAAGGGTGTGGTAAGGGACAGACTTTTTCGAGGCGTTCCAGCTTAGTCCTCAGGGGCAGCTGCGCATCTGTGGCCGACCTCAGGTATGAATACTTAATCCTATCTGGGGTTGATTACAGATGTCTATGGGCGGCAGTAGCCACTTACCATCAGGTGGACTGCATGCTCGTCTGCTACTCTTATATTATATAAAAAAATATATATTAAAGATAGTTCAACTTGCATATCAGGAAAGCCGTGCGCTAAAGTTTGTATCTAAATAAGGTGTTCCGAGTAGGAATGTTACCATCGTGCAATGTTGCGGTTATGTTAATTTGTTTCTCATTATAATGATTTATTATCATGATTGTGAAGACAACAAGATAATCTTGGTTAACGATAAATCAACTTGTAAATTCTACGGGGTAAAAACGACATTACATAAAATGGGGCTATATTGTTTTGTACTAAAAATGCTATCACTTTTATAAGTTGTAATCCTCACTAATCCTTACTCCTTACTAATATTATAAATCCGAAAGTAACTCTGTCTGTCTGTCTGTCTGGTTGTCTCTTCTTCACGCCCAAACCACTGAACCGTTTTTAATGAAATTTTGTACAAAGATAGTCTGAGACCCGAGAACGGACATAGGACAGTTTTTATCCCATATATCCCACGGGAACTAGGGATGGCGATCTAAGATCTATTAATCGGAGAATCGATTATTTGACCAAAAAAATCGATTATTTTAATCGATATTAGTAAGGATTGAATCGTAAACTATGCATTTGATCAAGTCATGATCTTTAGCAAAGTTGTTGTCCATGAGCCCACGAAGGTTCCAGAGTTGGTACGACCAATTTTCGCAAGATGGTGCCACTGTCGTTCCAATGAAGGTACGAATATTCAGTTTTATGTATTTTAGTATGTCATATTATTTTCTTTTAAACGCGGGCGAAGGCGCGGGCAATAAGTAGTATAAGTCATAGTTTAATAGTGTCAAATTCGGCGCTTTTATGAATTGTTGTTGAAAGCGGGCATGCAGCCCAACTGTTGGTAAGTGGTTGAATCCTTTGTGGTTCAACTCCGGAGTCAACACCACCGCCACACCTATTTCTGCCTTCTTAAATTAGTGTTAAATGCTGTTGTGTTCTGGTTTGAAGGATGTGGCAAGCGGGTCATACTTACTCGAGGCATTTCAGCTTAGTCCTCGTGGGTAGCAACGTATCTATGGCCTTTATTTTACGCCCTTTTTGGATTCCCTTACGCCCGGGGGAGCGAAAGGGATATGTCGGACTCTTACCGACTAAAACTCCACGGCGTTCCTCTGGACGCTTGATGCCGGGTCACGAGAAGCGTTAGCATTACATTCGCATCTATCTATCGTATCTATGGCCTACTCAGATGGGATTCGAATCTTACCTGTTGATTCGAGATCTCTATGGGTGGCAAAAAGCATTTAAATTAGATCGCCTGCATGTTCGATTGCTATTTCAATATTATAGAAAAAATCGTCAAGAATAAATAATCCTTGGAATTTGTTATGCTTTTCATTCTGAGAGGAGAACTATGTCCAGTAGTAGATCAGTAACCGCCCCACCATTCCCTCCCATCCTCTGGTGTCGAACCCAACCGACAAATGTTTCACAATTCTATATCAACAATACGGACAGCCATTACCTTACTTAGCTACTACTAAGGGCCACCTTGTTGCCGACCGCTGCCTAAACTTCTCTCACTCTAGAGAGGAGACTTCTCAAGTCAAAGCAATGCGTAAAATATTAGTAGTAATTGTACTACAGTCTAGATAAGGCGATACGGAAGGAGTTTAATTAAAAATTCCTCACTAATCGATTTGCCATGCAAACCTCACAATGGCATGAAACAAGTATTTTAATGTAGGATACTCGTATATTAAGAGAAACAACATCTTTATGTAACCTGTTTGTTTTTATTAACGGGATAGTTGTATTATTAGGTCTAATAAAGGTTAGAATCGAAAATAACGGAATTTCTATTTACCTCTCGCTTGTTCTTTATAGTATGTGAGCGGGAGAAATTAGTCTTAATTTTTTTTTTCAAATAATACGAGGTTTCCTCTCTTAGATAATGCTTAAAATCCTGTGGTAGGTATAAAATCAGTGACAAGTGGAGCAAAAGAGACAGATGACCCCCCCTTGTGATTTAAAAAATGTCTTACACATTCGATTTATTTACTACCCTATGGATCCTCTAAGGGTGCCCCTAAGCTCGTCCCCTACAAATACAAAAACCCCCCTCTCTGGATCATGCTAGCAACGCCCTCCCTTAGGTATATGAAGTATGAAATTTTACACAAAAGAAAACTGTTACAAAAAATTCTCACTTGCGAAAATTTTTAAAACTTAATCCCCTAAGAGGACACGCAAGAACATAAATTGGAATCTCATAGGATTCGAACCCCGATCCAAAACTATTCTGCAATCTGGTATGACTAATCCTTTGTGTGAATAGTACAATCCAAATGTCAATAACACATGTATTTATTAGGTCGAATATTGTGGTAGCGGACCACAAAACTGTTTACTGTAGCCCGTAGCGTAATGCAATACGTGATCTAATGTTATATCTTCACCGCAATCTGTGGATAGTCTGTAGGATTGGATTTAGGTAATACTTAAGATGTTTTTGAGGATAATAGAACGAGTAGCACTTCACCCCTACTGACTTTTTTCGGGAATAGAAAATTGATTAAGGGTTTTTAACGGAACTCTTAATCACAGATATATTGTAATTGCTACCGTTAAATTATAAGATACACCTTTCTAGGGTTCCGTACCCAAAAGGTATAAACAGAACATTATTACTAAGCCTCCGCTGTCTGCTCGTATGTCCATTTGTCACAGGGCACTATCTTTTGAACCGTAATAAACAGATACTAAACATAAAATAAATGAAAATTGGATGGTACGGAACCCTCCAGGTGCGAGTTCGACTCGCGCTTGGCATATTACTTTTTGAAGATAGATTCCATGGTAATAGTAGCAACAGCCTAGTAGTTAGAAACTCGGCATCTTGATTGTAGGATCGGAGGTCTGAATATCAGGGATAAAGTCAAAGATGTATAAATTTTATCAATCCTTAAACGGACAGAATTTGGCCTATTATTAAAGCTGTGAAAAACATATTTTATGTAAGTAACTTTTTATGTGAGTAGCAGACGAGCATGCAGTCCACCTGATGGTAAGTGGCTACTGCCGCCCATGGACATCTGTAATCAACCTCAGATAGGATTAGATATTCCTACCTGAGGTCGGCCACAGATGCGCCGCTACCCTTACCACACCCTTCAAACCGGAACACAGCAGCGCTGCACATTGCTATTATTAGGCAGCTGGTGACGCTATTTAACGTCGCCCTTTCGGCACCTGATCATGACGGCCTCATTTAGGACTGTGTGAGCGATGTTAGTTAAAGCCTGAACAGCTGACTCAGTAATGCGTGTACCCATGCTTATTACTGGTAGCTATTCATGATTGAATGAACCGATATCAGTGATTGGTCAGCACGAGAACTAATCGCGATTTCACAGCCATTGTAGCGGCCTCGGTGACTCATGTATCAAGTTGATGGTGTTTTTACCGGAATATTGAGGGTAATGTTTTGTATGTGTGTGTATGTATGTCTCATTCTTTGGCACGCACAAAAGCCTTGACCAATTGACATAATATGAGGTTTTGTTGGATTTGTCATAATTGTGGGAGTGACATTGGCTATCACTTTGCTTTCCAGTTAATTATTATGTTAATTATGCAGCTCGGAGGCCTGGGATTTGAACCTCGGACCCTCGATCAAAAGGCCGAGTTTCTAAACCATTAGGCTATCATTGCTGGTCGAATCATACTTACATACAAAAATATACCATCTTTCATATATGTTGTTAAAATATGTAGAATAAAACCGTAAACAACTAGGGGTGTAAAGCGCAGTCAATTTCAGCATTTGTGAGAATTTCAATATTCAGCACAATTTTGGGTTTCACCTCACATTCAGCAATAACCTCAATTTCGGCATTTGCTTCAATTTGGGTACCCACGATATGTCCAATATCCCATGTTTTTGCTAAGGAATAATTTCGTGGTTATTTAAATTGACCGGTCTTTTCTTACGAGTATTTTGTAACATAAGACCCATATGATTATCCTCATCATAGGAAATACCGAACAAACTGCTACAAACTTTTGTATTTTTTTATATTCAAGAAGTAGGAAATGTTGTTGCTCTATTCTATCTGGACGGTTAATGACAACTGCCATCATTGACATCTGCAATTAATTCCTTAAGATCGAAAGTCGGCCATAGATGCGGCCACAGTATTTTCTTTGCCATACCCTCCAAACCAGAACACAACGTCACAATGTTATTAAGCAAAAATAGATGATTTAATGATGCCTTTGGAGTCGGACCACGACGGTTCCTACCACCTTTTAATAAACAGTATTACCTCCATACACTTGGTTGACCAAAATTAAATAGTTTTTTGATGAACACGCAAAAGGAAAGGGAAGGAAGACAGGCAAATTGATGCAGAAACAAGGTTCGTTAGCTAGGTCGCAGTGTCACGTAGTATCGAAAATGGGCCGGAATATTCCGTGCAGTCACAGGGCCGGGAAATCTCGGCGTGTGTACGGTTGAGCGAAATATCAAACTAGATTTGCGATTCCTACTGAAATTTCATACGTTTTCTGCAAAATGTCACTATTTGTAATTTAGGTCATTGCTGAGAGTATCAAATCAAAGAACGTGGTTTTCATGTGAGAAGTTTTCTCACAATAAATTACGTAAGTAGGTACTAAAACTAATTATCATTCGTTAAAAATCTTGTTTTATACTTTCTCTTGTTTTTTTTTCATAAATTTGTGTATTCATAGAAAGTATATAAAAATTCGTGTATATACAAATGAATCCCTTTGTAAAAAGAAATCAATCCTTGAAAACTGTTTCGCCAACAAAATCATACGAAAACTGATTTTTTATATATTTACAATGATTACTTGTTAGTTTGTCACCAAAATCATCAAGAGGGAATTATTTTTGAGCTACGCCAAAGGAAAGGAAGGAAGACAGGCAAATTGATGCAGAAACAAGGTTCGTTAGCTAGGTCGCAGTGTCACGTAGTATCGAAAATGGGCCGGAATATTCCGTGCAGTCACAGGGCCGGGAAATCTCGGCGTGTGTACGGTTGAGCGAAATATCAAACTAGATTTGCGATTCCTACTGAAATTTCATAAATTTTCTGCAAAATGTCACAATTTATGTTTTAAGAGTAAACACGTGTGTTTCTACGTCATGACTTGCGCCCGCTATGAACAGTCAAAATCAAATCAAAAGAAAGACCAAATTTAAGAATTTACTTAAGAAAAAGTCAAATTTTGATTTTGGTAGGCAAAAAATTGTATACATAGACTAGCTGACCCGGCAGACGTTGTGTTACCATATAAATTAAAAAAATGTTAAGGGTGAACAACCGTTATCACTAAGGGGTATGAAAAATAGATAGTAGCCGATTCTCAGACCTACTGAATATGCATATAAAATTTGGTGAAAATCAATATAGCCGTTTCGGAGGAGTACGGTAACTAACATTGTGACACGAGAATTTTATATATAAGACTATGAATTATAATTATTAACGGACGTATATCGTCAGAGTTGTCAGATAGATCAAATATTTCTTTACTTTATACCTCGTAGATGTAAAGTTATGTTTGCAAATAAATTTCGACTTGCCTTGATTTATTTGACAATATTTTTTATTTGAATTTGAACAATATGTACGCAGCTTTATAACGTTTTGTACAATTAATGTTCGCTTCAAAGCTACACATTGTAATAAATAAAAACACCATTTAGCCACCATTTTGTCACCATTTGCGAATAATCGTTACAATGATTAATGTCTATTATTAAGTCCACGTAAATTGTTTCCTTTCATTATTCATACGGTAATATTGTTGTTATTTCCAACAATTTGAGCGTTTAGTCAGACTAGATGGGAGATTAGATAAATTAAAAATCTAGATGTAGAGGCGCGCGAAAAATTACAGTTCTAATTTTTTTCACGTAAGATTGGAGCAAACGGGCCAGCAAAATGGAACACAGTAGGTACCGCTTATGCTGATATTAGCAGAAATAGTTAAGGAGGTGGTGCATCCGTCGAACCACGAAGTTTTCTTCCTCCTTCAATTCTACACGATGCTACCATCGTCACATCTATATTCTTCTATAACAGTGGTTTAGACTGCGTTTAGTTTCAAAGGCACAAGCTAATGACAAGCAGAACATGAGGCGTTCTTACTTCCTCAGTGGTAGCATGGATTTGTGAGCGACCGACGAGGGAGGACTTCTGTTTGAAATTGATGTCCATGCACTGGCGGACTAATTTACCTGCCCCGGGACTCCAGTCTTGTCCTGAGGGAGAACCAGATATATAAAAGTTCCCTTGTAGACAACTTCTTAGACTGGGTTCTCATTCAACTTTCTGTCCCAGGCCTCATTCAACATTTCCGCCCCGGGTCTATCTGTTAAAATCGGTCATACCTCAGGTGGAATTTACTTTCTATCGAAGTATTCCTGGAGCGCTATGAACTCTTCAAAAAGGTGCAAAAAGAACTCTCCTTCAAAGCCGGCGATGCATTGGCGACTCCTCTGGTGTTGCGAATGTCCTGCGGTAACTATTTTCCTTCAGTTAGTATCAGTCATGAATTATGCCAGTGCTTATAAAAAGATATAAATTACATAAAAATGTCATAAAGATAATCAATTGTAATAAATCAATTGTAAAATAAAAGGAGAATCCATTAAGAAATTAATTATAATCAGGAAAATAATTATAAAATAACTCGCTAAGTAACGAATTAATCAATCAAGATTAATATGCTTTTTTAGGGTTCCGTACCCAAAGGGTAAAAATTGAAGCCTATTACGAAGCCTCCGCTGTCCGTCCGTCTGTCACAGGGCTATATCTCTTGAACCTAATAGGCAGAATTTTTACAGAGTTGGATGTGAGTACATATTTTTCAAAATAGTGGCCGCTATAGCAATAATAAATACTAAAAATTAAAACAAATATGGGTCGCCATACAAGAAATCGCAATTTTTTGACGTTTTTCGCTTTATCTATTGAACCATAATAGGTAGACAGTTAAAATTAACAGACAGTTAAATAACATTTTCGTGATACGGAACCCTCCGTGTGCGAGTTCATCTCACACTTGGCCAATTATTTTGTAATGTTATGTAAAGTTAAACTACATAGTAACCATTCTTGTACATTATTTACATAGGCACATTAGATACTTATAACAAGTTATAACTATTATGAATAACTGTTTTATTAATAACCAACAAGTTGTAAATATGAACGTCAGAGAACATTATGATGAACACCATAAGGTAGGTATAATTATAGCTACATAATTATACCTACCTATCAAGTCAAGTTATAGTCAGTGGACATAATATCGAATAATTCGTTTATTAGTTAGGAAATAAAAATAAGACAATTATCAGAAAAACTCCAATTCGCAGCGCATTAAATACTTTTATTCCATTTTTAACACTTATCAGCCAACTAGCATAGTTTCCACTAAACAACTTATCACATTGATGGTTAACGTACGACTACCAAACGGACTACTCGAGCCGACGTTATCACAGACTTTTATAGGGATTTTAGGTGCATACTACCCACAATATAAGTTTATTTTAATATCAAACTACCTATTTCAATACTAATTTTTCAATCATTGCTGTTAAGACGACAACAAAATAATTATTAAATTCGGAAATCATGACACAATATCATATATAAGTACCAAATTTAAAATCATTTGGTCGTAATTTAAGAAATTGGCTGTGATAGACGAACGGACAAACGCACAAGTCATCCTATAAAGGTTCAGTTTTTTATATTTTCGTACGGAACACTAAGAATAGATTTTACCCTATTTTTTTCTTAAATTGACTATGTTTCTTTAGTTTGTCACTTAACATGTTAGTTATAATTTAATCCGTAGAAGTGACGCGGTCGGCACAAAAATACAGGGAAGGTTATTTTTTTTTTCAAAATGAATTAAACTTCTTGTAGTATTCTAGGGTGCAGAAGTAGATTTTATAATTAAACAGTTTGAATTTTTGTCAAAATCGGCCCCATACCTTTGTTCATGATTCGCTATTTCTTATGTATTTTGATTGGTGTGAATATCCACGCCCGTTTTAAAAATCACACTTTATGGCATATTATTTACTATGTCGTACTACAAAGTAAAGATCAATAATCAACAGTGATACAGATGTTATATATTGGCCTTAATCACCATAGTTAGAAATTCGCCTTAAACAAAATTACTAGAAATACATCCGATCCTGCACCGCCGCCGTGCCGTGGGAACGCTGACTCCGCACCACCGCTCCGTTTCCATCGTATAGTCCTGAACGTGGGAATTCACTCTGGGCGCTAACATTGCCCCAGCAAGTCACTTAGGATAGTGAGTTTTAATTTAGATTAGATTTAATCCAATACATGTAATATTCTGTTTTGATTAAATACGTATATATAAGTAATTCGGTTTTTCTGTATCCTGGCTGCTGCATCCCGACGCATTATATAACTCAGAAATAAACAAGTCGCAAAAACAAGTATTACCAGTATTACTGACGCAAACACTAATTCAATAACACAACAGTAAATAATAATATTATTATTATTAATCTTGAAATATTTACTAAATATTATAATTGACATTGATAAAAATTGTATTTTCATTTTCACTTACATGCTCGGTATTTCCCTGCGCGACAGAATTCGGAATGATGCACTATATACTCACGTGCTACTTTACTTTAAACTTTTTTTGAAAACGGTAGAACCCTTAGTGGTTCGACTCCGGCGGCACCACCGCCACACCTATTTCTGCCTAATAACAGCAGTGTTAGGCGCTGTTGTGGTCTGGTTTGAATCGTTTGTAAGGGAGACTTGCTTTTCTGATGCGTTCCAGCTTAGTCCTCAGGGGTACCGGCGCATCTTTGGCTGACCTCAGGTAGGAATATCTAATCCTATCTGGGATTGATTACAGATGTCCATGAGCGGCAGTAGCCACGTACCATCAGTGAACTGCATGGTCGTCTGCTACTCCTATATTATAAAAAAAATACCTTCAACACCTCTCATTTACTCCAACGAAGCTGTTGTGCTTTCTTGTTGGTATTGTTTTTATAAAAGTTTCCTGTTTTTTCCAGTTCGACCTCGGCTGCCAGGATTGGAAGCGGTCGCTGGTCGGGACAGTCCACAACGCCGGCTTCTTCATCTCCATACCTCTCACCGGGCTCATATCTGATAGGTTTGGGCGAAGAATGGCGCTGGTCTTCGCGAGTGTAGCCAATGGTGTGTTCGGTGTGATACGAGCGTTCTCGTTGAACTATGAGATGTTCATAGTGCTGGAGTTCTTGGAGCCAGCGCTCGGGGGCGGCGTGTATACTGCTTGTTTTGTACTTGGTAAGCTTTTATAACTTTTTTCTTTTTCTAATATATAAAATTCTCGTGTTACAGTTTTCGTTGCCATACTCCTCCGAAACGGCTTGACCGATTTTGATGAAATTTTTTTGCTTATCCGGTATCTATATGAATCGGCCAACTATCTATCTATTTTTCATCCCCCTAAGTGATAAGGGTGGTTCACCCTTAACATTTTTTTATTTATATGGCAACACAACGTTTGCCGGGTCAGCTAGTAATTATATAAAGTAGAGATAGTATGAATTGATATACCAATGGACAGCAAACTAGCAGACTCCACATACCTTTGAGAACATTTTTGAAAAACTCTCAGGCGTGTTCTTTACGGTATTTTCCATTACCTACTTATAGTACGCAGATAATGTTGAAAAAATGATAGTTGCGCGAATGCCCTATGCCTGGGATTTGAACTTTGAACTCCACCATTCATTCAACTACAAAGCTGTCATTGCCTCAAAAAAAATTTTATGCATTTTATGATGCTTTTAGCATATTGTTGTTTATATCTTTATCTCATTCTTTGGCATGCTCTCCAGCCTAAACAGCTTGACAACTTTTAATGTATGGTGTCGTTCGATTCGTCTAACTTGTACGAGTAGGAGTAACAGTAACATAGGCTATAACTTTTAGCACTCGGGTTTTTGTTTTTATAATAATTACTATTATAAAAACGTTGTGGAATTCGCTCCCACCAAGTATACGAGAATCTAAAAACATCCATATTTTCAAGAACAGAGTAAAAAATCACTACCTGTCCTTAACAGTATGAGTATTAGAAATATTATGTGTCTAAGTATTATATTTATTTATATATATATTACATTATATGTATATATTCATATATATATTTATGTTTATGTATTATAATATTATTCATGTTATATATTATTTTAAAGTGCACGCTGTACTACCATCAGTTAACCATTCTCCAATCTCAGGTCTGCTGGAAGAAATTTCTTTAGAAATAAGCAGTGCCTTTGCACTAAATTTTAGATATAAGCTCTCTTTTGTATTGTATTTTTGTGTGCATAAATAAATAAATAAAAAAAAAAAATTACAAATAGAATTATAGTCAAAATAAAGACTTCCAGATTTATAAGTAACATGTTATACGTGTCGTTCTATTTGGATTAATTTCAAATCAATAAGATCAATAAAACTTAAACCCGTATAACAGAGGACAGCAATCTAAGGTCGTCCACTCGGAACATATCAATAACATTACTTCCTCCATTGTGCAGATGTATGTCTTACTCGATATTCAATAAAATAACTTCCTTTTCCCATTAGATACGGTATATGAGTATTATATTTCCTAGAAAGTAAATTCAAAGGTCGAAGAACCTTCGGTTTAATTAGAGGTCAGTTTTAGATATTTTTACCACGCTTTTATTAGGTATGTATGTATGTATGTCACGGAATCTTTGAACTCGTTTTTTACCCACTTTGAACAGTCCGATTAGTTTAATATTTTGAATAGTTATCAAGAACCGATGACAATATACGATTTTAATAATTTTATCCCATTCCTCTCATAAGGATCATCAGGATTAACTATTTCGTTGCGCGTTTCTGCGATAGAACCATACTCATTATGTCTGCCTATTTCTGCCTTATAACAGCAGTGTTAAGTGATGGGTTTTGGTTTGAAGGGTGTAGTATAGAAAACATACTTATCCCATGCATTCAAGCTCGGCCTCGAATTGGAATCGAATCTTACCTAGGATTAATTATAGATGTACTTAAGCAGCAATAGCAACTTACAATTTAAAAAAATATCCAGTTTCCCCACCTTACCACGCCTTATCACCCTTTATTATTCTAAATCCACGTGTTTAATCAATACTTCTTAAAATATATACAAACCTTGACCGGTAAAAGTTAAGCTTAAAATTCAATTCTTGTTAATCAACTAGTTATTCATTATGAAGAATCCGGAAATACAGATACAAATATGTAGTAACTCGCTTATATATTTTACTAGCTGACCCGGCAAACTTTGTACCGCCTCAAAATCTATTTATCAAATATTTTTCGTAAGAAATATTGCCTATGTTACTCGTGGATAATGTAGCTTTCGAATGGTGAAAGATTTTTTAAAATAGGTCCAGTAGTTTTTGAGCCTATTCAATACAATCAAACAAACAAACAAAGTTTTCCTCTTTATAATAATACTTAGTATAGAAAAATAGTTTCAGAAACAGAAAATACAGATTACGTCAAACAGATTATAAATTTTACACGAAACTTAGGTATCGACTTTTCAACTTTCACTCTAAAAAGAAAGTAAGGAATGTTAGAATAAACTGTTAAAACGATTTGTAACTTTTATCGTAATAATATTATAGTTAACATGGGCGTAGCTAGGCGGAAGATTAATTTGCAGAGGTTTCAGAAATTTGTGAAAAAAAAACGTTCTCCTATTTTATTATTTTTTGTCGTCTAAACAAGTGGGGGAGGGGGCGAAAAACACCGCTGCTTTATTATTTTCTCTTCTAATTTAAGGGGCATCCGCACCCCACAACTCCCTCGCAACAGTTCTAGTAGTTAAGGGGCTTATTCACGAACTATAGGTGGTCGTCAGCGACCGCCGCGCCCGTCGGCAATAGTCGCCACAAGCTGTCGCTCGTGTGTTATCTCCCTAAAGCGGTATTTCACAATACTATGCGCTACACGGCTAAAATGACAAGACATTAAAATATTTAAAATGTTAAGTAATTGAATATGTAGCACCCCGTATGATAAAAACTTTTTTCTAAATCTTGATAAAATAAGATAAAACGAAATTATCTATTTGTTAACTTAACTTTTTAATTACTTACATAATAATATATTTCCTTTTGACACACAGTTTCCTCATTATAATTAAATAACTACACAGTTTAGTTTCTCAAAAGAAGTAATTGTATATTTGTGACCTCCTTTATTCTACCATGATTAAGTGAAGCGAAAAAATCTTGCAAAAACACAGTCGCCGTCATTTTATTTATAACCGTCTATTTACTTCTTGCCCGAGTGTAGAAAGTGATCTCTAACACTTTTTCTGGTGTACAAAAACTGTGCTGATTGTAATTGACTAACTGCCGATATAGATTTCATGGCGTGATCTTGAACTTGTGATTGATAGTGAATTTCATTATATTTACTCCATAGCTTATAAATCTAATAAATAATTGGTTTAAAAATATATACTGCAATTTAGACGAAACCGACGATACCTCAAGCTTTAAAATCTATCAAGCCGATTAAAGACTGCAGGACGTGCCAAACAAGACATACATACGTTACATATATATATACATACATACATACATACATACACTCATACGCTCGAAAATCATCCCTCCGTAGGGGCGTAAAATATAAAGGTATATAATTCAAAAATGACAGAATAGATCCCTTTTCCTTAAATGGAAAACTATCAATGTTTTTTAACCAATTTCTTCCTTATAACAACAGCGTTGTAACTGCCTTATAACTCACTAGCTGACCCGACAAACTTTGTACCGCCTCAAAATCTATTTATCAAATATATTTCATATAAAATATAGCCTATGTTAATCGTGGATAATGTAGCTTTCGAATGGTAAAAGAATTTTTAAAATCGGTCCAGTAGTTATTGAGCCTATTCATTACAATCAAACAAACAAACAAAGTTTTCCTCTTTATAATATTAGTATAGATATTAGATATTGGAATATTAGTATAGATATTGGATATTGGAACCAAACATTATTATGTATTAGAATATTTATTTTAACTATGGTACACATAAGATACCATCAATAACCATGGAACGTCACCCGACCTTCGGTTTACCGCCTCATCGGTTGTTTGTTGACGCATTTTTTGCTCGCACCTACAATGCTTACCTTAAAGTTCATGGGGCCCTTTACACACGGTTTGTCAGCATATCACTATACATAGATTGCAACAACATTCATAGTTTATTACTAGTCCATTATTTAAATTAGTTAACTTTAATTATTTTAAAGAAAGAATGATTTTACACGCTTTTTTTAAGAACATTTTCTTCCCTCATACCACACAATATAATATTGTCTATCTTTATGCTAGGGCATTAGTGATAGAAGGCTAGGACACACAAACACATTGTCAAAACGGAGAACAGAGAATTTGATCCCGGAACCCTCGATGTGCTTTGAGAGTCGTCTTACATTAATGTTTACATGCAATTCGCATGTAGTACGCAGTACATGATCCATTAGGTTATTAAAACCCCTTCGGGGAGGCTTATAACTAACGCTGGTATTTGTCCGTAACCCTACCATAATAAAGCCTGAATAGTTGGACTACTGCAGCTCATGGATATGTAAGGTTTGCAATTTTGTCAATTGGACGTAGTTATGCAAAATAGATCCAACCACAAAAACTTGCTTTTGAGAAAATAGGTCTTTTAGTAAAAGTTAAATTGCGTAATTTATGGTTGGTATCACTGATATTTGTATATTTCAAAAGAAAAAATGTATCATGCAGCTTGAATATTTTTTGCATATACGAAAGTTGGTGTGGAGATGCCATTTGTGATAGTAATTAAAAAAAAAAAGGATTTCGTGGGTTGGATCCATTTTGCATAACTGCGTCCAATTGAGGTGGTAATCTAATGTTACTTTGCTACTCCTGTATTATAAAAATGTGCAATATACAACCACTACTCGTATTTGTTTGGTTTAACCATAAATCAGTACAAAATATTCAAACCCATTAGTATACCTCAAGGTTCGACAAGTACCACTAGATTAGTTCTTGCTTAATCAAACATCAATCTGCCTCCCACTACCAAATCAATTAACTCTTCACTTGTGTAATAATGTCAATATGAACATCACACACGATTTATTACGGTTAATTTATTCAACAGGTGAATGATAATCACAAACTATTACATTTAAATACCAATCATATTATTTCCGAGCGAATAAATATTTTAAAGCTTTATAATTTACTATTATCATATTTGCTGTGACTGACTGACTTGTGTGTGACCAAAATGTGTTCATAGGATTTAAGCTTAATTCCTTTCATCAGTACTCTAATTGTCCCGTTATTAGGCATGGGTATCCTCTCAGAAAAAGAAGGATTTAGGCTATCCACCACGTTTCCAAGTACAAATATCTATTTGTCCTATATCCAAACACATTTAAAAACTTTCTTGGAAAGTGTGGGATGATTCCTTCGCGATATTTTTCTTCACCAATAAAGTGCGTGATAATCAATTTAAAAGGTGGTAGAACCCTTTGTGGATCGACTCCGGCGGCACCACCGCCACATCTATTTCTACCCAATAATAGAAGTGTTGGGCGCTGCTGTGTTCCGGTTTGAAGGGTGTGGTAAGGGAGATATATTTTTTCCGAGGCGTTCCAGCTTAGTCCTCAGAAGTAGCGGCGCATCTATGGCCGACCTCAGGTAGGAATATCTAATCCTATCTGGGGTTTATTACAGATGTCCATGGGCGACAGTAGCCACTTACCATCAGGTGGACTGCATGCTCGTCTGCTACTTCTATATTACAAAAAAAAAACAATTTCTAATGCACACTTCGAATTCAGGTGCATGTCTAGGATTCGTACTTGAAACACCCAATGTGAAGAAGCCGAAATTTATACCGTTATATAAAAACCTTATGCACACACTTTTAATTAATAACATTACGTTTTTCAGCATTGGAGTTGGTGGGTCCAAAAGGCCGAGTCTTCGCTAGTCTTCTGTTCAACACCATGTTTATCCTCGGAGGAGTAACGGTTACCTTACTGTCCTGGTGGCTCCAAAGCTGGAGGTACCTGTTACTCATCATCTACACCCCGTCAATCCTAGTCTTCGTCTACATCTGGATTCTTACCGAGAGCTTCCGATGGTACTTTAGCAAAGGGCTCTATGAAGAAGGCCTGAATGTCCTCCAAAAATGCGAGAAAGTCAACAACGTGTCAGTACCAAAAGACCATTATGACCAAGTGGAGAAGCAAGCCATGAGACAACGGGATGCGAGGAAATCAGAATCTCTAGAGAAAAACCAGTCGACGTTCAAACAGCTGCTGCTATCGCCTTTAATTTGGAAGAGACTGTTCATTTGTTCGTTCCTCTGGACGGCGTCTACTTTGGTCTACTACGGTCTTTCCATAAATGCGATAGAGTTGTCAGGGAACAGCTACTTGAACTACATCGTGGTGATCGTGATTGAAGCGCCAGCGAATGTGTGCAAGTTGATTTGTCTGGACAGATTCGGAAGGAAGCGAGTGATAGCAACAGCTTTCTTGCTAACTGCGTTAATTCTCATCAATTACGGATTTATACCAGGTAATTATTTTCAAAAATATAAAGGAGGTATGGCATCTTGACTAAGTGCGTCTACTCATGAACTCATCTCCATACGCAGGTGTTAAATTCATCAAACGATGGAAAAAATCCTCCATTTTCCAAATGTGTAAAATTTACTTTAATCATACATTTTAGTACATATTTGACATAGTAAATTTACATATCGTGCCTCACAAAAAAATTATGAATGGGACAAATCTTCTTTTAAATTAACACCTTATATTTCTTTTAAATTAAGACTCGTTTCTGCGACAATCTTATCCATCTTTAAAATCTAGTAATTATTTTTGATTTGTATTTTCAGCTGGAAACTGGTCCACAACATTCTACCTGGGTGGGAAGTTCTTTATCACTCTTGCCTATAATTCTCTATACGTGTTTGCTGCCGAGGTGTTCCCAACTAACTATCGTACTACATTGCTGGCCATCTGCTCAACCTTGGGAAGGACTGGATCTGCATTGGCTCCACAAACTCCTCTCTTGGTAAGTTACGAACTAGCTTCTTATGGCTTGAGTTTTCTTACCTTACAGCAATAGATTACCGGTGCTGTGTTGGTGTTGTAACAAAGGGTATTTTAAGGCAAATTATTTAATGATGATTACATGACCTATGATTTACATTTGGAATCTATCAACGACATAACCTTATCCAAATGTGTCCCATAACTCAATATCCACTTGAATATACCGATTTCATATATATATAGGACCAAAGTATGAAGTGCAAAATTAGGTACCATTAATAAAATATATTTAAAATCAGAAACTGGAATCCGAAGCGTTCGTAGCTAATTAGTAATTACCCAACGTTCAAAAACAGTTCTACTTACTAACAGAAATTTTGAATGCACCATGACTTTTCTATAGTTGCAAAAGTCTTTATATAATGATAACCATTTACCATCAACTTCGCATTCGCCGCGCTATGCTTTAATAAAAAAAATAGTAAAAATGAATAACCCTATTTGAATAACCTTTTGGTTAAGCAATTAAGTAGGTAGCGGTAGGTAGCCTGTGACCCGAAAAGTTTATTTTGGACCATTTACGCTATTTCCACGCTACGTATTTCACGAGGCAAACCCTCAAGTCGCATATTTTAATTCGCTCCAATGGATTTCTTTTTCCGTGAATTAAATTACGTAGAAAAGGCACGTTTTTAGACTATTTGTCACAAAGCTGGTTACACATCGCTTGCCTAAAACGTCTATTCAATGGAGTTTCAAAGCATTTTTGTGTAATGAAAGCAGCATGGTATGGTGAGCATGCCGCATGAGGACATTTATTAACTATGAGTAGAAAAGGAGTGCGTCCTCTTTATTAAAGAACCACTATTCATAACTAAAATATATTATGGTTACCTAAAGTGGGAATTAATAATTTTATGGTTATTATTCATGTTATTGACAAATAAGAAATTAATTATTATTGCTATAACGGTGAAGGAAACATCGTCAGGAAATATATAAGCCTGAGAGTTATAAAAAAAAATTGAAGTCTACAAATTTACACTTGGCCGAATTAATGGATTATGGCTCGATCCACGGTACAAATATTCAATTAATTAGTCTGTTCTACGTATAAGTGTATTATCTTTGCAAATAGCTTTTTATCTTTGCAATTGTTCATGGCAAAATAATCTACCTGTTTAATTAAGTAAGTGTGTCGAAATGATAATTAAAATTATTTATTTATCAAAATCCTTACTCTATTTTCAGGCGAAATACTACGAGTTTCTTCCAACGATGCTCTTTGGCATAATGGCAGCGTTATCAGGTATCCTGGTCTTCACGCTACCAGAGACAAACAACCAGAAACTACCGGATTCGCTGAAAGAAGCACAAGAACAGGACAAACAGCAACAGGAGACAGAAGAGAAGAGTACAGACAATAAGACTAGGTTATGAGGGAAAGAGAAAGATGTATATAAGACTCTTTAGTTTTATTAGACCCCGATACAAAAAAAAGGGGTATAGGTTTGACGTGTGTCTGTGTGTCTGTATGTGACATCCTAGTATAGATCCAAAAGAGATAAACCTATTTTAATTTAGTTTTTATATATAGTATAGTGATAAAAGGCCATTTAAGTATTACATAAGGGAAATGGGCGGGAGATCTTCGATTATTTTCATGTGATGGAGGCCGGCAGGTCAGCAATATTATTTCTAATTATTTTTCAAAATTTGCACAGGAGTGGGGGGAAAACTTCGCTAACAAGATGGAGGTTAAAAATTATTAAAATTCTGCTTAGGTAATACTTGAATGACTCCTAACTATTATTATAGCTGACTATAGAAAATTTGTTCAGCTGTTAGAAGGTCATTAAACCTTTTCTAGTTGGAGTTGGAAGTTTTTAAATTTTTCGAATTCATATTCTTGTCTTATTTGCAATTTAAAACTGGCTGTGTAAGTAAATTTAAAATATATGGGTGAGGAAACAGCACGATTTTTGTATGAAAGTCCAGCACCTAATTCTTATTGTTTTTTACGTGTAAATAAGTAAATAACATGTTTCTCTGTAATGTTGTGGAACTGGAGAATTATTATTACGCGACTGATATGTTGTAAGTAGCATATGTTATTTACAATTCAGTCGAATCCAACAACACCTGATATATTAAAATCAGTCATGTCATTTGAACTGCAGGGGTCTACCACCCTCTTTTAAAAATCCCGATTTATTCCGTCATACACAGTTGAACAAACTTAAACCCTTATTATTTTTTCGCTTATCCATTGTATAAAACTAACTAAAATTGTCCTATTTTGCTTAAAAAATTAAATTTCCTGCAAAAAAAGTAAAAGTATGGTTAACATAATATTGTGTTAAGAAATGGTGATAACCCCTCAGGGCGTGACAAAAATTGAGACATATGTATGAAATATACTTTAATAGGATATCTAAATGATTAAGTGAGGACAATTTTCTTATTTCCAATATTAGACTAAAACTAAAGCTTAATGTTTTTTCAGACAGTCTCATATAAGAAACTTTCCTTATAAATCGAATTTTATAGGAGATACTTTTGTAATTTATGTATTAAATAAATAAATAAATAATTACATAGGTATTAAATTAAAGTAAATGAAGCATCGTTACTATGTACGATGACGAATCTTTACTATGTACAATTAAAACGTAAGTCAAAATTTTAATGTATAAAAAATAACCACCTGAATATTTTAGGTACTAATTATTATAATAATATGAGATCTTTATAATGTTATTAGAAAGTATATAGTATACAAAATATATATTATTAAATGTGATATATTTAAAAACAGATTCCAGTACAACATTAATAATTCATTTGGATTTTTAATATTTCATTTTAATGTCCATAGATAATTATATTCAGACATTGACAACTGTATAAATATAATTTTGTTAATTTTGACTGCAATGTGAGATAAAGTGACGTCAAAACATATCAATTTTACTCAATATTATGAATATTGATCAAGTACGAACATATATGGTCAAATGCGTAAGGGGTAAAAAAATTATGACACCATAGATGGTAATATAAAATATCATTGTATAACACACGATACTATATCACACGTTGCGATGTCATGACGTAACGATATCGTATCGTGGTGAACTGTTAAAAATTACGAAATATAAAAAAAAATAGTTTATTGCTTTCAAATGGTGTCTACAAAACAAGTGGCAAGGGCCCCTGTACTGGGATGAAAAACCTGTGTTACTGAGTACCCCGCTCTTCCAAACAAGGCGATATTAACAATTTGAAATCTAATCTTAGTCGAGAAAAAAAATGAATGGTTACGTTACGGTTATGGAAATGACGTCGTGTCGGGAAAATTTGTTATGCAGTTTTACGCATTTTTCTGAAAGGAAAGATTTTTGGCAAGAAATGGATGTATTTTTGCAGTATTTTCCACGTTTTGAGATTCACTTAAAAATACCTACTAAAAATGCCCGTTACCAATTTTCACGACGCTATGTAACTAGTATACTTTGTACGATTCTTCAAACGATACTTTACCTATAGGTATAGCATAGAATAGAACGATAAGTATACAATAGTATAGTCCGCGTCAAACTGCTTGTCCGCTTTGAATATAGAAATGAATCGCGTCGCCATAGCAAATTGTATGACTACACCTGCTCGCAACAGCTTCAGAGCGGACTAGCAGTTTGGCGGGAACTATAACTTAGCTCAATAGAATTGTAATACAAAATGGCGGCTTTATATCATAGAGGGTAATCAATCACGTATTAAAGAGAACTACTACTACTTTGGATTACAATCTTTACTGATCTAAGTTATATGTAGATAACTTAAAAAAATATATGTGATCGCAACTACAAGTACAAATGACAATTTTATAATAAACAATAATATTTCAATTAAAAGGTACTTTTTAAGTTTACTTGCACATAAACAACAAATATAATAATTTATCTTGCTGTGTATTATCTATGTGTAAAGAATCTCAATATTATTATATATTATGTAAACACAACGTAATATAGTATAAATATGTATACAGATATTATCTATTATTCAATAATAATGCATTAATTTATCTTAAGCAAGATATCTTCTATCAACTATTAGTAATTATTATTTCATAATGTTGGGGTTTTAGTATTTTTTTCAATGCATATTAAGATTAAGGCATAGTAACACTGTCTTTGGAGCGAATTTGAAATAGAGCCACGTAAAAAAATGTGACCCAAAGAGATTTTAATAATATATAAAACAATTTTCATTTCTCTCTTTTATGTACTATTACCACGAGTTCATCTAAAACCGATTATTAAATAAAAATACCTCATTTAAAAACATTTTGTTTATAACGCCAGTGTCACACGGTTGTTATAAAACGTAACGGTTATGCGTCTGAAATACAAAACATTTCGAGCCACTATAAATTCATATGGTTTTAAAATGTTAAAATATTTAAAAAATTAAATATCATTACAATTCGTCATAGTCGTAGAGCAAAGTCGGATTTAACAAATACCAAACTCTACAGGGCAGCCATTTCAAATTATTCACAAACGTCATTTTACTATTAGCGCCTTCGATCACTAGTTCTTATTAGTGATCGAAGATTAGCGCACATAAATCTGTCGTTATACGACTGAATAATTTGAAAACTAAAATACATATATTTTTTTCTGTAATGCAGTAATAATATTTAGACAATATTTTATCCAAAATGATAAAAAGTGAATTTCACATTTTTGTCAAATCCGTCTTTGTTCTACGACTATGACGAATTGTCCTTCAGGTGCGAAGACCATGTTGAATAAACATTTTTTTTTATTCTGTGAGTAAAACCTTAATTTTATTAGTAAATGTTAAATATTTTTAATAGTACATAAACTCCTCGTAAGACAGTTTTGTTGTAAATTGTTGATACTCTTTCATTTGTTTTATTTTTACTTGAACCCTAAAATATTAAGTTCCATAGTAATAAACGACACACTTAAAATTATTTATTAATTCCACATGGCGACACAAACGACATAGGAGCGTTAATTCACTTGAGACTTATAGAGTTCACTTGAAAGGACTAACAACACGGAATAAAATTCTAAATTTCATATAACACCATAATAAAAATACGTGAAAATGATTTTGGATTCCACGAAACGAATAACATACCAATATTAATAATAAAGAAATACAATATTTCACATAGAAACCATAGATTAGTAAAGATTGATCACTTCTAACAAGAAAACGTAACCAGTTTTGACAATTGAAATTGTCACTGTCATCTACTTTCGTGTTTGAAAAATATTAAAAAAAATGTAGTTTTTAGATCATTTACGAATGAAACGATATTTCTCCGCACTTTTTCTTCGATTTCGTTTTTTTGCACCACTTAACTGCGCATGTCGGCATTGTTCCGCGTAAATTACACAGTGACAGCCATTAAATGGTTGACAGAATCGTCAGCCGTTTAATCCATTTAATAGCTTCCTTTAATTACAAGGCAGTGAAATATCTATACTTATCTATGGCTAATATAGGTACGGTAAAATATCAAATAATTAGTTTTTTTACTCGAGGCCTACGAAGCATTCACAATGGGGTTTCTACCACAAACAGCGAGACTAAGTGACACTATTGAACCAATAATCTAGGAAGTAATTCAATAAATATCTAGTTTCTCGAACAATGTGTCTTCCGCGTCATAAAAAAAAACAAATAACGCGTCGATTGACGCTTCAAGGATATGGTTCGCAAGTCCCATGCAATAGCCATCATCGATAACGAAACACCTTGCTAGGTGAAATAAGTAAAGTACCTTACTATAAAGAATTTGCTTTTTAATATAATATTTTTGACTTTGACTTTGAGTATATAAAAAGTGCTAGATCTTTTTATATAGTATATTAAATTCTCGTGTCACAATGTTAGTTACCGTACTCCTCCGAAACGGCTTTACCGATTTTAACAAAATTTGATATGCATATTCAGTAGGTCTGAGAATCGGCTACTATCTATTTTTCTTACCCCTAAGTGATAAGGGTTGTTCACCCTTAACATTTTTTTTTTACATGGCAACACAACGTTTGCGGGGTCAGCTAGTATATAGTATAGTATCTGCTCTGATTTATAAAGAACGAACATAAGTGCTTCAGTCACGCAAGTCGCGAGAATTCGTGATTCTATAACTTATTCTACTGCGTATGTATACACAGTAACTACTCATGGATATTTCTAACCGCATGGTTAGTCGATTCTATTCTACATTAACAGGTAGATCAAAACCAACTTGACCCCAGCCGAGAGTAGGTTATATTGCCTTAACATGCTCTTTAAGCCAAAACCTAGTAGCGGAATGACCGTCAACATAAAAAACTACACATTTGCTTCAGACATCTGAATCTAAGAAGCCAGAATTATCCCAATTTAGCCATACTTATTGTAACATTATTCTTTATCACTTATGAAGACTAGATAACGATAACAATAATATTATAAACATTATGGACTCCCCGCACTGCCGACAGCGTCCGCGCAGTCACGCGCCGGTAAATGGAATCACGTTCCGAACGCATAATTACGTTCAACGCTAAAATGGAGAATGTTTTTATTTTAATAATACATCACTCTAATCCCGCGCCAGAATTAAAATTCGAACGTGACCCGTTTCAGTTTTTCAAATAATAAATTTATTCTGTTGCGTTCGAAATTTTGAATATATTTTTTATGATTTTTTTGTAAAATGTTGTGACAATAAAATATAAGTTATGACATCTACATATTGCGTTATTTTTTGAAAATATTGTATACCAAAAATTATGCGTTACGTAAGTTACGTTAATATTTTTTCTCAACAAGTCTTTGGCGCATAACTACACTGTGAAACAGTTGTGTAGTTACGGAAACTACAGAAATTGTTAATCGAAGACAGAAATCTTATCTAAGGTCTAACAGAGGTGTCTTTACTGTAAGAACACGTAGAGTCTTTATAGCAGTGACTCTACTTTCACACAGCCTCTAAATTAGAGCACACCAACTTACACAGTCGAAACAAGCAGAAATATGCAGATTCAAAAACAAAAAAAAGAAAATGACAGAGAAAACGTTAACACTTATCAAACAGTTAGATCCAAAAATGCCGAAAAATATCGGTTTCTTGTATGGAGACCCCCTTTAATATCCAACTTTATTTTATTTTTAGTATTTGTTGTTATAGCGGCCACCGTTATGCATCCTCTGTAAAAAAATTATGTGTTTATCTATTACGGTTCCGGAGATATAGCCCTGTGACAGACGGACAGACAGACAGCGGAGTCTTAGTAATAGGGTTCCGTTTTTACCCTTTGGGTGCGGAACCCAACTGAACAAAAGATAAAAAATTTTGGACCTATTTATTTCTTTATTTATTTATTTCTTTAGATATATTTAACAGTTACTTTAAAACAAACGGAAAGAAATAAATATGTAATTAACACTTAAAGTTCTGCTAAAATTTATATCCTAATAAATGAACAAAAAACGACCAGTAATAAGTCTCGGGGTAGTTCTGCGATCTCATTTGCATTCAATGTTGTCCCGCCATTCCTGTTTAAATTCCCGGAAAAACGCCACCGGCGTAATGAACACTATCCTGGGAAATTTATTTTTGGTTCAATAGGAAATTTGGATAACGCTCACAGCTTACTGATATTGAAGTTTTTGTAAATTGTAACCATCTTCCGTACTTACATTTGTTTTTTAATGTGGTAAAGTATTGGTGTGGTAAGGGCATAGATTACTAAAGATACTTCGCCGCCTTGAAATTGAATGAAGCCACAAGCACAAAGCCACAAGAATTCTTGACAAATAAAAACATTTTTAGAGAAAATTTACGAATAAATAACTAATACTGCGTAATTTACGTAATAAATAATAAATTATTTCAAATATTTTAGGGACATTTTAGCACGGAGACGTGGCAAAACTTTTTTACGCAACTATTTCAATTTTCAAAACTGGGTACATTTTCTTGTTAGGAGTGAGTAATCTTTACTAATCTATGGGTAAGGGTGACATACTTATCCAAGGTGTTCCAACTTAGTCTCAGTAATGCATCTGTGATGAAAATCCATAATGATGCCTAATAAGTACATTATGAAAAAAAATGCAATAACTATCCAAGTCTAGGGCATTCCCTTCAGCTGTATACAGCTGTGTATACATTTTAAATCATGAAAATAGCAATCTGTTATACGAAATAATTCACGCACGACAATATAATCTGACGTGGTAATGGCGTCCTCAATTGCTGAATTGAGGTTCATCAGACTGGAGCACCATTTACTGCCGTGACGACAATACACAATTATTGTTATTACTATTACTAGGCAATTATATTCCGTATAGCTATACTAGTGATATGCCTGTGAAATTGTCGGTTTGTCGCTATAAATAATTAATTTAGACTATATGAATGCAGAAGATTCTTAAAGATTTTGAATCAAGTGTTCCATAGCTAGGCACGGTCACATGTCTCCCCTAACTCCTCTAGCTCTCAGATAATAGGGGTTTGGGCCTAAGCAATAATTATGTACAAGGTACAAGGACGAGCATACAGTCCACCGAATGGTAAGTGGCTACTGCCGCCCATGGACATCTGTAATCAACCCCAGATAAGACAAGATATTCCTACCTGAGGTCGGCCACAGATGCGCCGCTACCCCTGAGGACTAAGCTGGAACGCCTCGGAAAAGTCTGTCTCCCTTACCACACCCTTCAAACCGGAACACAGCAGCGCCTAACACTGCTGTTATTAGGTAGAAATAGGTGTGGCGGTGGTGCCGCCGGAGTCGAACCACAAAGGGTTCTACCACCTTCAGAAGTTTTTTATTTTAGGCAATTTATTTATTTTGTAAATATCTTCAATACATAAAATCTCTATTTAAAATATTAGACCGCAGATATATATTTAGGTAATTTGCGCGCGAACTTAACGCCGCCATAATCGCGTCATCTGTCACCGAGCTGTCAACAATCAACAATCCAATATGGCCGTCATAAATCGCTTTAAGTCAGTGCAGTATGCTGTATGTGTATTATAATTAAGCATTCCTCTGTTGAATCAGCGGCGAATTATTAGCGGGTCACCGCATCATCTGTTCGCGATGATTACAAATTACAGAGGTTTTGTCGTAATGTCACGTTATGAGTTTTGTACGCAATATTGTAGGCATTGATATTGTGCAGGTAGTTTTATAATGTGTCGTCAAGCTTTTATTAAACTAAGCCGTATCTATTCTGTAGTTCGTTCAGTAAATCAAGGAGATTATGAACCCGAATGTGATTATATGTTTAAAAACTGAACGATGATCAAAAATACCCATTATTATTGATCATTCAACCATAGATTAGTAAAGATTACTCACTCCTAACAAGAAAATGTACCCTGTTTTGAGAATTGAAATTGCTGCGTAAAAAAGTTTTGCCACGTCTCCGTGCTAAAATGTTCCTAAAATATTTGAAATAATTATTTATTTATTATGTAAACTACGAAGAATTAGGTATTTATTCGTAAATTTTCTCTAAAAATGTTTTTATTTGTCAAGAATTCAAAAAAAGGAACTTACTAATAAGCCGTTTGTGGCTTCATTCAATTTTAAGGCGGCGAAGTATCTTTATCTACTAATCTATACATTCAACCTAAAAAATAATTATATTAAGAATATCCAGAATGTAAGAGATTAGAAGTACTCACGTAACGTGTTATAGAAGGTGAAGTATCTCAGTAATCAAGTAAGCTGCTTAATAATTTACCACTCTACCATAGTTACTTATACATACGGAGACACTACCCGCAATCCGCATCATACCTAAGTACGTTAAGTAGGAATCTCGATAACTAGCGTTCTACCCACAACATCATAATGAACACATGAATGAAAGCCTTGTAGAAAACGAATGGAGACATAAACACAACTTCCTTTCGGTATAAAGTGTCGCACGGCGCAGTGCCGCGGTCGCAAGTTAAGATTTCAGCGGCGATTTGTCGGCGACCAATGTAAGTACCGCTGCAGGTGCTACGGCCATATTTGTGAAATGTCAGTTCGTTTTTAGGGTTGACTCACCACGCAAAAGTAATTTCTTAGTGCGAAAAGTCGCACCGCAAGATTTTCATCAATAATAATCATCTAAAGTTTTATTACACTCCAGTTCAGGATTCTTCAAAACACCGCATCAGCTATAATTCATTTTTAAACATTATCAGCCCTATGAACAATAGTCTTAATGTGACTGAATGGGACACGATAAATCGCTAAATGCTTAATGCAATGCTTCATTGCTTCTACATCGATAATGACACCACGCCATCAAGTCGAAATATTCAATGGGATTATACACAGTAACACGGAAAATACGTCAACGACGTCACGGTTTTTGTTTTTTATTTAAAAAGCATTTCATGTGTTAATTTTTATTTCAATGGTGTGATCCGTATATGAGAATATGAGATAGCTTTTTGGTTCACTTTGACCAATCTAACTCTAAATTAACTGAAGAGATATACATAATAATATCCAATAAGATATTTTATGCGTTTTTAAGTATTGTTTCACGATTACCGATTTTAAATCAAAGTATGCGGTAGCCCTACGCAGGTGGCATTTGCAATTCGCTCGCAATAAATTGCGTTACAGCGGTACTGGAATGCTTCATTACACCGCTGCAGCGATAGGGATACGTAAATATGTGTGCATGTGTACCTACTTATGCATATTCAACATTACATAGATAAGTGGAATAAGTAGTAAAATGTGGAATGAATGTGAAATTCCTCCTGAGGTATTCCCTCAGGACTATGACATGGGGCTCTTCAAGAGGGGTGTAAAAAGAACTGTCCTTCAAAGCCGGCGATGCATTGATGACTCCTCTGGTGTTGCAAATGTCCATAGGCGACGGTGACTGCTTTCCATCAGGTACCCCGTCTGCCTTATCGTTAGGTTAAATATAAAAAATAAGTACTTCGACCGGTAAGTATTTATTCCGCATTAAACACTTCTTAAACTCGCATTAGAATCTCTTTCGTAAAGATTAACTAACGAACTTACATTAAAACACGTTGATCAAAAACAAAACTATACTTTAAGCTGAGAATTTGAGTTTGACCCATTCGTTAACTCCGCGCTGTAACTAAGAGTTGTAGAATGTACTCGTAGATACACTAAGAAAGTTACCGAAATATGCAGAATCAATTCAGAAAAGAATTTCAATTATATTATTAATCCGTAACAATTATGATTTATTGATTTGTATCAGATTATTTGACCAAAAGTTTGTCTCTTTGTCAGTGTTAGAGATGTGCCGAGTCAGGTCGACTCGAGACAGTACTAGAATACTTACATAAACTCACATACTCGAGTACCAATAAGTGATACTCGAATACTGACGGTACTCGTACACTGACTCCAGTCTTAATGAGTCTTAGGTACCTTATATAGGCAAACGAGTGAATACAGCAGGAATTGTGCAAATTAAAACTTGTTGAATTTTGTTTAGTGAGTGACTTTTTTTTAATACCAAAATTGACCAACTCGGCACATTATAAGTCAGTGTCGCCATTTACTTGCAACTCCATATAAATTTTTGGGTAGGTACAGAACAAATATAGGTCTGTGTTTAACAGCGCTATCTATTGGCGGAGTGCTGAACTAATAGTCTCACACCATGGCAATCTAGTTCGATTCACTATCGTAGTTGATTTAAATGTATTGGTTGACCTGTAGTCGCATTACCGCAAAACCTTTTTCTGCCTTATTACAACAACGCAAATATACGGCACAAATTTAGATTTGGAGGTGCAACAGAGAGATGTAATGCAAAAACAAGAAGCATTCTACCTCATTCCACAGTGGTAGCATTTGTGCCGGATATCAGGCAGGGCTGATCTTATTGTGGTTGATTACGAATGTCCATGGGTTATAGTGAACATACATACATAACATCTGAACTTTTATTGTACAAATTTTATTAAATGATGGATTTAAAAAGATAATTGTGATCTAATTAATAAAAGGCATAAGTCTGTCCAATTTAGCCATTAAGAAACGAAGACCTAATTAATTCTTACTTAGCAAAGGTCGCTGCAAAATTTTTCAAAAGACTTATGAATAATTTTGAACTTTCAAATTATAAAACTGCTTATTACAGATATTTCCACATATTACAAAAAAGTGAACACTATAAGACAGTAAATAAAAATGAAGATATTACAAATTCAACAGTTTATTATTAAAAAATCAACCTTCAGCGAATACAATCTTTTTACCTTGGAACGGTAAAATGCCTGACTGACGCTTCTTAGCTTCCCATGAAGGGTGCAATTTCTCTGGTTTTGTTTCATCAAAATTGCTTTTGCTAACATTTGACTTACTAAAATTGCCTTTAATTTTGTTATCATCTGAATTGTTAAACCTTCTCTGATTATTATCAAAGCCATTTGTTCTATTATCTCTTTTTGCATTGAAATTATTTTTACTATCATCAAACTTAGTAAATTTATCTGTTCTTGAATTAAAATTGTTTCTATTATCATCAAATTTGCTAAATCTTGGATTATTTCTGTCAGGTCTAAAGTCATCTCTTCTTGGTTTCGCTTTGGGAACATGTCCAAACATGACTGCCCTTCTGTATTTTCTATTACCTTCTTTATGTACCTCCTTAACTTCATCAGGCTGTCTTGGTTCAGCCACCGACATATAATTTTCCCCTGTAGCAGTTATAAAGAATGGATCCACAACTTTGGTTTCCTGTGTTGGTAATTCTGATGTGTCTTTATGGAACGTCTTCATTAATATCTTAGTATTTAAATTCCTATTTTTATGACTGTCCTTATGTTTCTTTTCCACATTTTTCTTAATGGTAGTATCTTTCTTTTCAACTTTATTATTTGAATTAATTTTTACAATCTTATCATTATTTGTTATACTTGGAGTAGACTTAACAAATTGCCCAAAACTGCTATTTCTATCATCATCATCTTCACTAGGTTCGTCATCAGATTGCTCATCATCGTCTGATTCACTATTTTCGTTAGAATCAGCTATTTTTTCTTTCCTTCTATCAATTAAATGTGTATTATTCAATTTCAAATCATCATCACTTTCATTAATTGCATCACTCTCATCGCCAGACTGTTCCTTATCAATATTATCATCATCGGATTCATCACTTTTATCATAAATTTCATCATCATCATCAGATGCATTATTCTTAGTTCCACTATCATCCATATTAATATCCTCAACATCCCAATCACCTTCAACTTGTACTGGTTCGTTCCCTTTCCCTTTTTTCTTATCTTTTTGTTTTTCTCTTGCTTCTTTCTTAAGTTTTCTTCTTTCTTGTCTCGACATTAGTAAATCTTCTATAGATATGTTAGAGAATCTCTCCCTAATGAATTTATATTTATCTTGTAGTGCCTTGTGAAGAAGTAATCTTGCACATGCCTTGTCAATATCTACTGTTGGTCTATTTAAGTATTCATTTAGCTGTCCTTTATGTGTAACTATGAATTTGGCGACATCCCTCGGCTTTATTTTCTGAAATAGTAATATACGATGAGATTAGAAATAGTATTAAACAGAGTTACATTTCTGATTATTTCTAAATACTAGACAATCATCATTGACCATAATAATCAATGAATCATATATTATTGTGAATGTTAGAAGTATTATAGGATACAGCAGCAGTAGTTGTAGAATTTTAATTGAAAGGAAAATAATTCAAATCTAATAATAAATGTTGTTTGACATGGCGAATTTACCATGGTACTCTATCATGTATAAGAAACACGACTAAAGCAACAAATTAAGTGTTATTTTTACCAAACTGGGTGTCTTTGTAATTTTGTTTAGGAGTATCCATGGCATATACAACACAAGTTATTTATAAAACCGGGTTGTGAGCATAGAAAATAATGTTCATTTTAATTTTATACCAATTATTATCTATACTAATATTATAAAGAGGAAAACTTTGTTTGTTTGTTTGATTGTAATGAATAGGCTCAAAAACTACTGGACCAATTTTAAAAATTCTTTCACCTTTCGAAAACTACATTATCCACGAGTAACATAGGCTATATTTTATATGAAATATTTTTGATAAATAGATTTTGAGGCAGTACAAAGTTTGCTGGGTCAGCTAGTTAATCATAAAGTAGATGAAGGATATACCTTAATAATTAAAACTTCCTTAACAGCGGATTCAGCCTTTTTATTGAATTTCCCTTTTAATGTTTCTGGAACTTTCTTCTCCGTCAAGGTCTTTGCCTTTCTTGTAAGCTTGTGTATAATTTGTATTTTGGCTTGATTTAGTTTCTTTTTGAGTAATATGACCTGTAACATACAAACATTTTATAAATATTATAATAATTAAAATTGCAATAATGGTATAGTCTGCGTCAAACTACTAGTCCGCTCTGAAGTTGTTGCGAGCAGGTGTACTCATAAAATTTGCGACATGATTCATTTCTATATTCAGAGCAAACTAGCAGTTTTATGTGGACTATAACACATTATTAAAATTTATATTCATTAATGATCTACATTTGATTTTTTTAATAATATACAAGTGGCAAACGAGCATGCAGTCCATCTGATGATAGGTTGTAATCAACCCTAGATAAGATTAAATTCCAGCCTGAGATCGACAACAAATGCCCCTGAGGACGCCTGAGGATTAAGCTGGACAGTAGCCGCTTACCGTCAGATGGACGGCATGCTCGTCTGCTACTGGTATAGAAAAACACCACTGCCACATATCACCAGTCACCACCATACAACTCTAGGAATTCATGGTAGAATGGTCAATAGTGTACCTTAAATTAATTAAATAAAACTTACCTCATTATTAAATGCTTGTTTCACCGCTCCAACTTCCATTTTGGGTTATAAGTTATTAATTCAAACAAAAATGCGAAAATTATAGGTTATGTTCCATGCACTGTTCTTTCATAACAGTAATTTATAGCAGATGTAAATTGTAAATATTTAGTAAGATGGCAATTTTAAAAGATTAACTTAGTTTTAAGTAAAACACTTATGAAAGTTAAAGGGAATCCATAGAAAATTACAAAAATATTAAGTGTCGCTGATAAATTGACAATGAATATTGAATTGAATGATCGTAACGTCAACAATCAGCATCAGGTCAATATATCAATACTGTCAATATCAATAATTTAACAGAGTACACACACTTACATTAATATGGTCTATAGTCTTTGATCACAGATTACTAATAATTATGACCACCTCGTACTGCTTTTTACGATATTTTTATTTTTTTAATACTTTATAACGACATTCGATTAATTTATTTTATCTCCAAGTAATACTCATACTTTATCAACCCCTTAATAGAATTTTAAAACTTTAGTAAAGAAATAACTCTAAAAACATTACAGTAAACAAATAGCGATACAAATCATCACCTAAAGTATTATTTTATATTACTCCTAGAATAAAAAAACTAACTTTGTGGTATTTGTTAAGATCTGTGGCAAACGAAGTATAAAAAGTTAACGTTATCTGTAGCTTGACATTTGTCAAATTTCAAAAAACATTGAAAACTTCTTTTTGGTAGAACTGTCAATTGGGAAAGTACGTGATAGATTTTTATACTTGCATTTATCAAATTAATCCATGAAAGCTGTGCAAAATAACTTTACAAATAGAGTTATTGCTGTTAAAGTGAATACTTGAACTATTTATTTTACGTGCATCAGTTCACTTACTTGTTATTTTCAGCATGGCTCCCCGATTTGAAATCGCAGTTGGTCTGCGGAAAGGCCACAAAACTACTAAGATTTCCGCCGGCAAAAAGGGAATTACAGACAAAGCCATCAAAATCAGGCCCGCTAGGCTAAAGGGTGTAAGTATTGTCTTAAGTTGTTTACTGGTGCAAAAAAGGTTATGTTTGTGTTACTTTTCAACGAATATTAAAATTCTTTAAAAGCTTATTCATTAAAGAAAATTAATAACTTCTAGTGATTATTAGTAGTGAGTGCAAATCAAGCTGAATCGCCACCAGCACTAGTCATTTTAAATGTAAGAAGCCCTAAAAATTGGTTAATGTTAGTATATTTATCCTGCCCTATTTGAGTAGAAGTGACTCCAGTGAACTGTAAATTATATGTTTAGTCAATGTATATAAGACTGCTGTGCCCACTGTCAACACTATCGTAGATTGACGGTTGACATAATATATTAGTTAAACTTACTACCAATTGGCATAGATTAGTAAAGATTACTCACTCCTAACAAGAAAATGTACCCAGTTTTGAGAATTGAAATAATTGCGTAAAAAAGTTTTGCCACGTCTCCGTGCTAAAATGTCCCTAAAATATTTGAAATAATTATTTATTTATTACGTAAGTTACTATTAGTTATTTATTCGTACATTTTCTCTAAAAATATTTTTATTTGTCAAGAATTAAAAAAAAGAACTTGCTAATAAGCCGTTTATGGCTTCATTCAATTTCAAAGCGGCGAAGTATCTTTACTAATCTATGCCAATTGGTAATAACTTGTGTATAACACTTCGTCCCTCTGCCCGGTCTAGTGCTGTATACAGTAGAACAAATGCTAAGCTAAATAAAATGTTTAATAACATGCAAGGTTGCCCTAATACGTTGTACAAAGACCCTTTTGTAAGAACAGTAAACCCAAATTAAATAATTATTATATTGTTATATTGTCACAATATTTAGAAATGATTCTAAATCCATAATAATATTTTTTTAATTCTTCAAATTACATCAATACTGTAAGACAACCCTTATTAAGCCATAAAGTAGATTTTACAGGAGAGTGATTTTAAGGTGAAATATATACAAAAATTAGAATAAACTCCATAATTGTTAGATTTAAATGTCCTTAACAGACATATATTTACAGAATAAGGATTGCCTTTCAACCATTGATTGATGTAAACACATGGTATAATTTCAAAATCTCTGATCTGAAATTTTATTTCTTATAGTGACAAGAATGTGTTTCTATGCTATATTCCTGTTTATAATTCCTGAGATCTCTGTTTTATGTTATCTTTTACTCAATTTTTATTATTTGTTATTTCAGCTTCAAACCAAGCACTCAAAGTTTGTGCGTGATTTGGTCCGTGAGGTGGTCGGCCATGCACAGTATGAGAAGAGGGCTATGGAGTTGCTGAAGGTAAACTATATAAATATAATAATTACATGTTTCAATGTAACAACAACAACATAACTACTTTTTTTTTGTGTCATGAAAATCTTTAAAAGAATTGGTCCTATCTTGAATGTCTATGTTTTTATCTATGGCAACATTGTATACATGTATGGTAGCTATAAATAAAAGTACAAAAACAGAGATCCAACATGCAAATATAAATTTAATGTAACTTATAAAGCAATCACTACTTTTAATTGTTGCCTAAATGACAGGATCAATTTTAATTTTAAGAACTTAACAAAGATAACTATACAGTCAAGGATAAGTATGAAGTTCTTGTGTGTTTGGATGATTAAATCTGATCTGAATCATTCACTGTAATTATTTAAAAAGAAACCGTAGTCCTAATGTCTTAATTTTTTTTATAAACAACCCTTGTGACTTACAGAAGGCAATTATTTCTTGATTCTTGATTGATTGATTGATTGATTCGAATCGAAGTGTAATAAATGGATTCACCAAAAATCAGGGCTCAAATAATTGATTCTCCAAAAATCTATCTTTCATCTTTTCAGCTAAAAATAAAAGCCGAAAATAGCTAAGAACAAGGTTCAGGACTAGAGATGGGCAGAGGGTTTAAACCCAATGGGTGGATACGGGTTTAAACCGGGTATTTTGGGTGAAATAGGGTTTAAACCCAAATAAACACCCAAACAGCGGGTGTAAACTATAGTCATTCATATTTTTATTTTCTTCGTGTAATATCATTTTTAAAATAATATTGTAAACAATTCTAAACTAAACATGCACTCTAAAAGCACATATTTCATTTAACTACGCTGTTATAGTCCATTCGGATGTGTTTACATTTGGGTTGCAATTTTCGAAGACCCAATTTTATTTTATAGATGTCAATGATTAGTGTAAAGGGCTTAGTGAACAGTCCTAATTTGTGGAGTCCCAACTGTTGTCCCTCGGCCGCCATCTTGAAAAAAGGGGCACAAAGCGTTTTTACGTTCTACCAGGCAAACTATTTGCCGCACAGAAATTTAGTAAGAACAATTATGGTTTCAAATTGATTTATCTATAATTTTAGTTCTATAACTTTTTGTCGTTAAACCAAAAATAACAAAGATAATAACAATAATAGATTAAACTTTGGGAAGACTTTTTTTTAACTTTTTTCTACTTAATTTACAGAAAATGACATTGAAACATTTTGATAGAGGAGTTTTTATAGTCCGGTCAATTTAGACATAAAAATAGTAATCAAATAACATAAAGCTAAATTTCCGTAGAGACCTTGGGTTTACCATCACAAGTAAAGTTCCAAAAGTCCTCATCGATGTGTATGTCGGCACTTATTCGGGGTCAAACGTCAAAATTTTCGGGTTTCTGGATTTTTCTCGAAAACGGTAAATTTTATCGAAAAGTACCTTGGACCAAAGTTGTAGCACTTAAAATTTTCTATAAAATAATGTTTATATTTTTTTTTCTTAAAGCTATAATTATTAAGATATTACGTAAGAATTACATTTTACATTATATGCCCATATTCCCACACCACCTGTGCAATAGTATACGAGAGGTATATTTATTTGTTTTAGTTGTGCGCTATTTGTTTCGTCAAACAAATAGTAATTAAAAAGATAATAAAAATAGATGAACCCCTAAAAATGTAATATTTAAAAATGTAAAAAACATTAGAAATACATTAAAAACCTATAGTATATCTATTAAATAAACATTTGAACTATTTTAAAAGCTTTGTGTAGATTTTATTAACTCATTTATAAACACCCAAATAAATACCCAGTGGGAGGAAATAAACGGGTATTTATTGGGTTTAAACCCTGCACAGGGTTTAAACCGGGTTCTTTGCCCATCTCTATTCAGGACCAAACAAGCACTGAAATACGTATCTGTCAGCAAAAAATGTCTAGAACAATCTATAACACATTCAACCAACTACAAAAAGATAGATTTTCAATTTTCTATGATGAAAGATCAATTTCAGTGAATCGATCCATTACTGGAGATCAGTTACAATAATCACATTCTCGCAGATCTCCATTCCTATTGTGACCCATGTTTAGTTGCAACAGATTCAAAACCAAAATATTATGGGATTTTAATTTCTCTTGCTTGTAACATGTATTGTTAGTCCATAAGAAGTGCCCCGAAAAATGACGGTACCTATTTGGACAAGTAATTTATACAACAATATGGATGGGTAAATGAAGTATTGTCTTACTATTGAAGAAAAAAATCCAGAGTCAATTGAAAGTATCCTAATGGCAAAATATCAGCTTTTTATTAAGTTTTATCTCTAATTTCCAGGTGTCTAAGGACAAGCGCGCCTTGAAGTTCCTGAAGCGCCGCCTGGGCACACACATCCGCGCTAAGAGGAAGCGTGAAGAGATGAGCAATGTGCTGACACAGATGAGGAAGGCCGCTGCCCAGGCTCACCACGCTCACCATTAATACAATAAACTGTTAAGATCTAGATATTGGTTTTATTTACGATTTAATTTATTGTCTTATGCCAAGAAGTTCTAAATATAATATACTTTAGAAAATCAAGGAATAAAATTAATGTGGTATAAGGATATTAAGGTAGGATTGAGTGAGATGCTCTATTGCTGTAATTTCAAAGAAAAAATATCTAAAAGTGAAAGACGTTTTAATTCTATTTGGATCTGAAATGGCAGTTTTGTTGGAATTGTTGAATTTGTTTTCATAAGGAAATCTATTTTACATGTAGACTGGCTCGAGCTCTATTAAAATGTCATATTAATAGTACTATTAGGTTCACCATGACATTGCTGACATATTTTGGTGTGCTATCGTGAACATACGTTGAAGCTTTTAAATAATGGCAGTAATTTTTTTTACACATCATAGACAATCAAGCATTCAAAATAGCATTCTTTTATATTGCTTATTTAAACTGACAAACAACTAAAGTATGTACCAATAATTCTATTAAACTCAGTGTGAAACACTGAAGGTTTTAGACTATTGGAGGTTTGAAGAAACTATAATAAGATTTCTCTCACGTTATATCATTCAAGGTGAAACTGGTGCATTTCGTAAGAATTGCTTAGTAGTCTTTTTACGTTATGATTATTGGTGCAGTCATTTGATATGAAACTTGGCCACTGCAATCCCATAGGCTTGGCTGTAGGTTTTCTTCAGAAGTGTACAAAGTTTAAAAGGAAATGGTTTCTTCCCCGAACTTTATACACAGAAGGGTATATTATGTCAAGGAAGGAAAGAGACCCAGATCCCTTATGCTGCAACCCAATGATAAAACCATAATTTAACATTAATTAAATTTATGACCTACCCCTGAGGATTATGTTACATTTCTAGGTAATTAGGTCCCTAGTATAAACCAAATATATGTAAGTATATGAGGCTGATATTGCCGCAGTTATGTCACGTATTATAGTCCTCCTAAAACTTAGTCCGCTCAGAATATTGAAAAGAATCGCGTCGCCAATCGCCATAGTAAATTGTATGACTACACCTGCTCGCAACAACTTCAGAGCGGACTAGCAGTTTAACGCGGACTATAAATATAATCGATATCGTTATAAATGCAAAGAAAATTACATAAAATAGTACATACCTATTTATGTTTCTTGTTTGTACCCAAGACCAAAATGATACGTCATTAATTATTTATTAGATTAAATACAATGTAAGAGGTACCTGTTAAATACTGCTGATATTGCGTAGGATTGATATTTATCTTATTTATTATTGAAAACATACAAACAAGCTACACGTCATAGTTATAATAATCACCAACTTAATAATATACTCGTAGGTACCATGTTACTAGATATTTATTAAAATAACATTGGAAACATTTCGTATTTATCACTGTACTGTGACGATAGCTGTTGGGGGTGTACATAGGTCGCAGGCTATCTTGTATCAAGAATCGTTGCTTTTGAGTACTTTCTTGAGTAATTTAACATATTTTTTAAGCTTTATGTTTGTAGTTTTAACGTCTTATACTCGTAGTAGATGCATACATACTATATACCAGACATGGGCGCCACCTATAAAATGGCGGCGGGGTGGAGATTTTTACTCTACGAGTAGACGGTGGCAAGAAATTTGGGGCGTAAGCCAAATGTGTTTTTTTTTTATTAATCTCAGGTGTTTCCTGGCAATGTTTTGTCCTTCACCTTAAACGGTGAAATTAATTTCTAATACGCACATAATTTTGAAAATCAGAGGTGCGTGCCTAGGTTTGAACTTCGGACCCCTCGATCGAGAGGCAGAGTTTCTGAACCACTAAGCAATCACTGCTCTAGTGCTATTTAATCTAGTGATAATAAAATAAGTGTTAGGTATAACAAATGGCACTTGTATTTATCTATTTTTATTTTGCTTATAATGTTTAAAAATTGTTAGTGTAGTATAATAACTACTAAACCTACTATATTGACATTTTTCATCAGTGACGAGACTGACGAGGGCACTGCTGATAAAAAAACGCTACTCACAATGTATCAAGCTAATTAAACTGTCTTGTGTCATTATCAGAAAATTATATTAAGTACTTACCTACTTACTTGGTATTTACCTTCGTTATTATATAAATAAAATATGGTAATGCAGTGAAGGTATGTGACAACGGCTATTTGTATAAATACTACCTACATGATTCATCATCAACCCATTATTGTCCTCTCTCCTCTCAGAATGAGAAGGATTAGGCCATAGTCCACCGTGCTGGCCAAGTGCGTATTGGTAGACTTCACATACCTTTGAGATTTTTTTTTAATATAAGTCTCTCAGGTATGCAGGTATCCTTACGATGTTTTCCTTTACCGATACTACATGATTATGCAATTCCAAATGACTCTGCCCTCAATAACCATTGGAACAGCGTGGTTTTACAGAAGTAAAAAACGAGCGTACATAGGTATAGTCCATGATAGTAAGGCAACCGTTGCACATAGAAATCAAACATCAACCACAGAAAGGATTAGAAGCCTACTTAAAGTTGGGCACAGATTCCTTGATATCACTGAGAATCTGCTATCACTAGTTGGAACGTGTCCTAGTCTACATGTATCTGAATGAAAGGTATACTATAGGCCTCCAATAGCAATGCGAGATAAAAAGTAGCAGGAAAGAACTAAGTTGATATTTAAATAAAGTAGGTTACTTGAATTAAAAATTAAATTTTACATCATTTCCATTTTGATATCACTGTTATAAATTTTATATATATTGTAAACGTATTACATTTTATAGACATTATACACCTATCTCCGACGTGAAACAGTCACAATGCTTCTGTGGAAAGGTGTAATTTGTAAACTGCAACGGTTGACTTATATTGACGACCTGCGTGGCGGAGCGGTCACCATACCGGTCTGTCGCACACAGGGTCCCGGGTTCGATCGTCCCGGCCAGACAGATTTCTAAATAATGAATTTAGATTTCTGGGTCTGGGTGTTTGTATATTTGTCTGTGTGTGTTCATAGCACCCACGATACAGGGAATCCTAGTGTGTGGCCGTGAGTGTAGAAAGCGTTATTTTAATACGAAGCGATAGTCCACAAGAGTGGCAACTTATCCGTGATAGACTTCATGTATCAGTAACCTCTGTTCAATAGTGAGTTTGTTACAGATGTCCATGGACGACAGTGACTAGAGAACCCTCCGGTGGATTTTGAGCTCGTTTACTACCTCAACCTTATATAAAACAGTTTTATTCATAGGTGATCATTATCTACAACAGCCGATATTTTTAGAAAAACTTCCGACATCATTATCTTATACTGATAGAGATAAAAGACGCATACCTAAGTACAATAAAGGCTTCTACATTACATTTTTTTAAATGCTTGTATAAATTGTAATTATTCAATCAATCGTTTCAAAATATTGCCATGTTCTCAGTCGGTAATAATGCAGAGTTTGCACTATAGGTGAAACGAAAACCGTCTTATATTTTTGTTTAGCTATTCATTTGTTTGAACTAGTTACGTCTACCCACTGTAACATGCCTTAAGCAGTAATTTGAAGCAATGGCTGATTCGTTACAATCTGTCGTATACTTACTTACCAATAAAACGCAACTTGATCACTCATGTAATAAGCTACCGACAACAGTCGTCAAGTGTACATAGGACACTTGTTTTCACTAGATATCGAACGAGCCCACAAAACAAACATCTTAACATCAAGGACAGTGACCTTAGGTCACTCGGCGAGTCGACATTTTGATAACGTCATGATGTAATACACAGATTGATGCGATCAAACAATTATTATGAATGTGGCAGCGTTATTATTGAGTGCCTGTTATTTTTGGACTAAGGCCGCTTAAAGCGCTCAGTGGAGAATGTAACCACCTATTTTGATATTCGCTGGACTTTTGTATATCATCATAAGGAATATGCTATCTACTTAGCAGTTTTGCTTTAAGATTTTTTTTCTAAAAAAGTAAGTAGGTCTATTCAATCATAATATTAATCTGTATTAGAGAGGTCTAAATTAGAATGCCTCACAAAGTAGGTATGTCCTTACCACACCTTTCCAAACGGAACATAGTAGCGCATAACACTGCTGTTAAAGTGCATAATGTTGTGGCGAAGGTGCTCCCAGATGTGAACCACCTTCGATATTATATAGCAATTTCTTTCTTGAATTAAGTTATATTATTACATTGATTTTGTGGTGATCTTAAAAATGGGACAGTCCCGTTATAACAGTACGTGTGGCCTGGCCTATCTTCAAATATGACAAGCGTTTTGTTTGATGTAGATACTAACAGTCTTTTCTTGCGTGGGTCTTGGACTCGTTTAGTACCTATTACCAGCCATGTAGCAAAATTAAATGCACAGCTGTTCCTACTGGGTACTATAATTAACATATTACATAGATTTCTTTCCTTATTCTATTCTAATAAAATTGGGGGTCCGTGGCAGAGCAAGTCTATTCTTGATGTCGGATGATCCTTATTAATATTTTCAAATATTTCCATATTTTAAATATAAAAAATATATTATTGATAGCGGTTATTGAATTTGCAGCTCGTTGTGTTAGATGGACACTGCCGCCCATGGCCCATGGAACAACAGACTAAATAACAGAAATCCTATCTCCCATAGAATGCTGTTAAAAATAAAGTCGGAACGCCATATTAAACTATAAAGTTTTACCACTGATTTAAGGATCATAACGAGGAAAATAGAAAAGTAATTAATATTTAATGATATGTTGTCATTGTTGATAAGTTTTAGCCTTTAGTTTTAGCCGAGATGTTGCTAGATTAGACTTTTTAGTTTAGATATGCATAAACTTAAAAACAACACGGATCCAGGCTTTCGAAATTAAGTATGGACCATAGGTGGACCTACCTATATGTAGACTTTATAATTGCCATTTTTTCCAAGGGCTCATGGCAAAACAAAACTGATTCGATTGTAACATCTCTCTATACTGTTAATTTGAACTTGAAGCGTCCGAAACTTGTTGCGGTTCGCAAGTTTATGGTATTTATTCTCGACGATGTGTATACGTTGCCAAGAATTTGCCATTAATATGTATAAAAAAAACGATATGAATTTCCAAGTTTATTTGGAGGTCGATACGAGAGGGAAGCGGCTAAAAGCCGAATTTAAAAATCAAAGGAAATAATCTTATAAAAAAAACACTTAAGTGTTTTTATATTTATTTATGTCTTAGTGTATAAACCAAATATACATAATTATTTATTTTAGAAAAAAAAAACTCCTAATTTTCCTAAAATTATCTATGCCAATGAAAATACATAATTAAAATAAAAATTGCAAATTGGCTCTTGAATTTATATACTAAAATAAAGTGCATTGCATAACATTTAATTATTTCAAGTGTATATAAAAGTATCCACCAGTTCCAAATTTTAGTAAATATATACACCAATAAAGGCCACTTGTACACGTTTTCAAAATTGCTTCCAAAGCTAAAGTTTATTACAAATATTTTTTATACTTTATCTATATACTAAAATTATAACTGATAAGAAACATTAGGTAGCTAGTTATAACTGGACAAAAACAATTTTATGTCTTTTAAGTAATTAAAAAAAAAAGAAAAAGTGTGAAATAACATTCATAGACAAACTTACCTCATTTAAATGCAAATATAAATTTAAGAACTCTATGGCATCATGGAATGGTTCTACGACTACACTATATTATATTGTCATGACAAAATACCAACGAATTTGGAAGTGTGTGTAATTTTATGATGCGTTAAATGATTGATGCTCTAAAAATATAACTTAGCTGAAACATGATACATATTTTATATGGAAATAGTGACAGACAGGCAGGCACGCAGGCAATCTGTTACAGCAATCTTATGAAATTTACAACCTATTTTAAATGAATTAAATTCCAACCAAAGATACTGTCATTATTTAGATAACACAATGTTAGAAAACAACACCATATACAGATATATTAGTACATATATGTTAAATTGGTTGTTTTAAAAAACTGAAGCCATTTTTAGTGTTATTTTTTTAACAAAGTGGTATCTAGACAAACAATATCTAAGGTATGTTACAGATGTATTTTCACTGATGAGGACTAAGATGGAATGCCTGTACTGGCTAGCACGCGTCAAACTAAGTCGGCAGTATAACAGATCCATCAGAATCTCCCACAAAAGTTGTACCTTTGATGGAAATTGCAGTAATAAATGAATATTAACCAAGTCTTATTTAACTTAATGAGATTAAAACTAGAACTAAATTAGTATGTATCCAACAGTCCTCCTATAACATCAATACAAATTGTACCTTGAGAATAACAATGAATTAAGTGGAATAAAATAGTCAAACCAACTTTTTTTTAAAAAACGCTTTAAAAAGTGCTAAACTATCAAATGCACATTCGACTTTAGTCTTATTATTGTAAATTCTAGTAGATAGAAGTAATTTTCATTTACGATTGAAATTATGAAAAGGATTTTTGTAGGCATGTTTTTTTTCTATTAATACAAACCAATTGACAAGTTGGTTCGATTCACACTTTGTTTCTTATTTCAGTCTGCGGATATTATTATTATCTACTTCAGATAGATTTGATCCTCATAGGACTCTAATTTCATACGTTATTACAACTAAAATTTTCACAAGTGTATATAATTTTGCTTGCTTTGCATATTTTGGCTTTCAATCTTGCGTATTTTAGCTGCTTACATCATTGTAATTCTAAAGGTAAGAAATAACAATATCACTGCTTTTCGGTAGAAATTTCAGCCTAAGCTAAGGTTATAACAATATCATTTAGCATGTCAACACATGCACATAATTTCATGCAATTACAAATGATGTTGGAGAACGTATCCTAAATGTAAAAAATGAATTAAGCTAGTAAGGAACATTAGAAAAGAGGTATGAAACGGATTCCCCATTATGTGTACGCCGCACAGCCTCCGCTAACATCATTGATACATCAATACACTGTATTTTGGGGCACTCCTGCATGTGCCTCTCTTGTGGAATCGTATTCGTTACGACAACAGCTTCTAGGCAAGCGTTGTTGATCCTCGAAATGGCTGGGCCTGAGAAAATTCCATGGGTCAGTATTGCATACACTTTAGTGGCTCCAGCCTCTATTAGTTTTTCTGCTGCGTGACAGATGGTTCCACAAGTGTCCGCCATGTCATCTACGAGGATGGCGGTGCGGTCTTTCACATCTCCAACTAACACCATTGAGGCGACTTCGTTCGCTTTCTTTCGCTCCTTGTGGATAAGAGCGAACTCAACATTCAAACGATCAGCAATGGATGTGACTCGTTTTGCTCCTCCAGCGTCAGGGGACACGACAATACTCGTTTTCCAATCCGGAATGTTCTCTTTAATCCATTTGAGGACTGCCGGCTCAGCGAACAAGTTGTCGACGGGGATGTCGAAGAAACCTTGGATTTGAGACGCATGGAGATCCATTGTTATGATGTGGTCGGCACCGGACACGGAGAGAATGTTAGCGACGAGTTTCGCGGTGATCGGCGCTCGGCTTTTGTCTTTCTTGTCTTGGCGCGCATACGGGAAGCACGGGATGACGGCGGTGACGCGGGACGCGGAAGCGATCTTGCACGCGTTAATCATAATAAGAAGTTCCATCAAGTTGTCGTTGATCTCCCCGCTGCCGCTCTGCACGATGTAAACATCTTCGCCGCGCACAGATTCCCCTATCTCCACGCACGTTTCCATGTTACTAAATTTCTTGGTTACCACTTTACCGAGATCGATCCCGAGGCGGTCCACGATCTTTTGCGCCAGATCCGGGTGCGAGCTACCGCTGAAAACTTTGATGTTCGGCATCCTTGTGGTCAGAGGTAACGCGATATTATCCAATTTATTCACTACTTCTTCTAACGTTATAGTTGATTTCATCAGCGCCGGAGAGAAATGACCTCCGATCCGTCGGCAACGGTATGTACGACGGGAATAAAGCGTTGAACTATTTATGCGCGTCTAATTAATGATAAGAGGTTGGTAGTTGTGGCAATGGCAACGTGGGGACTCGCGCCGTGCCGCAAATACGCCACACTTCACGCGCTCGCCTCGCACGCACGTTTTTTATTTTATTCAATGAAATTAAATTGTCTTGTCAAGATGAACGAAAACGACAAGGACAAACCGGTGTGACCAGTTTTTTTGTTCGAATTTGTAACTTGATCGACTTCATTCTTCTTATTGTTGGAAAAAAAAAAAAACAAAAAAGAAAATAAAATATAGCCTTATGTTTATTATTGAGTATTCATGTATTTTATAATTGAATGACGTATTCATGATATAACAATGACGTAAATTAAAATTATTGCCTTATTACATCTGTGGCTATGTTTAATCTAAGCCTACGTCAGTACGAAAACAATAAATATTTTGATTTTTGACATTGACAAATGACAATTTTATTATTCATTTTGTTATTTTCTTCCCGCCGAGAGTGCTTATCTTAATAAATTGGTTCATTGTTAATTCTTGAGTGGCTTTTAATGCGCCATATACGGAAAATACCATGTGGAATAGTTTAAATATCAAATAAAATAATCCAGTACTATTTTATAACTACAAAGGCGGGAAAAATGGCACAAGCTGAGGAAGAGACAAGGCCAGCGAAAGCAAAACTTATTCGTTGTGTGGACTGGCTTCAAAAACAGAACGAGTTGGAGCCGAAGAAGCTATCGTTGCAGAATAAAAATGATATTCAGTTCATTATCGAGTGTAATGCGCAGCGGAAGAAATTCTTGTTATCTGTCGCGGAGAACGATAGTGTTCCCGCGGGTGTAGACGAACCTCCCGTGGATCCTGTACAAGTGGTATGTTGTTTAAAAACAATACTAATATATCATTAGTAGTTTATGTAGTTGTGATATAATTTCGGCATCTGAATAAGACAGTAACAGGTGTTACGAAGCCTGCAGTCTGAAAATGAAGGCTTCCAGTACCTTTTAAACGATACGGCCAAATTCTCGGTTATAAGTTCATAATGAAAGGGAGTTTATAATAAACAGAATAACAAAACAGGTGTAGTTTGACATACAGAGGATTCCAGGTTCAATCCCTGGCTAGACAGATATCTAAATGGCGAATTTCGGTTCTCATCTGGTTTCCAGTATATGCTGCTATACTATTTAATATTACTAGCTGACCCAGCAAACATGTGTTGCCATATAAATTAAAAAAATGTTAAGGGTGAACAACACTTATCACTTAGGGGTATGAAAAATAGATAATAGCCGATTCTCAGACCTACTGAATATGCATGTAAAATTTGGTGAAAATCGGTAAAGCCGAGTATGGTATCGGTAAAGACGAGTATGGTAACTAACACTGCAACACGAGAATCTTATATATAAGATGCTATTTTTCTGTTGCAGCCCTTGCGTCGGCTTCGTGTGGACTGTCTCCGCATGCTGTGTGAGTGGCAAGATTGTCAGTGCTACTTTGTGGATTATGAACTGTTTCAGAAGCATGTTGTAGACCATACCTCACTAGAAGTGAGTGAGGGGAATGAAACTGGTGAGTTATCTATAGATATCTATTAAAAATGGAGCTTTTTGTGGCTATACATTGAATATGTTTGCACAAAAATTGGAGAATTGAGAATAAGTAATTGTGGTGACTTCCCACTACTAGTCAAGAGATGGCGCTACACATATTCTGAATCTTGCTATCAAAGTTTTTTCAAGATCTTGCATATACAAGCTCTGAACTGAGACTGTTAGAGCATGGTAGCTCCCTGGGCATGATCACTTAGCCTGGTGGGAGATCTCCCTTTGCCAACTAATAATGAGAGTTTCTTTAATTTGTTGATCTCTTTATATGTATTTTTGAACTCGTATCAGTATATTTACTTCACTTTAAGTCTTTATTTTATTTAAATCAATCTGTTCTGTCAGAAGTTATTACACTTTAAAGTCAAAAGTATTTTTTTAATACTGCATGATGCAACCACATACAGTACAGATGCCTATTCGCCATGGAGTTCACAATATATTATATAACGTATGTCTATCTAAATTGATAACCAAATAATTTTAAAGGTACTAGAAGCCTTCGTTTTCCGACAGGCTCTACTGTAACACCTATTAGTAATATTTTTCATATACTATTATATAAGTTTATTTTTTATTTTCTAGTTAAGTACATGTGTCTCTGGGACATATGCGGTCACAGCACGTCAGACTTTGATGAAATGGTGCGTCATATGAATTACCATGCGTACCATGCAAGGTTGTTGTCAATCGGCTTCAACGGCAGAGCTACCTTGAAGTTGGAACGATGCAAGAAGGACTCTAGCAAACGGAACAAAGTGCCTTCGTTGAAAACTCAACATGGTTGCATGTGGACTGGGTGTTATGAAAGTTTTAACTCTATTCAGGTATGTTTGGATGAGGTTTGAGTAGGACAGGATAGAATTTAAATTTGTTACTTATAAATATAATACATGTGTTAGCGCTCTATTAATTTTGTTTGGTATTTTATGTGTCTGTATAAAAAATTGTCAAAGTAATACATAATTTTAGTTGCCAGTGTCAGACAAAAAGACACTTTTTGTCATTTGATTTTTTTATAACATTATCTGAGATTGACCACAGATGCGTCGCTACCTCTGAGGATTAAGCTGGAACCCCTCGGAAAAGTATGTTTCCCTTAGCACACCCTTCAAACCAGAACACAGCAGCGCTTAACACTGCTGTTATTAGGCAGAAATAGATGTGGTGGTGGAGGTTTAACACTGTTTTTTGCTACTGCAATATGAGTATTATGGCTGGCTGCAAATTTTTTTAAGTCTCATTCCTGCCTAGTCTTTCCAAAGTTGGGATAAGCCTGATGCTTAGTCTCAATACACAACTTAAATGCACTTTACTGATGGTTTGATATCATTGTGAGTAATTTACTTCACTTCCAGGCGTTCTTCGACCATGTGAAAGTCCACATCTATCTGTCATCTGATAGTTCCTCCGAGCACCTATGCTCTTGGGCAGGCTGCGGCGAGGTGTTCCCGCGGCGAACGTTGCTCACTATGCATGCACGATCGCATACTGGAGAGAGCCTCATAGCGTGTTACCACTGTGGCAGGCACTTCGCTTGTAATAGGAAGCTCCGGGATCATCTGGCTAGACAGGTAAGTGTGGTGAGGTGGTGTGAGTTGACATTATGTATGGGAGTTATGTGGTTTTTTATAATTTGTGTGGGTTTTCAAATGAGTTGGGTGTGTTAGGATTAAATAATAACTTTGGTTAAAGAAAATATGTATTTTTAGGTAGTTTTTAAAAGTTTTTTCTACATTCTTATATTTTGGTAAAAAGTTACCTGTGGTTTTAAAAGCTTTTTTGTGATTTTTACCTATCTTTAGGTGAGGTCAACAGAGTCTCTTTTCTTTTCAAGAATATATTTATATGTGTGGGTCAATCACATTCATTGTACCTCCAACAAAAGTAATTGGTTATTAGGGGGGAGGGGTGCCCACCAAAAACATGATCTGTGTCTGAAGACTGGACTCCACTGAGTCACAGTGGATTGACATCTGCTAATGAGCTGTGTTTTCGCAGAACGTCCGCGCGGACCTCGGCCACCAGTGCAACGTGTGCTCGCAGTACTACGCGACAGCGTACCTCCTGCGCGAGCACACGCGGCAGCACGTGTGCGCCTACGCCTGCCACCTGTGCACGATGTCCGCGACGTCGCCGGCCGCGCTCGCGAGCCACGTGCGCTACCGGCACGTGGCCGGCGGCGGCGCGCGCTGCCACGCCTGCGCGCTGTGCCCGTACAGGTGCGTGTGTGTGTGCAGTGCGGTGCAGTGCGCTGCCACCTGTGCACGATGTGAGCGTGTACAGGTGCGTGTGTGTGTGCGTGCATGCAAGAGCGATCATGTTTAAGTGCGTGCGTGCGTGAGTGCCTGTAGATGCGTGCGTCCGCACGCGATAGCGAACAAAGGTGTATGTGTGTGTGTGCGCGCATGTGTACATGTGTCCACATGAGAATGCGTTCATGTATGTTTGTGTGCGTCTGCGCGTGCGTATAAGTGTGTGAGCGCGCGTGCGTGAGTGTTTCCTTAAGTATGTAATTCAGTTAGTGTGCTCGTGTGTGTGTCTTTGTGCTGTACTAGCAGCATGTATGAAAGATGAAATGTGTTGCGGTGAAGTAACGTGCAGTACAGTGCATTGCCGTACAGGGAAGATGCATTGCCGCGGCGTCACTTGTGTTGCGGTAAGGTGGTTGAAATGAGGTAAAATGAATTAAACATGGTAGTAGAAACAAAAACTACAACTGACTAAACCTGACTTGTCTTTCCCAATAATTACTTTATGAACTCCTACAAACTAAATGAACTCAATTAACGTTAATTCGTAAGGCAAAAAATTTTTTCAAAGAAAAACCCACAATTTCTCATTTCGCTTACAGAGCGGTAACAAAATCGGATCTTCAAAAGCATATGGCCACGCACAACCGCAAAACGAAGAGTGAGGAAGACGACAGCAGTGACGTAGGACCGTCTGATGAAGAAGATTCCGATGGAGAACTTAAACGTAAGAAGAAAGTGCCTAGAAAGTACGCGTGTCATATATGCCCTGAGAGGGAAATGAAGGTGTTTTCCAGGGGGACCCGGTTGACCACACATTTAGTGAAAGTGCATGGGGCTCAGTGGCCATTCGGGTATAGTCGGTTTAGGTAAGTTTCTTGCATTTAATTTCTTAGAAGTTTGGTGCTAAATAAAGAAAGAAGGTATGTAAAGTCTACCAATTTGCACTTGGCCTGCGCGATGGACTATGGCATAATTCTTCTCATTCTGAGAGGAGACCCGTGCCCAGTTGATGATGAAAGAAGTGCTATTGTAGGTTGATACTACACAAATCAAGAATTTCAAACTTATCTAGTCAAGTAAAGTTTGGTTTATTTGTGATGATGACTGTCATCTATTTCTTCACTGTTTACTTGGGTTCAGGTTTAAAGGGTGTGGTTCACTAGACTCTAGTATGGTGCTTGAACTTACTTCTCAAAGATAGTAATACATCTGGGACTTTCATGTCTTACTCTATTTGGACTTGATTAGTCATTGGTAACTATCGCCTATGGGCTGTAGCGGCCACTTAACATTAGATTGAATTATTTTGTTTTAGGTACCAATTAAGCGATGACGGCATCTACAGACTAACCACAACGAGAATTGAGTATTTGGAACTCTCACAAGAGATCGTTGGTGGGTACAGCAGTGGTCCCAAAGGCACTATATACGATAAAAAGTTAAAATTCGACGTCAAACAAGTAGCTGAGGCAACTGAAAATACCCCAAATTGCTTTGAGATAACTCTCGAAGATGGCAATGAATTAAATATGGATTTTAAGCCAGAAATTGAAAAGACTGAACCAGACAATGCAGTAGAGATTACTATGTGTGATGTGGATGAACACGGCAATATTATAAGCTCTAAAGTTTTCAATTCTGATTATGTTTTTACATAGAATGTGCTACTAAATGATTAACATTGTATACGATATTATTTTTGAAACATTTGGCAACGGGAGATTTTCTACCAGGCTAAGTGATCTCCAAAGGTCTTGAGTATTAAGATGTTAAGAAAAGGACAATGCTCATGAAAGTATGGACCGCCGTCCAGAGTAGCATCAAATTGAAACTTGTTGTGGATGTATAATTAACCAAATACTATCACCAATAATTATTTTTAAGATCAGCACCCGGGTTCTCAAGTTATTTACCGAAATGTTACATAACCTCAAAATCGATGGTCGGTTTTAACTGATAGTAGGTACCTATAATGTAGTTCGATTAACATATTCCATTTACTTTTAAAGATAGTAGGTAAAAAAATCTAAAATAATCCTAAAAACCTAAAATAATGAATTCCGAGTATAAAATATCGCCATTTTAATTTTTAAGAACAACAATCAACATTTCGTCTTATTTTATCTTACATGGAATCCCCTGTTTAAAGAAACTATTCTGATTGACAAACTATGTAAAAAAATAATTTTAATATTACTTTCATTTTGATGCATGAGAAAAATCAGTACCAAGAATGGGCATTCTCCTTTCGTTAGTATGATTCAGCGCCATCTCTTGATGAGTTGCGAGAAGTCGCCATACTTACAATTATTTGGATGGGTAACCTCTACTAAGGTGCGTTTCTATCAGAGAAAAGCTAAATGTAGTAAGATGTGATATGAAAATACGTAGCTTGTTCAAATATAGGAGTGGCAGACGAAAATGCGGTCCACCTGATGGTAAGTGGCTACTGCCGTCCATGGACATCTGTAATCAACCCCAGATAAGATTAGCTTCCTACCTGAGGTCGCCCACAAAAGCGCCGTTACAGCTGTACGTTGAATGTAAGGTTTATTTTTGCCATCAGACATTGAGCGTGTCAGACTCGTGCTGTGGCAGACAAATTAATATTTTACGACCTGCGGAGGTCACCATACCGGTCTGACGCGCAAAGGGTCCCGGGTTCGATCCCCGGTCAGACAGATATCTAAATGATGAATTTAGGTCTCTGTTTCTGGGTCTGGGTGTTTGTGTATTTGTCTCTGTGTGTGTCCACAGCACCCACGATGCAGAGAATCCTAGTGTGGGGCTTTGAGTGTAGAAGGCGTTAAGCGTTACTTACTATGTTCGAGAATAAAAAATGCCTTATTTAAGTGTTCAAGTCGTTCATTTTACATTTTTTTACATTTTGGTGTTGGGGGATTGTCAATATGGCTCGCTTGGCTCTGATTGGCTAGCCGACGTCTGACGTTATTTCCGCTATACTTTTTTCAATCAATAAAATACAATATGGGCAAAACTGTGTAAGTGTTTTACATACACGTGTTTGTATGGATACATTTTTCATTAATTTTGTGAAAATAAAATACAACTTTGATAAATTAATTTTATTTATATAATATTTTCATATTCATATCAATAGTGTGATCAAGTAACTGTACTTCAATAAGTATTATATAGGAATATTTGTTACTTATTAATAAGTAGTTCTAGTATAGTTAATAAAGTACTTAATAACAGTTAAAATTGTTTCACCTATAATTTATAACATACGTAGTAAATAAGAAATATATATCTCAAAATGCATACAGCCGAATGCAGAATCTCCTTTAAAAAGTTAATAGTACTCAACCTCATATTATTGGTAAAAAAACAAAACCACATGCATTATCGTAGTTAAGAAATAAAATAATGAAAGAGGTTACTAAAAGGCGTATGTAACAAACAGGTGGTGAATATAACATATAAAATATGTAACAAAAAATAGTCGCAATAAAGAAATAAAGAAGCTTTCTAAATGTATTCTGTATGTGAAAAAAAAACAATTCTTCTCATTATGAGCGGAGACCCGTGCCCAGCAGTGGGGCAGTAATGCGTTGATGATGATGATGTGAAAAAAATACATAAGCATCGAATACTATAAAATTGTTTATGGTTACTTAGGTGATATTTCGAATAATTTAGGGGGATTTTAAAGCAATAACATGGCAACACCGATTATTTCTTGAATGTGGCAATAAGCCGCTCAGCCTCCCTGAAGCCGGACTCCACAGCGCCGTGCGCGGGCCCGTGGTGGTGGTGAGATGTTGCTTCTCCAGCGAAACATACAACTGGGAATCTGTTACAATAAATTGTATTTAACTGTCATAGATTAGTGAAGATACTTCGCCGCCTTGAAATTGAATGAAGCCACAAACGGCTTATTAGTAAGTTCTTATTTTGAATTCTTGACAAATAAAAACATTTTTAGAAAAAAAATACGAATAAATAACTAATACTCCGTAATTTAAATAATAAATAAATAATTATATCAAATATTTTAGGGCAATAGACGTGGCAAAGCTTTTTTTTACGCAACTATTTCAATTCTCTAAACTGGGTACATTTTCTTGTTAGGAGTGAGTAATCTTTACTAATCTATGTTAAGTGTAGAAAACACACGTTTGATTATGATTAAAATAAAAAGTGATGTCTGTGGATATGCACTTAAGAGACATTGTTGTTTATGGTATTGGTATGGGTATGGTATGGTTATAATAAGTCAATCTTTGCTTTTAATTTTAGCCAATTGATAACTGTTTTATGTATAATCAAAGGTTTTTATATAACGAGGCCATAAATAGGGGTCTAACTGGCAAGGTACAGTTGACCTTATGAACTTTTGAAACATTCGACCCGGTTGGCCACTAATCCATTAATGTACATTGTAGTCGAATAGTGTAATCTGGAGATTTCCTGGAGGATGCCTCCAGGCAGTGACCCCAAAAGTGACCTTTTTTTCGCTGAGTGATACACATTTCATAGATTGTTTGGTTCTGACGATCTTTTTTAGCAACTGTGTTTGGAAGTCCCCCGGGATCGGAGGCCCGGGGCGGAACCCCCCCCCCCCTCCCTTAAGCTGCTAGAGCCTTCAGGTGTGGGAATTATTCCCAAAAGTAAGGTTACAGCCATAAAACCTACCCTTTGCTGCTGTCGTGGTACAGGGGCTCGCTAAGAATGACGGCGCTGCCGCCTTGCTCTTCGGTGTCTACGCCGCGGTAGGAATATGTACCTCTCGCTAAGGGATTGGAAGCCCATTGTGACCTGGAAAAATAAGGGTAGAATCATTAAATAATATACAATACTGTGAATATTGCTCCTGAATTCTAAAAAGTGTATCTAGAGAGTAAACAAGGAAGACCTAAGTATTTTTCTTTTAGGCTTTTCATATAATCCTTCATTTAATGACTCTTTTCAAAGTTTTGGAAATCACCATTTTACATCAGGTAGTCCACCTGTAGTAGATTGTTCGTTCCTACTTATCAGAAAACTTTAAGTACGTCTGAAGTAACTTATTACTGCTGGTGCGACCACAACCAAATGTAGTAACTACGGTAGCGATGAATTTATAAACAGATGAAATATATATGAATGGAAGAAACAGAAAGGTAGATTATTTTGCGCTAACCTTAATACAGCTTTAACGGGAGTCACTTTAAAATGTTTCTTGAAAACCACATCCATGAGCTTGGTAATTCCAGCCTTCACTCTTTCTGGGCTAACTTTCTCCATCTCCTCCGCACCCTTGCCATATATCCAGGCCAGCAATAAATTAGGTTGGTACTCCACAGTCAAGAACCCATAGATCTCCGTAACCCATTTTTCGTCAGCAAATTTGGCTTTGTCCTCTTCAGTCCAGAGGAGGGAGATATTGCCTGGAGACTTCGGCCACCAGGGTTTGGTGAACTCGATGTAGATTTTGTCCAATACGCAAAGTTGGAGGGAGTTTATGGATGTAACTTTCTCTTTTGGGAGAGGCGGGTTGAAGAGCTTTTGGTGTCTGAAAGATATCAATTAATTTCTTTTTAATGGAAACTATTCGAGCTGACTTCTGGAAATTGATCAACGAGAAAAGGTCCTTGCCGCCCCATAAAATGTGTCGACCTGGGTGTGAGTACAATTATGTCGCTTCGGAAATAGGTCGACAAAAGTGTCTTGGGCCGGCAATTGCCCATATAACTTCGATTATTTGATTCTATTAAAGAGGATACTAGCCAAAACGTAACAGTTCATGATGTAATGGTATTGATTGATCAGTAACTTTTTGACATGTTTACCTTTCCTTCAAAACCCCAATAGACATGGTCACGATAACACTCTTCGCGGCGTACAAGCTGCCGTCCTTACACCTCACGTGGACCAATGAGTGGTCAGGCTCCTGCCCCGGCTGTGTGCTTCGCCATTTGATTGTCTCCACCTCCTTATTTAAGAGAATCTGGACCGGGATCTCTTTAGAAGGGTCTGGGTACTTGTTCTGAATAATTCAAGTTAGTTAAGATTAAATTTGGAGCTTTGGACTAGGATATTATTGAAGTTGTCTACTATCACTTTTCCGGCTACTACTACTATCTAAGCTACTAGATAGTAACCTAATTCAGCAAATGTCTGCTGCTTTTCCTACTACTAGATAAGTATTAAAAGTAGTTAAATTTAATTTACTTTTGATCCATGCCTAAGACAGCACTTACCTACAATAATCCTTTTCCAATATGTGTCGGAAAAACAGACTATTATAATATAAGATAATCATCTACTTGGATATGTAAATAAGAAGGTTTTGGAGGTGTTGCCCCGATAAAAACTGAATACTGAAGACTTTTGAAGACTGAAACAATTCTTTGTTCATGATACTTACCAAAAGCACGTCCAGAAGAGTCTTAAACCCCCTCCCTTTCCAGTTGAGCATGAACTCTCCCTCGCAGCCCCAGTGTTCCTCCAATCCCTTCAGAGATTTGCCTGTCTTCGGATTAGTTTGACCCCCAACATGATTGTTCCTCTCGTACCATTCTACGAAAGATTTGGCTAGTTGCGGATCCTTCTTCAGGATTGGGTTTGATTTGGCTCTAAAACAAGACAGCAAGCAAGATGGTAAGATCAATATTATTTCATCACCATACAATTCGGCAATCTTAATGCAGGAACTTTGGATTATATGATTTTTGCAATAATAGCTGATGCACGATGCTGTAAGCTTCTGTGCTTTGTAAATTTTAATGTGGAAAGCACGGCTAAATAGTTTCTGTCCCTATAATGTAATATTATCTGTATGGAAATAGTAACCAATTCAAATGGAAAATCTCAAGGCATTCCTCGAAATTTATTACGTACATACGTTTTATTTCTGCCTAATAATAGCAGTGTTAAGCGCTGCTGTATTCTGATTTGGTAACATACCCTATGTCAAGGGAGACATGGTTTTTCGAGGCATTCCGGGTTATTCTTCAGGACTAGCGGCGTATTTATGGTCCACCTCAGGTAGTAATCTAATATTATTTGGGGAAATATTATAGACGTCCATAGGCGGCAGTAGCTACTTACTATCAAGTCGTTCAGGCATGATCGCCTGCTACTTCTGTATTATAAAAATACCTACAATCTACATTCTACTTAAATGGTAGAAAATTATCACAAAACACTTACGCATTCCTCACACAGTCAGAAAGAGATCTAGTGTTCGCCTTATCAGCCTTTGCAATTTCTTCACTTATGCCTTTTGTGATGGCATCGATATTTTCGTTCGGTACCAAATCTCCGTTCGATTTGACATACCATGCCGTATCTGGACCCGATGGTCTACCGAGAAGATCAAGAGGATTGGCCAGTTCAAACACTACGTTGTCCTTTTCACCATGACACCTGGAAATTGGCATTTTTTTTAAATTGCAATGATTTAAAAGGTGGTACAGTCCTCTGAGGTTCGACTCCGGCGGCACCAACGCCACACTTATTTCTACTTAATAACAGCAGTGTTAAGGTGGTAGGGGATACATACATTGCCGAGGCATTCCATGTTAGCCTCCAGGTCCCATCTGTGGCCGACCTCAGATAGTCTACAGTAACTTGTTACCATATTTGTCTATGGTAAATTTTAATTATGTGAATAGAATAAAGTTCTACAATGCTATCCAATGATAACAACCGGACCGGATCGGCCACCCAGCGATCTCTAAACCTTGCCTAATGTAGATTGGTTAAGATAGACAAGCCAAAGATGTGTTACATACCAAGCAGCACCGATATCCAAAGGCCCCTCTCCAAACTGCACAGTCTTGATTCTTCCTCCGATCCTGTCATCAGCTTCCAGTCCTAGTACCTTCAGTCCTGCATCATGAAGCTTTCGCAACGCAGCGATGCCGGCTGCACCACAACCAATCACGACGACATCCATTACTGGCCTGAGTGAGAAATAAAAGTGAAAATAAATATATCTATAACGATAAAAGGGGTGTTCTTTAATAAGAAGACGTAAACAAGAGAAAGAAAGGACAGAGAGAAAAAATAGACATATTTATCGCGGGGTATGTAAAAAAAATGTTCAAGTAACATCATTTCTCACATAAAATAGAAGTGTTAAGTGCTGTTGAGTTCTGGGTTTGAAAATTGTGGTATGGTAGAGACACTTGTAACGCTTCTCGCGACCTGGCATCGAGCGTCCAGAGGAACGCCGCGGAGTTTTAGTCGGTAAGAGTCCGACATATCCCTTTCGTTCCCCCGAGCGGAAGGGAATCCACGAGGATTTCACCGCGTTAAAAAAAAAATAGTAGATATACTTGTATGTCTTATAATACTAATAAGCATAATTAATGTTGTTTCTCTTTTGGGGGCCGTTCAAGTATTACGTAACGCAATTTTTGAAGATTTTTGACCCCCCCCCCTCCCCCCTTGTAACGCACCGTAACGTTTTTCTATACCCCCCCCCTCCCCCTCTCTAAACGTTACGTAACACTCAAGTGTCAATTTTTACCCTAAACTCGCTAAAAAGTTATGTTATAGTTTTTATCCTTGGGCGTGTTCAGCCGAACTAGGTCTCCTGAGTATTCTGAGTTAGTTTAAGTATAGTCAAAGCATATATACTACTATACTGCACTATATTTAGTCTAACTCAGAATACTCAGGACTTAGTTCGGCTGAACCCACTCATTCAAGGGATTCCCCGTAAAACGTAAATGAAAAGGGTTGCCAATTTAGGAGTTTTAATTATCTATTTTTTTATTAAAAAATGTTACGTAACGTGTATTAAGAAAGACCCCCTCCCGCCCCTGTAACGCATCGTAACGTTTTACAAGACCCCCCCTGCCCCCAAATTGCGTTACGTAATACTTGAACGCCCCCTTGAGAAGCTGAGCCAGAATTTAGAAAGGTAAATAAGGTTTGGTAATAGGGCGATGAGCTCATCCGATGATATATTCAGTCTAGATTTATAGCATCAACAACAAATTAAACGACTAAAAAATAAAAAAAAACACGAAATAAGTAACTAATTCAAACCGCTAGATAAAGGTCATTATAATCGTGACAACTATTATAAGTAAGCATAGAAATATATAAAGTAAGACAAGTAAAAAACTGAATTCATTTTCTACGCAAATTATTTTTAATTTTGAACACTTACGCCATTGATAGTAACGGTGATTCCAAAGACAATATTAACAAAAACAAATATATTTATTCTGTTTTGCACTGCAGCCTGAATTACCTTACTAAAGTGACTGGCCGTGATAATACAAACTTATCTGTGTGAAGTGACCTTATGACTCTTATGTAGTCTTTTTTACGCAATACACGATAGTCTAGGGTCAAATGTTAATTTACTTTAGTAGATATTTAAAAAGTGGTTCCAATTTATTTTTTTATTTATTGCACGTCTATAAAAATAAAAAAAAATACTAAAGGGCACTTTTATACCTATATGTTTATGTTATTTGTATTTGTCAACCGTATAAAGGTCATAGGTTTTACCAAGTGTATATTTTACTGTAGGGTTTTACTTTTTTAAACATTTCTCTTGAAAACGAAGATGCGGTTTAGTCTTTGAACCTCAAATCATAGTCATAGATAGGCTAATAACACAAATAATTTAGAAGATACAAAATATAATTTGTTACGAACATGAAGTCAACATTGACAAAATACAAAAAATAAAATAAAAAGAAAATTACAATATAAAAAAAAACAAATAGGTATATTTATGACACGTGTAAAATTTTTAGCAATGTGACAAAACTATCTGAATTTATCGCAACTGTAAAAAATAGTATTAGTAACACAATACTCAATAAATCTTTTCCTTCACTACTAAGGGTAGAAGTTGCATAAAAATCTGTAGATTGTGGACTGCATGCTGGTTTGCGACCACATGTCACAAAAACATTACGTGGTGGGGGTGTGGACTAGACCCGCAGCATTCTTCCACCACTTGTGACACGCGACTACGCGTATCATTGACCATGAATAATCTGAGAAAGGGATTAAAATTTAATCGAGGTCAAGGGACTTTTATTCATTTTTATTAAGCTGGGTTGAAATATCGGCAAATAAGAAATTAAAAACTGCGTATCTTTTACATTGTAAAATGTCTCGATTCTGGAATGATATTAGTCTAAAATCATACTCGTACATTTTATCAAAATAAAATTATTCAATGGAATGGGAATGTAGAAATGCATGATTTTTTTATAATAAAAGAGTAGCATGCAGGCCACCTGGTAAACTAGGTACTGCGTCCCATGGACATCTGTAATCAACCCTAGATAAGATTAGATCCCTGCCTGAGGACGCTCACAGAGGCGCCGCTGCATCTAAGGACTAAGCTGGAAAGTTTGGGAAAAGTATTTCTTCCTTGCCACACCCTTTAAACACTTTACCGGAATACTGCAGTACTGAAAAAGAAACAGGTGTGGCGGTGGCGCCACCGGAGTCGAACGGCAGAGGGTTCTACCTACTGAAAATATTAATTATCTGAAGAAGTTATTTTGTGATTATTAAGTATAATTTTATCATTATTTATATTTTAATTTAAAAATTTTAGATTATATTTAGTTTAGTTTACATTCGATTTTGATATGCAATTATAAATGTAATTTGATATGTAATTATTCTTGGCAATTACTGAATTATTATTATTATTATGTACAATTATTGTGTTATTATTAATATTAATATCGATTAAATAATCGATGTTTTGGGTCCACAAGATCGATTCTCCGATTAATCGATCTTAGATCGCCATCCCTAGTTCCCGTGGGATTTCCGGGATAAAAACTATCCTATGTCCTGTCTCGGGTCTCAGACTATCTTTGTACAAAATTTCATTAAAATCGGTTCAGTGGTTTAGGCGTGAAGAAGAGACAACCAGACAGACAGACAGGCAAACAGACAGACAGACAGAGTTACTTTCGGATTTATAATATTAGTAAGGAAGTAAGGATAAGGATTTATACTGAAGGTATTGTCATCCTACGGAAGATGCAACGCCGCGGACAACGTCCTCTCAATGACGTTTTTAGACTTATTACATGAGTTCCAAGAACCTGTAGTAGTTCTAGTTGATCAACAATTACTTGTAGCTCTTAATGATTGGTCCTAGCGAAGCTACTTTGATACTCATTTGATTTTATAAGACTTATTTAAAATCTGCTACGGCGACACTTTCTTATTTGTAATTCGATGAGCCATTTTTTTATGATATAGGAGTAGCAGACGAGCATGCCACTTGATGGTCAGTACCCACTGCCACCCATGGACATCTGTAAACAACCCCAAATAGGATTAGATATTCCTACCTGAGGTCGGCCAAAGATGCGCCGCTTCCTCTGAGGACTAAGCTGGAACGCTTCGGAAAAGCATGTCTCCCGTACGACACCCTTTAAACCAGAACATAGCGTTCGACACTGCTGTTATGAGGCAGAAGTAGGTGTGGCGGTGGTGCCGCCGGAGCCAAACCACAGAGTGTTCAACCACCTTCAAACAAATATGATAGAGTAAGTGTGTATACGTGATATCGTAGTGGATAAAACTCGTCCTTTCTATCGAGAGGTCCGAGGTTGGTATCCCAGGCACGGTCCTCTGATTTTGTATTTAGTTAATTAAGACTTACTGAACGGTAAAGTAAAACTTCGTGCAAAACTTAGAGTTCCTAAAAACATTTTAGTCCTCAGGAGTACCAACGCATCTCTGGCTAAACTCATACAGGACTTCAACCTATTTAGGCATTTAATTATAAATGTCTTAGAGGCAATGGCTACTTGCAACTAAATATTCTATTTTCGTATTGTCTCGTTTCTTTACATAAAACTGTACCACTTTTTGGCCATGTTCAGTATATTGGTAAAATTAGAATTTGTATTCACGTATGACTTTTTCAGCATTAACTATTACTTACTTATTAAGTACTTGAAGCTCTGCCATTTCCAGTTCCCACGTATGTACGGCAATTTTCCTACACGAACAGGCAGTAGGGATGTGAAAATATAATCGATTTTTTATAATAATCGATTATTTTTATGTAATAATCAATTTTTATTAATCGGTTTTAAGATAGTAATAATTGGTATCATTTTTGGAAATCGATTATTGCAAATAAAAATAATCGATTTTAAATGAGCGGTCTGGAACGCACGATCCGCGACTTACAATTTGAGAGTAAATTTTGTGATGACGTTTTTAATAATCGATTTAAGTTGATCCAAAAAAATCGATTACATAATCGTTTTTTCTGTCATTTCACTTCCCTAATAGCTAGTATGCTTAAGTTGCCTACGCACCATTAAAATAGTTTTTGCGTTCATGTCATTAGTCATTCTAGAAACTTGATTGCTTTTCGTATTTAGAAAATGATTGACAGCTTTCTTAACTATAAATATAATATGTGATTCAAATTGTTAGAAGCGTCGGGAAGAAGTACCTACCTACAGCTTGAAGGTGGTAGACCCCTTTGTGGTTCGACTCCGGCGACACAACCGCCACACCTATTTCTATCTAATAACAGCAGTGTTACACGCTGCTGTGTTCCGATTTGAAGAGGGTGGTAAGGGAGACATACATTTCCGAGGCATTCCAGCTTAGTCCTTAGGGGTTTCGGTGCATTTGTGACCGACCTCAGATAGGAATATGATTCTATCTGGGATTTATTACAGTTGTCCATGGACGGCAGTAGCCACATACCATCAGGTGGACGGCATGTTCGTCTTATAAAAAGCTGCAAAACACATTTGGGTTATAATTTTGATGGATTTCTCAGTTGCTCCTTCTTAGTCAATTATCAACCCAATATTGCTCCACTTCTTTGGATTTGTCTCTATTCTCAGACTGAAAAGGGCAGTCGTTTGCTAAAATGCAAATTGGTAGATTTCACATAGATACATTTGAAAACTTTTTATTTCACATTAAAGTTTCTCGCGTCACACTACTGTTGTAATATTCGGTGGTGCCTCTTGATAATAAAGGGTCTACCACCGTCAATATATTTTTAGAACATTAATAGGCGATTGAGCCCACTCCCGGGGTCAAGTGTTAAGCTGTGTCAACATATTGGATTTATGAGCGAAACCTCATACACCGCTAAAACCTTACAAGCATCAGGTTACGTGCGTAAATAGATTTGCAGTCACCTCTTAGTTACTTCCTTATGAAGATGTTTTTATAATATTGAAGAGAGTACTTTTTGTAAAGCGGCAAACGAGTGGAGTCCATCTGATAGTAAGTAGTCAATATCGTCGATGGACATCTATAGACATCGCTATGTAGAAAAGAGGTTATATCTCGATCTGAAGTCGATTACCGATTAAACTATATTAATCTAAATTTGGCTGACGATGTGCGCTCCGTAGAGGACTCTGGGATCTCCAGAGGAACGCAACCGGAGTCTCAGCGCGTTGCCTCGTCGGGCCCAGGTGAGTTTGACGGTCGCCACACCGTCTGGTGTGCACGACGGTATGTGACTACACATACCGCCGTCCTTCCCGGAGTCGCTGGCTAGACGGTTCGAGCTCCCATTCTGCCACCCGCAACCCCGGAAGCCCCCTTTTAGTCGGCTCTTACGACAGGCAGGGGATACCGTAACCCTATTCTGGGCTTTTACGTACGCCCGCGGTGACTCCTTCTCCGAGCGGGTTCAGCGCGCTCCCTTGCTCGCTCGGCGCCTTCCTTCGCGGACATGACAACGTCGCAGAAGGTGATCATGCCGTCCCAGGCCTGGCTGCGCTGAACCATTGACCCGACGATGGCCGACGGAGAGAGATCCGGTCCCACCTTTTCGACGAGGATTCGCCGCTGTGACTCCCACGGTGGGCAGTACTGCAGCGTGTGCTGTGCGGAATCCTCGTCGTGCCCGCAATGAAGAACGTAGGCCTAAAACCTCAATTTAAAAAAAACCTTGCGCTCAGCAGTGGGCACAAATTTGGCATAAGATAAAGATGATAATCTTCGATCAAATATATCTAAGATGATAATGAACAAAACATAGGTATAGGTAGGTACCTAAAATACCTAGTAACTAACACCTCCCGTCAGTTGTACAAATATACCGTCCTTGTTACAAACTTATTTTACAGTTGACCTAATTAATACGTAAGAAGGGCAAACGCAATTAGAATCTATAACTTATCATATTCCGTATATTAAGCAATTTAGTGGGCGTCAGTTTTTACAAAGCAGCTGACGGACAGGTGTGGTCGCACGTGACTATACACCTTACACCATTGGACAAAGTGATGATAATCTTTTTTTTGTATAGAAGGAGCACATGAGCATATTGTCCACCTGATGGTGAGCGGCAAGTTACGCCCATAGACATTTATAATCAAACACAGATGGTAGATAGATAGATAGATTTTGAAGGTGGTAGAACCCTTTGTGGTTCGACTCCGGGGGTATCACCGCCACACCTATTTCTACCTAATAACAGCAGTGTTAGGCGCTGCTGTGTTCCGGTTTGAAGAGTGTGGTAAGGGAGACAGACTTTTCCGAGGCGTTCCAGCTTAGTCCTCAGGGGTAGCGGCGCATCTGTGGCCGACCTCAGGTAGGAATATGTAATCCTATCTGGGGTTGATTACAGATGTCCATGGGCGGCAGTACCCAGTTATCATCAGGTGGACTGCATGCTCGTCTGCTACTCCTATATTATAAAAAAAAGATGGGATTAGAGTCCAACATGAGTATGGTCATAAATGTGTTGCTAGGACCCGTGATAACTACTTAAAATGCTTCGTATGTGTCTCTTCCTGCTTATCTATACCTATTTATGTAATTATAAACCTACAAATGTACATTTTGTAAGTATGTATTAAATGGTATTAATATTTTTTTTAGTTTAGTTTTCACATTGCATACAAAGTATATAATAAGTATAACAAGTATAAGTACATGTATAACGTACAATAAAATTTTATTGAAATGTTCTTAACAATTTAAGCGATTATTGATGAAAGTTGAAATTTAACAATTATTTACTCCCCGAAATACTAAAAATTTACGAAAAATGTTAAGCAAAAATTGAGTAAAAATTTGTTGGGTACAAAAAGTAATAACATCTTTTGAGTACAAACGTTAGTTTTGCCGGATGTCTCTATCTATGTTGTCAAAGTTTAAATACTCGTTCTGCATCCTGTACTCTGAGGCTAGAATGTGAATGTACATTGTGTCCAATGCATAGCGCATATGCATTTGAAAGGACATATAGGCATATAGTTTTAAAATGTCACACTGCAAGAAAATATAGATAGAGCCTTGCAGTTGAATAGTGTTTAGCGTGTGGTGACAAATTCATTTTGATAAACTGTACTGTTATTTACAACTTATCCTAATCCCGACTATAACATTATAAATGAGAATGTGAGTGTTTGTATGCTACACTGTCACGCCGTCATAACCGATTGTCATAAAATTTTGTACACGTTGTCATGGGTCCAGAAAAGGACATAGAGTGCCATTTATCCTCAAAAAAGTACCGTTCCCGAGGGATTCAACAAAAACCTCCAACCGCGAGCGAAGCCACTAGTAAAAGCATGCATCACTAATACACGAAGTATATTAGATATTTACAAATAAAATCACATAAGCAACGATTTGTGCTAAGAACCTGGGGCTGATTACATATGCCCATGGCAGTTGCCTCTACCCAGGTGGACTGCATGCTTGTTCGGTTTCCTCAATATTATAAAAAAAGTTTAGGTGTCGAGATACCTTGTAAAATGATTATTATTAAAGCTTTAACATTGATGCAATTCTCACTTCTTGTATGTTGTGAAAATCAAATACTAGTTATTTAACATCTTAGACGATGTTTGTCGTGTAAACAATGTGACCTAAATTGTCATACGAAATACTTCTTGACCCACAAACGCGTATACGCCTCGTCTGTAGCCTTACCAGGAGTTTTTACGTTTCGACAAATATGACTGTTTTGGTATTTGTTTACGTATTTGCCCATACAAATTCCAATCAGCGCCCCTGGCGGATTGTGTCAGAACTTGGAATTTGTATGGGCAAATACGTAAACAAATACCAAAACAGTCATATTTGTCGAAACGTAAAAACTCCTGGTAAGGTTACTGAACCGATTCACAAAGTTTGGTGTGGTCAGAAATTGTATGATCGCTAGTGGAAAATTTTCATGCTATCGAAGGGAACAACATACGAGTAAGCTGTCGCTATATAACAACATGCAGGCAAAGGCAGTGGATAGCCTAGTGGTTAAGAAAATTGATCGAGAGGTCCGAGGTTCAAATCCCAGGCACGCACCTCTGATTTTTAAAATTTATGTGCGTATTAGAAATTAATTATCACTTGCTAAAACGGCGAAGGAAAACATCGTGAGGAAACCTGCATACCAGAGAGATTTATTAAAAAAAAAAATCTCATAGGTATGTGAAGTCTACCAATACGCATCTGGCCAGCGCGGTGGACTATGGCCTAATCATTCTCATTCTGAGAGGAGACCCGTGCCCAGCAGTGGGACAGTAATGGGTTGATGATGATATAACAACATAGGACAATAACTGGGTGTGCAAATGTTTAATCGTCGGAGGCCGTAATAGTTGTGGTTGAGTACTCTTCAGGCCTCTCCTCGGATGTGGGAAGAGACTCGTGCCCACCAATGGGACATAAAAAAGTTTGCAGTTCCCATAAGTTAGGGTTTGAAGATGGTAGAGCGTTCCTTCGGTGCAATTAGAACTGTTTCATTATCTCACTTCTGTTTCTGATGTTTATTTTTTATTTGAGGTTCTGATTTAAAGTTTCTTGCTAAGTAGGTAGGACTGAAATGGTCAAAGGATGGTAGAAGAGGTCTTCCTGGTTCGTCTCCGTAGGCACCACCGACAATCTCTACAAACTCTAATAAGAGACCTAAAACATATGTATACAATCAGGTTCAACATAGTAAGAAATGCACGAGATCGTTTAAATATATACTCGTAAATGAGACGAGCGAATGAAGAAATCCAATATTAATTACGAAACATTAGATAAAACTAATGGCATCATGAGATTTGAGTGCATATCAATTTCATGTGCATCGTTCATTTATGTGAAAACAGTTATAGTAAATATGTACTTGTTTATTTAAAATCTTATTAAGATTATTTTGTAGTAGAAATAACGTTTTAGGTAGAATGGAATTTTGTAAATGATTTTCGAATGCTAGATTTGTATGACTTGAAAGTTACGTAATTTTCTTGGTTTTGATTAAGTCGTTGTAAAGAGGTAATTTTAAATTAGTTGTATGAAAGCCAGTTACTTATTGAGTAAATTACCTGTATTCTTTACAATGTAGAAATTGGTTAACTGGAAGCATGTTCATAATTTTAGTCTAATGCCAGAAATGTAGAGTCTATAATAAAATGTAGCCTCTTTTAATAATTTCTGGCCACATTTAGGCTGTAATTTTGTTTGTTTTCCTTTCCAATAGAATTAAGGTACAATTGTTTTTGAATGATGATCTCTGCTCAATAGATATTTAATTAACAAACAACTCCGTCCGACCTTATGTTTACAAACTTCATTATTCGGCTTGTTTGTTTGGGCCTACGTCAGGTGTTTGTTGTTACGCGATTGTCCTCCGCTGTATTGTCGGGGTAAGTTTGGTCGTTGGTGGTTGTCGAGTGCACCCTGCACCGGTTTGATTGACATAATTACGTGCAGGTAGCGAGCGGCGAGGGGCGCCGAGCCGGCCAGTCGAGTTGCGACCGTCGCGCGCTGCGTTCGTGTCGCCCGTGAGCGCATACAAAACCGGCCGAATGCCGGAGAACCAGTCGGCGGGATGGCGGGTCGCGGCGTGAGAGCTGCGCTATGTTGAAGCATGCACAGCGGCCGCCGGCGGCTAACGATGCCGACCACCGCTACCAGAACATGCCGCGGCGGCCGCACCACCATCTTCCTCTCAACGTCTCCACACTAGATTCCTCGAAGCACTCCGTGGGAGGAACGTCCGCGAGCGTTAGCCCCGGCGCCCAGCCTCCGGCCACGGCTCCCGTGTCCGTCGTCTCACCGATACCGATCACGTCGCCCCCCAAGTTGGCGAATGGGAATGCAACGGGACTGCAGCCGGCGAGACCGGCCCCGAGCAGGGCTCGGACCACGCGGGCGGCCACGGAAGAAGCGCTCACGTCTCTAGCACTGCTGTGCCTCGTCAGCTTGCTGCTCGCTCTGCTGGCGTTGTTGTTTCTGCTGAAGATATCCGCGCCCGCGACTAGTGCTCCCGAGGAGTTCGCAGTGGTGTACGAAGTGACGTTAGCATTGTGCGCGTTGACGCTCTCGCTGAACCTCTGCTGTCTGCTCGTGTGTGCGATCCAGTTCCTGTTCGCGGTGAAGCTGGTGCACTCCCCGTCGGCGCCGAACGGCCGGTGAGTCCGCAAATCAATCAGTTCGTATCCGCGGCCTCGCGTCTTATCCGTTAAAAATACCTCGGAACCGGTTCCGCTGATTACGTTCCAGTACGTTAGGATACAATAAAAAGATACCGTGTTGGTTACCGCATAATTTAAATATTTGAGTTCGCCATTGCCACACGATAGTGACGAAATAATTTCAGACAGCGGGTGCATTTTTTGAGAATCTCGGCGCAAAGAATACGAGTTTACTCGTAATTAATTGTGGTTAGCTATTTGTAACTGTTCATGCTCGTGCCTATTCGCGTTGTAGACTCGACTTTAAATTCTTTATTACCGGTTTCCGATCCACTACATGTTCTATCGATGGCGCTGATCATGGTTTATCAGTATATACGTATGGTAGGTATGTAGTAGGCAGGTGGTAACGGTCCCCTCTGTCGGTTATTTGTGAATGATCCGATAAAAAATGTTCCGTGTTCAACGGTTGATAATGATAATAATTCTCGCACGCTTCCATATTATTGTCTGGTTTATTGTTTTTCAATGTAACGCCGTATTGGTTCCAATGTATAATTGCAGCGTCGATAATTGGGTTTACGGTAAATTATATCGCGATTTGCTTTGTTTACCTATTTCAGACGCTACATGTAAGCATTAAAGTGTACGATTATGCTTATCGAATTGCAATTCTCAATTTCTGTGGAATGTACCTATGATTTTAGAGTACAATTATCGGATTTGAGACATTTAAATATGTAAGAAATGATATAAAACAGTAAACGGGTACTCACGATACACCGTTTTAATTTCTTTATTGCTGTTTCGACCCAGCGGCTTCTGTCGAATAATTTAAGTAAATTCTATTGTAGTTAACTTGTGACATTCAACAATAATTTTGTAGTAAGTATTTTACTTAGCTACACGCTATGGCGTGTCTATTTTGAAGTTAAATCTGAAATTTCGACGTGACTGTGGATCTAAACAATAGATAGGTACGTAATTTATGCTAAAAATTTTGCTAATTGGGTACCTATTTAACTTTGCCGTATTATTTAGTGTTTTTGTTAGCACACAAAAACATCGAGTAGATGTCGTGACTTTTTTTCTTAGACACCTACTTACCGATTACTTTGTTTAATTTTTATAATTTCCTTTAAATAAGAGAGTTTATGTACATCTACATCTCTACAAAATGGTATGTTAGTTAATATTTATTTTGTGGTTAATAGATGGTTCGACACTGGAAGCACAACCACACTTCTGTCTAATAACATCAGTATTAAGTTCTGCTGTTCTGATTTGAAGGACTAGGTAGAGACACTTATACAAGACGTTCAAAATTAGGCCTCAAGGGTCGACCGTACGTTTATTATAAATATCCCTGGAAGGCAATGAATAACAGTCACTTAGATGCACTGCATACTCCTCAGTCCACCTGAAGGACCTACCAATCAATAAAAAATATCATCTCAATAAAAAATAACAATTGATTACTAGTTATAGTTAAATCCTAAGAATATAAAATGTAATAATAAATAAATAATGAATGTCTTCTCATTCTGAGAGGAGACTCGTGCAATGGAGACGCCCAGCAATGGGACAATAATGTGTCGCTGATATCAGTTCGCTCTACATTTCTTCTAAGATTGTACGCGCTACTTTTCTTATCTGTGTCTTCAGAGATGATATCACTGATGACTTAACCTAGTGTGGTTTGAATATTTTACACATAAAAAACTTTAAACCAAAAATAAACCTGACTTTAATATCATTACAAAGTAAGCATTTAAATAAATATTGTTAGATACAAAAGTCTGAAATGCATTTGAAGACCAAATAAGTACTATTTTTTCAATATATTACGCAGTATATTATTATTTCGCTGGATCACGACGTAAACGTATCCAAAATGGGCGCCATGACGGTTCAGTTTGTAATAACGTTAACAATGAAAGACGATATAATAGTTAATATTTTTATTTTTTTATTGGACGATAAATTGAAAATAAGTGATAATCACTTTTGAAAATTACTTCGGATAAAGAGTTAAAACAGCTCAAACTAAGCAATGTTAGTTTTATCCGAACTTAAATAACCCATTAAAGAAATAAAATACGTATTAAAACAAAACAGCTTTTTTATTTCGCGCTAATAACCACTGTGTGAATTTATGGCTACCTTACCGGAGATTGAAAACTGCAATTGTTATGTAATTAAAAGGTAATAAAAAAGGCATTATCACTACAGTATACCGTGTAGGTGTGAATAAAGGGAACGGTGTTAGCTATTAGTGCAGATAACTGGGCTTAGTACAGGCGCAGCGCCTTCCGCATTCGCCTGGGTAGGATGACCATGGCGCAAAAAATCGTAGATAATCCCGTTATTAGTAGTCTACTGTTTGGTGAACTTTAGATACATATGCGTACGGTATTTTGATTTAAGTAAACGGCAATAAAAGAGGTCGAAGTTGAAATGTTTGATTTTGACGTTTATTTTTTGCGCCGCTCTCAATGATCATTTGAGCTCTCAATGAATGCGTATGACAACATACTGTCTCACATCAATTAAAAAATTGAGCCATTTTCAAATCAGAGCTGTTATCAGAGCATATTTGCTTATTACATGGGCAGTAGTATATTTGTCATGAAGTTTATTTTATAAGAAGAGAAACATTCAACTTCCCTGTTAAGTAAAAAACAGAGGTAACTGTCTTATATGGGTTTATAAGAGTACATCCAAAATCTTTAAAAGCTTAAAGCAATGTTAAAATACCTGAAAGTTTAAAATTTGTTTTCATTTTCCATCAAGACTTACATACTTTGTAAATTGACGAGATAAATTCCACGATTGTCCTGTTTATATCCACTATAAAACATGATATGTGACAACCCTATTAGGTATTTGCGTTGTGACCGCATAGCGCGGGGAGTACTAGGACAGCATTGATAGGGTAACTAGAATTATATGTTATGTAGTACATACAATGTGCATAAAATTGAAAGGCGGTAGAGACCTTCGTGCACTATTGGCGGACACCGCATCTTATAGAATAACTAGCTGACCCGGCAAACGTTGTGTTGCCATACAAATAAAAAAATGTTAAGGGTGAACAACCCTTATCACATAGGGGGATGAAAAATAGATGTTGGCCGATTCTCATAGATACCGGATAAGCACAAAAAATTTCATCAAAATCGGTCAAGCCGTTTCGGAGGAGTATGGCAACGAAAACTGTGACACGAGAATTTTATATATTAGATACTGTTAAGTGCTGCTATGGTCGGGATTGAAGGCAGATGGCCATAAATGGTTTGAAGAATGTGGCATTCTAATTTAGTCCTTAGGGATTCATCTGTGACCTAATTAGATAGTACACCTATGTATGTACTCCCAGTACTAGAATTTTCCTAAATATTGAGCACTTGACCGTTTATAACGTGGATCTCAATTTTCTAAAAGATGATTTATGCAAGATGCTAGATGACTTAAGCAAGATGATTGTAAAACTTTAATAGCGTAATTCGGAACACTTGTGGAGTGTCTTTTCATGATTTCTACCCTTACACCTATTTCTAACGCAAAACAGTTCTTACTTTTCGGTGGAAATGTGTAGATGCTGACTGACCTAAATATGTGTCGACTTTCTTAGCCCTCAAGAACGGCAAATTTTTACCTATACCCTTAGATAAACGTTCGTATGGATAGATATGTGTCGCCATATGTTTAGGGCGGCGATGATTACTTATAAGGTGGACTGCAGTCTTGTATGGTACTTCAATCTTAAAACCATAGATAAGTATAGATATATCACCGCCTTGTTATGGGCATGATGACAAATTTTGAAGTCCCCTTCTATAATGTAGGTACATGTCTACCGATTCCAAAAATCGTATTATTTCGGCAATAAATTTAGTATTAACAGAAATATTAGCATTTTAAAAACAAATTTTGAATTAAGCGCGAATACGCTGACGGGTGTCATGACGTCCGCGAGTGACGTCACGCTTCAATATCCCATAGAAAAGTTCAAGCAATACGATGACACGCCAAAAAAATGACGTTTTTTCGCCCCGATTAGCGTTTTAGACAAGATGGCCGACTGCATTATTTTATACTTTTATTTTATTGAAAATATAATTAATCCTAAAGTTTTTATTAAAACTGGGCTACTTTTGAGAATGCTTTCAACATGCTTTTGAGAATGTTTTAAGTAAATAATTTATCCTTCGATTTTTTAATACTGTCATCATGCCCATTGAAGAAAGCTTAACTTAAAGCTATGCCTTAAACGGCTGACAATACTGTCAGCCATTTAATGACTGTCATGGTGCAATTGACACGGTACAATGCCGACATGCGCATTTAAGTTGTGCAAAACCACGAAATCGAAGAAAAAGGGCGGAAAAATATCGTTTCATTCGGAAATGATCTAAAAACTACATTTTTTTAATGTTTTTCAAACACGAAAATAGATGACAGTAACAATTTCAATTGTCAAAACTGGTTACATTTTCTCGTTAGGAGTGAGTAATCTTTACTAATCTGTGTTTAAACATTGTGTTTGTGCAAGGTATCTTACAACATATCTGCTCTTAATATTGAAGGCTCGTATTGGCCCCGCTAGTGAATTTCCTACATTCCTTTTTTAGCTTTTTGTCAACTTACAAAGACTTACGTATACATAACTCAATAAGTATTGATGTAAAAGTGCGTAAAATTATGTCATTTATTTGTTGACGTAATCCACAAGTTTACGTTCCCTTTTTAAACTGTGGCAAGTTGTGATGTAAGTTGTGATGTGTGGCTTTTTATTTCAAATTAAATTAAGTAAGTTATTGATATAACGAACGGGATCGGTAGAGTCGACCAAAAAATAGAAGTAGGGTACAATCACTAGATATTGCCCATTTGTTATAAAACGTGAAAATCTTCAAATAACTGACTCATTAAAAAAAAAAGCTAAAAAAAATCGAAATCAGTGCATCCTTTTACAAAGACTGTAATATTATAAGAATTGTAAGAAGTAATAGACTTTACATGTTGCATGTTTCGTATACTTGGTAATAACAGTTGGTAATATGTTGTTCTGAAATATATGTGAAACGTCAATCGATTCTTGATGATAAAAATTTGAAGCAAAATGAAAGCTTCTGTATCTCAAGAAGATCTTCATCATTTCGACTCAATAACCATAATATTTTTATTTCTCTGACGTTACAACGATTAAAAAAAGCAATTAAAATATGCACAACCAATAAGTATGGGCTTAATTAACAAGAGGGTTGATAATATCGGTAAAACCGTCGCTGCAACAATGTTGCATGCAAAGTAAGGCATTGTGCTATATAAGTCATAACTTACAAGTGTAGTCATGACTTATCTAAATCTTGTACTTGTTATTTATGACTTTTTAAATAATTATTGAAGCTTTTAAATAATAAAAGAATTGTTGTAGTTAAGTGATTTTTTAATAATTCAAGACAGCTTTTCAATTAGTAAACAATAAATCACAATGTTTCAATGTTATTATCAAACAAGATTCTCTAAAATCAATTAAATTAGAAAAAAATCATAAAAATAAAAAATAATAACACGTAAATGTCTTGTATTCTTAGAAACTTCATTACAATATCAAACTTATTTCGTGAAAGACGTACGTGTACTGTTTCTTTTGCTATCTATTTATTATCGACTAAACCGTCATGTGCCTCACAACTGAACAGCACATTGTGAGATCAAGTTTGCAAATCAAACCAAATCACAACAAGTAACCGGTCCGCTTCCGTACGCCTGACCTTATGTTGTGTAAATTAAAACTGTCATTAAGCACTCGCTTATATTGCGAATTGCGAACGATTTAATAAGTCACTGATTTATATTTATAAGTATTATTGAGGAATGTAAATAAAATTATAAGTATTTTATAAGTGATCGTGAAAAAGATTGTTTGACGGTCAATTGAGTTTACGAGCTAATTGCTGACAAAAATCCATTGAATTTCAAAGTGGCTTAACTATACAAATGAAATATTTATTTATGTTGTATTTACATAAAGACTGAAATATGATTTTACAGTAAATTAATTGCGGATTCAATGATATAGGCTTTTTAGGCCATTTTTAGTTGTCCAGAAAAATTATGTTTCTCTGAACCCACCCAATCTCGACTGCCTTTTGTTAATCGAGTATTATTAGATAGCTATTATCTATCTTAAGTATATCAATAGATGTTCTACTGAATTAATTATTACATAATACATTATGTCAAGGATAATGTCACATAGTTCTTATACTAAATTCAAGGTTAATCATAAATTTTCAAGAGTATTTTAAAGTTCCGCGAATTTGTTTTTATTTAAATCTGCTAGGCTGATGTTTTAATTTGGCTCTTTTTGTTCGTAACTTTGGAAATGATGTGATGGATTGATATCATACCTTGTAGAGTCCCTAAACAGCGCTATTTCTACCCTTCTCGGATCAAATTCAGGAGAATACTTAAGTGTTCTTACGAAGTTATACGTCTATTGTCATGAAAGGGTAAATGGTGGCTATGAGGTTTTGTTCTAGGGCAGTTTTTTGTCCAATAGTGGATTTGTAAGCTAATTAACACCTAGATGCTCACATAAAGGACTTGGTACGAGTAAAATGTGCTCTTTATCATACGGTAACATTATGAATCTGAGTTCCCGTATAAGCCGTAAGAAGAAACTTATAAGTAATATAACTTATAAGTGTTACTTAGGAAGTTGATAAAAAAATAATAAGAGAAAGTGCAATTTCAATTCCATTAGTGTTTTATGCGAAATACGAAGACACTTTTCCTACTAATATTAGTTATGAAACTATGTCTAAGTAGACACTGTATGTAATTTACTTCCCTTACTTAATTTTAATTTAATGGAGGCATAGATTAAGGCTTCTAAGGAAATCGGTTTTGAAAGGTAATTACTGTTACAGATAAGATATAATTATATTTCTGTATGTAATTAAAATATACTTAGCATTTATCTTCTAACGGAGTATCCAAATCGGCTCTTAATAGGTTATTTTACTAGAATAAGTTTATCATATGGGGACTGACGTGCCCAATTTACTAAGACCGTTGAGATGATTATGACGATGGAGAATTGAAGATGTATAAATATCTAAACAATAAACAACAAAAAATTATGTCTTGTTTTTTAAATTAACATTTAAAACATGAAACGTGTAAGATCATGTTTTATATGTACTTATAGTAGTTGTTACCTGCGGCTTTGTCCGCGTGAATTTCGAAAGGTGAATATTTATTATTATGTTACTCCTTAATGGGGGATAATTAATATTATCTCTCTTCGCCCTTTCAGATGACGATTTTTATAAAAACGCTGATACAACTTTTTATATCAAAATTAACCATATTTCATACAATATACAATTGATTTCCACATGACGAATTGTTTTTTTAATGTATATTCTTAACGACTTATATACTATCTCCATAATACATTTCATCAATATCGGTTCAGCGATTTAGTTGTGTGATCCGCATATTTTATAATATCAGTATTATTGTATTATTACAACACATACCATTACCATACCAGTGATATTTATATAGGTATGGAATTATTATAATTTAGTGGTCACTTTAGCATTTTATATCGTAGTTATTTTTAACCACCGGTTGATGGGTGCTGTGTAATGTTGTAAGAGGGTTAACCACAACCAGGTTTAAAGTTTCATTGTGAAATATAGAAAGAATAATAAATCTTCACAGTCATATTTAATTTTAGCGCGTTATTTTATAGTTATGGATGCTTTTGTAACACCACAAAAATGATTTAGACATCTATCGGGGCCAAAATATATTTTAACAACAAAAACAGCAACAACAAATACTCATTATTTATACACTATATATAAGAAACGTATAAGACAATATATATATGAGATAGCATGCAAAAAGGCGGTCTTATCGCTTAGAAGCGATTCCTTCCAGCGTTGAAGTTAAAGATATATGAGACCTTGAGAAGGTAGGGTACCAATAAATGAAAGTTTTTAATAATATAGAAGTAACAATCGAGCATACAGTCCACCTGATGGTAAGTGGTTTCTGCTGCTATAGACATCTGTGACAAACTCCATATAGATGAAACTCTACCTGAGCCCATCACAGAAACGTTGCCACGTTGCCGCTTCTGACGACTAACTTGGTTGCGTCATGTATAAAATAATGGTCTTCCATACTCTCCCACCGAAATGCAGAACTGCTTCGAGTTAGAAATGGGTGGCGGTGGTAGTTGCCCAGTCGACTACTATATTGGCTCCCCAGTCGAACCATATTGGCACTACCACCTTTCACGTTTCAAAATAAATAATTTCCATAGACCATTTTTGTAAACACTAACTTAAAATAACACGTTTTATTTCAAGAATTGGGAAAAAAAATTAAAGCACCATTAATTCGATACGCGTGAAGAATTTTATACATTTTTGTATGTGGCGCGGTGGTCGGTGGTACTGTAACTGTGATTGCGCCGAATGCATTTAAATTACACCTCAATAGAGTGTTTAACTTAGTTTAGGGTCATTAACTTTGTTTTATTTTACTAAACATACTACTGGGTATAGGACCACGGAAAAGATGCGGCGATACTTTTGCATGAGACCTGCTTTGATTTGAAAACAGTTGAAGTGTTTTTAAGGTAACTTTTACACATTGATAAAGGTGTTCATTTCATTTCGTATAATATTTAATCTGAAAATATTTAAGTGGGAAATGTAAAAAATTCGAAAATGAGTGAAGCTCTTTGATATAATTACTATGACGCAAGGACAGTACCTCTTAAGTAATAATGTTTAATGCCATAATGTTTTGGTAAAAACAATTTTATACTCAAGTGAAAATTATCTATCTTGCCAAGGATCGAACCCGGAAACCTGTGTGCCACAACAATTAACCTCGTTATAATCGTCAATATTTCATTTCTTTTATATTTGCTGCTTGCTTAATGCATTGGAATTGAAAAAATAATACATACGCATCATAAATATTATCTGACCCACTACATTATTTTTTAAATATTTCTTAATGTAATCATTGAAAAAAATCTTTTCCTAAAAATTACGAAATCGATCGAAAACGACTCTATACTTTTTTATTCATAATATAATTAAATCTATGAATCGGAAAAGTGATATATCCGTACCATCAAAATTACCATACGTATTAAATGTCTTACGGTAATGCGGTCGGCCTATTTCCCCGCGTAAACAGTTGCATGAATGTTTACACCGATGACTTTCGACACGCGGAAGCGGCAGCGGGGACTACGCTTCATATTTCACACGTCTTTAATTTTAAATATAGGTTACTGTTATAGGTTATGTGTTTATGGCTTACGTTTAATGTATTTTATAATTGGAGTAGCAAACGAGCATGCAGTCCACCTGTTTTAAAAGATTGAAGACTAACGTGCAGTACAACTGATGGTAATGGTAAGTACCTACCTACTTACCACTACCACCCATAGACACTAGATGTAACTAACTCTACACAGAACAGGGTCTGGAGCTAATACCATTACCACACATACATGGTTACAGAGGACTGATGGATTAAGATGGTTGCCTTCTAGATATATTAGTCAGTTGCATCCACACCCTTCCAGAGATAAGCAAGAATTGCTTACGTAAGTCAACTGCCCCGTATTTTAATCAACCCTAGATAGAATTGAAGTCTTACCTAACGCTGGAAACGTTGCATTATTACACTTGTTATTCCTAATGACTAATTTAAAACGCCTCGTACAAATGTCTCTCCTTTACCTTTTAAACCAGAACACAGTACAGTTTATTGTTTTTTTTTTTATAATATAGGAGTAGCCGACAAGCATGTAGTCCATCTGATGGTAAGTGGCTACTGCCGCCCATGGATTCAAATTCAAATTCAAATTCAATTAATTTATTGCAGGATAAGGTGGTATACATACATGAAATACATAAGTTTTGTGCTCCTATCCTAACCCAAAGGGTATGCAAATATGTCATAAGGATATAAATTACATAAATTCTAATTAAAATTAAACTAAATTATTAAAATTAAAACAGGACAAATGATACAATAATAAATTAAATCATCATATTAAACTAATAATTATACAATAAAATTGCATGTTAGCAATAATAATATTTGTTATGATATTTGTAATCAACCCCAGATAAGATTAGATTCCTATCTGAGGTTGGTCATAGATACGCCGCTACCCCTGAGGACTAAGCTGGAATGCCTCGGAAAGTATGCTCGTATGCTACTCCTATATTGTAAAAAAGCTATTTATTTCTTCCGTATAGAAAAGATAAATAATATTTTCATTTGTTATAATCTACACAGACAAAGTCAGACTACTGTGAATACCTCGTCTATTATTGTTATAACATTCTCATAGCAATAGATAAAACGCGATGTAGCGCAGATAATATATGAATAAGATGATATATTCACATAACTAGTCTGTTTTATCACAGTATGTTGGTTATATTGTGTTTTACATGACTGGTTCTACTCCGTAAGAGAAGCGAGAAGCGATAAAAATACCTAATATAGTTTAGATTTCGTGGTACAATTCCTTGTTTTAATAGAGAATAGTCATAGTAGGTACAACTGTATGCATTTCGTACTGCCATTTTTGGGGAGATATTTGATTTTTGTTGATGAGTTCAAAGGTCGTAAATGTATGTCTGTCTATGTTTTTGAAGAAGCATTGTGCGTTTTAGAAATTCATATTTTGTATTACTTACTTAAACAGTAAAGATAAATACATATATTGAGAAAACCTGCATGCGTTCTTCATTATGATTTGAAAAGTGCGTCCTATTTACTTATTTCTTCTTTATGAACCTTACAGAAATGTAAAGGCACAAAGGCGGACTTGCATAATTGCATTTGGGCAGTATAGATAAAAAAACACAGGCGATAATCGCTCTTCGATACTCGCTGACATTGTCACAGGTGCCTTAATCCTGGCTTATGCAATGGGAGCGTGTTAAACAAATGATGGGAGACTTGAAATGTTCCATTGTTTTAATTATAAATCATGGATCTATACCATAGATAGATTTTGGGGTCAAAAGTAATTAATTTAACGATGTGAGACGTGCATTCAATTTTTGTTTAAAAATTATCTAAAGTATGTATTTCCAACTTTATTTAACAAGATAGATGTAGTGATATTTTAGTGGTTTTAGATTTGGATTTTAAGCTGGAGGTCTGGGATTCAAATTCCAGTTGCACACCTGAATTTTCGGAAGTCACGTGCATATAAGAAGTTAATTATTATTTGATTTACATGTGAATGAAAACACTGTGAGAAATTCCCGTATTTCAAATCCTACATTCTTGATTTCCAAATAGTAGATACATTCCTGAAGTCTAAAATAGTTCTCAAAAGAATGTAAACTCTACCAATTCGCTCTAAGCAAGAGTGGCTAGAAACGGATTGGTAGATCTTTTACCTAAACAATTTTATTTGTGGTTCGACTCCGGCGGCAACACCGCTAGACTTATTTCTACCTAATATCAGCAGTGTTAAGCGCTGCTGTGTTCTGTTTTAAGGGGTATGGTAAAGGTGACATACTTTTTCGAAGCTTTCTAGCTTAGTCCTTAGAGGTAGCGGCGCGGCGGCGATCTGTGGCCGACCTCAGGTAGGAATCTAATCCTATTTTGGGCTGATTAAAAATGTCCAAGGGCGGCGTTAGCTACCATCAAGTGGACTGCATGCTCGTCTGCTACTCTTATATTATAAAAAAAAATGGGACTCATGCTCAGCAATGCGACAAAAATGGGAGAAAAAACGGTGATGACAATAATAATCGAAGAGAATGGAACATAAACACTTATTTATTCTGTCCTTGTTTACACTGTCCTACTGTCTTGTTGGTTACAGAGCCTTAATTGTAATTTCAAACGTATGGCTTTATTTACCCTTCAAACCGGACTGTAACTGTGATTTGTGGCTTGGACGTTTAACCTTTAGTCCTAAGGCCATAGGTCTGTGTCTAAGACTCACCTCTTTATGTTAAGTACTATGAAACCGTATTAATTAAAATGTACTTATGAAGCTAAATAAGGATGTATGCGGCATTAATATTTTTTCTAATTACAAATCTATAGATCATATTTTTTGTATTAAAACGTCTTGAAAACTGTTTTGAACGTATATTAAAATTGATTTCAAGGAAAGTAATTTAAATTCAAATATTTTTTGTAATTATCAAGAACTATGAATAATATAGTAAAATTTATTTATTGTCTATTACATAGTAAATTATTTACAATATTAACCTAATAGAAATACAAAAAATATTAATAAAACAGGTTTTAAAATAGATTAAATATAATAGATCAGCTTCATCCAAATTGCTGTTCTTTGGTAGAGTCCCCAAAACAATAATAATGATTGTTAACTTAAATAAAAATAATTAGTAAGCACTATATTTTAATAACATTTCAGCTAAAATCATTAACATTAATATTTACAAAACTTTCACCTACTTCCTTTGATATGAACAAAAACTATGGAATGTTATTCATAAGAAATCGATCCCAGCATCTCTGGTCCATTGTGAACAAACGGACTTACATACATCCTCTGTATTGGATCGTGGGAACAGAAGCCCTTTATAATGCTCTAATAAATCGAATGTGGGATTGTGTGATTAACTAATGTTGATATTATATTGTTAGAAATCTATTCAAATTATTTTATTATTAATGTTATTTTAATCAATGATTTTGTATTATTTTGATAATATTAGGTTCTTATTTATATAATTACTGGCAGGTAAGATTGTATTGTTAGCATAAAAAAGAAAAAGAACGGCTTGGACGTCGGAGTTGTATTTTGCGCGGGAACAAAAGAGGTTGTAAATTGGATCAAGAAATAGTTTTATTATTTCAATATCAATTAGCTATTGATGAATCTAGCTGTAAAAGCAGTGAACACTTACGTACAGTTCAAAACAAAAATAAAGTTAATTTTGGAATAGGTAACCGCTTGTTATAACGTTTAATCTAAATTTAAATAAATAATAAATAAAGAAACTGAAATCAACCAAAATTTTGTTAATTATGTTTAATATCTTTCACATTGTTTAAGAAATGAGTGGGTGTGTTAATGTAAAGAATCTCTAACTATTAAACTTACTAGCGGACTCCACGATCGACCTCGCGAGATCAACCAGATATTGAATGTGAGGTGTACATACATTCGTGTCATCGCTGCAGCCATTTGTTGCTGAATGGACTAAGGTCAAGCTGGAACCGGTTGTAAGGCCGCCACAGACGAGACGTTTTTGTAAAAAACGTTCAACAGTCATCCGCTGATTGTTTTGATTATGTTATGTTATTCGCAATAACCCTGGGCTTGTGTTTATATTGGTTTGTTAAAAGCCGTGGTAAAGAACATTTCTGACGCGACTTTAACATTTTTTACTCATCACAAAAAGTGCACAATGCTTCAAAAAAAGTTTTCACTTCAAAAATCTACTGCTTAAAAATATAACCTATGTCCCATCCAAAATTTATTGAATTTGTGAAAATTCACAATCAGTTTTGCCTGCAGAGTGTACCATACAAGACGTACCCTAATCAAAAAACATTACCCTCCCCAGTCGGGTTCATAATACCCCAAGAAATATTATAGGTCAGTTCACATTACGTCTGCCAGACAACTTTATAGGGATGATAAATGTGTCGGATGAATATTAGCATAATATTCGTATGTCTTTCAATATCTAGAACGGACTGCAGTATGTCCACCAAATTCCAGACACTTTACTGTCCAGACTCTTTCCTGTCGCGCTACTGGAGATAAATCTCCTCTCCGAGTGACAGCGCTTTAGAGTTTAGACCATAGTCCACCGCGCTGGCCAAGTGCGAAATGGTAGACTATGTCCTGATGCGAAAACTGATTTGATTTCGAAATGTAGTCTAAGTTGATCACATGAAACAGTATAATCGGCGAATAAATAATCTTTGTAACATTTTTGATTGGGACCTTTTGGCGCACTAACATAATATTCTTGAGATCCTAAGACCATTTATTTAATTTTTTTAGGTAGAATATGATACTATCGCTTATCAAAGAGATTAAATATTTAGGGGAATATATTGAACATTATGGTGATTTACATACAAAAACTTCAAAAATAACCTCAACCATAGGATCGACTCCAAATTGTCAATTGATCTAAATAAAAGATCTTTAAAAATAAAACAAACTTAATCAAGATACTTACAAACAAATGCCACATTTAACACACATCCTTTCAACGAAAACATACAGATTCCACAGACTAACTGTACATAGAAAGTTGAATAATAAAATACAGATGCGAATCAACATTTAATATTTTGCCCAAAAAAGAGAAAACGCACGCAGCTGAGAACATTACCTGTTTATGGCAACACCGGGTTGTAAAATGAGTGGATTTAAATTATTTACGGCCCACTTGACTGTAATGGTGGCATCAGGTTGTTTGGGGGTTATTTGATATTTTCTAACTATAAAATCTTGGCCTTGTGTGTTTAAATTTAATGATGTAGCGAATGGGCATGCGGTTCATCTGACATGAAAAACCCTCTGTGGTTCGACTCCGGCGGCACCACCGCCACACCTATTTCTACCTAATAACAGCAGTGTCAGGCGCTGCTGTGTTCCGTTTTGAAGGGTGTAGTAAGGGAGACAGACTTTTCCGAGGCGTTTCAGCTTAGTCCTCAGGGGTAGCGGAGCATCTGTAGCCCACCCCTGGTAGGAATATCTAATCCTATCTGGGGTTGATTACAGTCCATGGGCGGCAGTAGCCACTTACCATCAGGTGGACTGCATGCTCGTCGGCTACTCCTTTGTTATAAAAAAAATACTATAAAAAAAAATAAAGTACGGGTCGACTAGGGTAGCCAGCGTCTTTATCTAGCGTAAAACAGTTGTTGCGTTTCAATCGAAGATTGCAGATGCCAATTGTGTGTGGCTTCTTAGTCCTCGGGAGTTGCAACAAATCTACTATGGTATTTTGCATAGAATTCTTGTTCCATATGGAGTTGTCCGAAATGTCCATGGGTTGCAGTGACTGATTACCATCAGGTGGAGAGCAAGCTCGTTTGCGCACAATGTCTTCGGACTTTTTCAACTACATCTTTCTGTGATTTAATCTTTTGTAATCTTCGTTTGTAATACAATATATGCGAATAATTTTTTTCTTTCTTTCTTTCTTTCTTTCTATTTATTGAAGGTAAGAACCTTTTATGGTTCGACTCCAGCGGCACCACCGCCACACCTATTTCTGCCTCATAACAGCAGGCTCTTTATAGGCAGGATATTATTTAGTCTGCTACTCCTATATCATATATGTATAAAAATACACTTGGCAATTAGGATAAGTACAACCCAATAGTATGTCTAGTGACCCGTAGCAATTCGTAAAGTTGACGACCTCTGGACTATGTAGCGTTAATTTCTAATGAATGGTCTCATTAACAATAGGTGGCCAATGAACCGTCTAAGCCGCACGTGTTTATTTCACTCATGACCAAGAATAATGAATCAACGTGGCGGTTTTGAAGAATTCTTTCGTTTTTGTTTGTTTGTTTTCTTATAAATTTTGGATTTTTTTTAATTAAAATACTAAAAATGCTCATTTATTCAGCTGAAAGTAATAGTTGAAATTTTAAAGCAACTGAAGATAGAGTTAGAGTTAAGGAGATGAAATATATGATTAAATGTCTTTGTTTAGAGTTTTAACAGAGGTCGGTCACGGGAAGTTATACCTGAGATCTAAGTTGGAACGCCTCGTAAATGTCTTTTCTTCCTTTACATAACTATAATACAGGAGTGGCAGACGAGCATGCCTGATATTATGTGGCTACTGTCACCCATGTACATCTGTAATCAACCTCATCTAAGATTAGATTCCTACCTGACATAGGCCACAGATGCGCCGCTACCTGAGGAATAAGCTGGAATGCCTTGGTAAAGTATGTCTTCCTTACCAAACCCTTCAAAACATAACACAACAGCGCTTAACACTGCTGTTATAAAGCAGAAATAGGTGTGGCGGTGGTGCCATCGGAGTCTCTACCAGGTGGTAGTCTCCTACCTTTGATGTCTCCTGACTCAAATTACGAAGAGTTGTACTGCCTTTACGGGCTATAAATTAACCCATGGCGACATGGCCCCTGAACCGTTTCCTCGTGGGAGGGTCAAACTCGCTTCGAGGTCATGAATTGTAGGCCAAACCTGCTCACCCACTCAGTAAACCAACGACTTCCATTAATGGCCAATTACGACGGTTTTACATAACCGAATTGAATTAATAAGGTTTAATAGAATTGTGACTGCCAATTCGACAGTCTTAGAATCAATAATAATATCCATAACTACTTAACATTTGAATATTGTGTACTCGAATTTCTGTTTCAGCACAACATTTTGTAATATACACATACATAATGTTGTGATAAAAAGTGGTACAAATTAATTTGTTTTCTGTACCTATATTCCAAAGTTTATCTAAAAAACATTAATTGACATTCATTAATATAATGACTCAATTTATATTTCAATTTTAATAATTTTATTTAACACATGAATTTATGTTATCTCATTCTTAGTCATAAAATATCTTTAATTAGTAATTAGTCTAGTTCAATTAAATTAAGAGATAAACAGCGCTCAACAATAAAAAAAAACGTTTAGTTATTATTCAGTTCTTAATTCGTTATATCTACAATGACTCTATTCTCAGGTTAACTAAGTTCTCCTCAATCTGTTGTTCTACGTAAAGCAACTAATTACAATAAACTCCTTGCCCACAACCAAAGGGCATCAGCCCACATGCTTATCGGAGCCTTATCCTTGCTATTTTGTTACTAACAAGCAGAGCGCGACTTTCCTCTGAAGACAATAGGATCTCCGACTCGGTGTCGGCTGTCAACGGGTTAGATGGTTGAACAAGCGGTCATCGTACCGGTCATAAGGAAAGGGTTCCGGGTTCAATCCCTGGCCAGGTTTAATGATGTTTTCAGAAGGATGAATTCAGGTTTCGGTTCTTATTTTAGATGTAAGTGTACTCAGACGTGTTTATGGCTTTAATTACACATAATTAAGGAGCAAAAGAGCGAGCAGTCCACCTGATACAGTCCATGGACTTCTGCAAGTAACTCTATATAGAACAGGATTTTTACCTAAAGGCGATGCTTGAGGGCTCAAATTTATATTAGCCAGCATCCAAAACGCAAGTCCTGCTCCAAACTAGAAATACCTAGTTGTGGTGGTAGTACCTTCTCAGTCAAAGCTTGTATAGGATATGTTCTTTCAATTCTCTTCTCTATACCCACTCTACGACTTTTTGACTTTGCATTATGTCCATTCTCCTAGCGAAAACACTGCAACGATTTACACCGCTTTACAAAATAAATGTGACATTGGTGCCTTCTCAGTGAAACCTTTAAATATTAGTCCCAAAATTATTTCTATAACCAAATATGTCTCTCTCCATACCAAAAAAAAATAAATTATATTTTATCCCGTGAAACTGAAGTACCAGGCGAGCATAACTAAAGGCTAACAAACCTAATTTCGATCAAGTTTGATCCGTAACTCGTAAGCTTAAATCAAAACAGGTTACCCAACGAAAGTAAAGGAGCCTTGGACAAGGCCGAGTGGAATGCCTCGATTATTTCCGGTATCATAATCGATTCCTAGAAGAATTCCGAATGTGTAAAGATGTGGTCCAAAAAAATCTAGTGGAACGTGATGCTTTGATGTTTCAATTTTAGTATACAAATAGTAAAAATCTGGAGAGATTGTGTGGACCTGGTAATTTTTGAAAATTTCTGGATGTTTTTTTGATATTAGTTATATTTGGGACCTAAATCTTTTCGAATTTGATAAGCCAAAGTTAAGTTTTAGTCTACTGTTTATCATAACGACCCGACCCGTGTGACGGCTGACACACAGTGGGTTCCGGGTTCGATCCCGGCTAGATAGATGGGTATCTAAATTGTAAATGATTACTGGAGCCACGATATATACAAAGTCCAGTGTGGCACTGTGAGTGTAATATATTACGTTGTTCATGATTAATGAGTTTCAGTACTTTTTAGTACTCTTGAGGTTTTTAGTTCTCCCTCAGTGAAGAAACCAGCGCCCTTAAGTTTTTTTATTTTTTTATAATATTAGAGTAGCAGACGAGCATGCAGTCCATCTGATGGTAAGTGGCTACTGCCGCCCATGGACATCTGTAATCAACCCCACATAGGATTAGATATTCCTACCTGAGGTCGGCCACAGATGCGCCGCTACCCCTGAGGACTAAGCTGGAACGCCTCGGAAAAGTCTGTCTCCCTTACCACACCCTTCAAACCGTAACACAGCAGCGCCTAACACTGCTGTTATTAGGTAGAAATAGGTGTGGCGGTGGTGTCGCCGGAGTCGAACCACAAAGGGTTCTACCACCTTCTAGCAGTAGCACCTACTTAATTATTCTCGTCACCTACTTAGTTTCGTTAAATCTTATAAATTCTATAAATTACTTCCGCTGACATCATGGAAGTTTATAGGCTTAAAAGGATATTAAGGCCTTGTCATAGATACTTGAGACATTTAATAATGTTATTTAATATCAAAGAATTTGACGTGAAGCCGTATGATGCGTCAGCGCTGACCACATACTTCCGTACTAAGCAACTGACACCTTAGTTTTAATAGATACCTAATCTTTTTAAACGTCTTCGAATTTTATTAAAAATCAAGGAAGGAAGGTTTTTAAATAGGCAGAATCCTTTGTGGTTACTATTTATTTATTAGTTGCACCAATAAATTACTACTTAGATATACTACACGTATTTCTGGCTAATATCAGCCCTTTAAGCAGCTTTTTACTGTTGAAGGTTGTTGTACTGTACTGTACCCTTACCAGGAGTTTTTACGTTTCGACAAATATGACTGTTTTGGTATTTGTTTACGTATTGGCCCATATGATTTCCTAGTTCTGACACAATCCGCTAGGGGCGCTGATTGGAATTTGTATGGGCAAATACGTAAACAAATACCAAAACAGTCATATTTGTCGAAACGTAAAAACACCTGGTAAGAGTACTGTTTACGACACGTAAGGGAAATATACGTATTTACTCATCCGAGGCGTCCATTTTAATTTTCAGGGGTAGAAATGAGGTTGATTACAAATGTCAATGTGCGGCAGTGGCCACTCATTAATACCTAAATGCACGCTAGTTCCTTATTCTTGTACCCATTGTAAAATAGTACATTACAATACGAGGACGAAAAATTTTTTTCTGACAAGTGTGAGTTTGCAGGCCGAGCCGCAGGCGAGGACTGCAATCACACGAGTCAGAAAAACATTTTTCGTCCGCGTGTTGTATAAAATTTTATATTACGGGGTCGGAAATGGGGGTTTTGCGCACGCGAAGCGTGCGTAAAACGTCAATTTACGCACGCCGTGATATAAAATATATAATCCTAATATGCAATTTACATTCAATTAGAATGCAATCTAAATATAATGCAATTAAATAGGTATACATAGTCCGAGTATAATGCAATTTTCACGGGAACTAGATCGACCTAAACGTCACGCTAAGGGAAGCCGTATTCTTTTAGCCCTGTCTGTTGTCTTTACTTAGCCTACATTTGTTATGGTACGTAATACAAAGAAATGTGTAATTGGTTTACATTCTAAACAAGAAGTGTTTACAATATATAAAATATAAAGTCTTTCTATACGTCTTGTGTATTGGTAAAATTTATTTACTTCGAGTATTATCATTACGAATTATTATTCTATTGCAGTATTTTAATTCAAAATTTAACTAGCAACGTCGTTTTTCAAAAAAGGGGCGTAGGAATTAGCGGAAGCTATTAGCATAGATAAGCGAATGGAAATACAGAAGGTACGTATTTATAGCGGAATATATAAGGATGGTAAGGAAGACATACTTTCCCGAGGCGTTCCAAATTAGTCCTCGAGAATAGCGCATCTGTAGCCGACGTCAGGTAGGAATATCTAATCCTATCTGGGGTTGATTACAGATGTTCATTGGCGGCAGTAGCCACATACCATCAGGCGAACCGCATGCTCGTCTGCTACTCCTATAGTACAAAAATTATACATAGTTTAAAACTAAAACCACGCTAAAATCGCACAAGGAAAATCGTTAATCCTGATTCCTGATGATCCTGATGAATGGGATAAAATTATTAAAATCGTGTATTGTCATCGGTTCTTGATAATTCTTTAAAATTTTAAATTAATCGGACCGTTCAATGTGGGTAAAAATCGAGTTCAAAGATTCCGTTACATAGATACATACAACCCAAGCTAATAAAAGCGTGGTAAAAAGAAACATTTAGGTATTTACTTTTTTACAAAGACAAAGCAAATAGTTCACACTCTTCACATTCACAGTTTACTACCAATTTACTACGAATAAGTTAAACGAGTTAAACGTCAAATATTTACGATAGCTGTTATTGAGTTATCGCCTATCGTGCAATGGGTTTGGCTGCGAATTCCATCTCGCCATTACAATAGCATTCCGTTCCTAGCAAATCCATTATGTTTTTGTTCACATCTTTTGAGCCAGACTTGTTAAGTGTGAAATATTTTAAATTTGCAGTGTTCCGTATATTATAATTATTGTTATTGTTTTTATGCAAAACTAATACTTTTTTATGTGAAAGGAAAAAGGATTCGGTCTTACCTGAAATCGTTCACAGTCAAATCAAATCAATCAATTTTTTTATTCAAAATAGGTTCTTTACAGAGCACTTTTTGAATATCAATACAAGTCACAGTTACAGCTCTTAAGGTCTAGGTTGGAATGCCTCAAATTAGTATTGAGCTGAAACACACTTCAAATCGAAAGCGCCTGTTTTGTCACAAAGAGGTCTTCCAACTTCAATAATAGTAAAGGTGAAGCCTATAGAGCAACAACGCAAAAGACGAAATTGCAATGTAGATCAGATCAGATTAAATAAGTGTAAAAATGAAAAAAAAAACAACATTATAGGTATTTGTTTTGTTATCATGTATCTACAGTTTACACGTTCCCGGTTTTTTTTATTTTAAGGTACCAACAATACGGTACGGTACCCTAAACAGTAATTCCCCACGTCATTCTGGCATCTCTTTCTATTCCTCTACCTTGAAAAGGATGCAAAAGGGTCCAGAATATTCAATTGCAGGTATGACAATTATAGGAGGCCCGCAGAATTGCATTCCTTGGAGAGTTCCGATCATTACAATAACTAATATGTTAAACCAAAAAAAAATAAAATGGAATGTTTTGAAATTTCATAGCATTTTGATTACTCAATTTTATATATTTTTTTCACAGTATTTGTACACACATTCTGTTCTGAATTTAACGAAACTAACGAATTTAATTTAACTGCTTAAATTTTATTTATTTATATACGTATGTATATTTCAATTGAGAAAATTCTTGTACATCTAAGTAAATGATCTATAATCTTTCATAAAATCTTATTGGTTGAAAGTCTTAAGGACTATGTTTTCAGAAATAGTAAGGTCTCTATGTCATTCTCTGATTCCTAAACTACCACTACGCATGTCGATCGATTGGTCTGAGAAACGAAAATAAATCTATCCTAAAACTAAACTATGTGCTATTCAAGACCGTAATCTAGATTCCACATTTTATCCAGATTCGCTCAGCCGTTCGGAATTTATGACGTAACAAACATCCATCCAAACTTTAGCATTTAAGTATAATAAGAAAATTTATTATTATATATGTTTATGTAGATTTATATTTCATCATCAACTTATTACTGTCCCACTGCTGAGCACGGGTCTCCTCTCATAATGAGAAGGATCGGCCAAAGTCCACCGCGCTGGCCAAGTGCGTATTTGTAGACTTCACATACATTTGATATTTATTTATTTTTTTATATATTTCCTCGCGAAGTTTTCCTTCACCGTTGAGCAAGTGACAATTAATGCCTGCCTGGGATTTGAACCTCGGACCCCTCGATCGAGAGGCCGAGTTTCTTAACCACTAGGCTATCACTACTATTTTATGATTTATATTTAATTTCATAAAATACCCATATATGTAAAACACGCCTGCATTGAACGTTTAGCCAAAGTGCAAGGCTGAGCGTGTGAACGTCCGGAGGTTCGAGAAATACAAATAAATGTAAACAGACTGTCATAAATCACTGTCGCTGCAAGGTTACAATGTACTTGCTCCACGGTAGAGAATCAGTACGGTATTAGAGACACGGAAATTCATTAGAAAGTAGTGTTGTTAAGTTAGGATAATTCAATTGATTTAATAGTTGCTTTTTTGTACGTACTTTCAATAGCAAACGAGTATGTAGTCAAGCATTTTGATAGAATTAGCAATAACTAGTTTGGTGGAATATGTGTTTATGTAGATAAATATTTAATTTCACTTAATATGTAAAAGACGACATCATTGAACGTTTAAACAAAGTGCAAGGCTGACCGTGTGAACGTCGAGAGGTTCGAGAAATACAAATAAATGTAAACAAACTGTCCTATATCACCGGCCACAAGGTTACAATGCACTTGCTCCATGGTAGAGTACTACGTTAGGGGGATGGCAATTCATTAGAAAGTAGTGTGTTGTTAAGTTAGGAAGATAATTCAATTGATTTAGTAGTTTTTTTGTACTTTGAGTGGCAAACTACATACTCGTTTAACCGCTTTCTGTGAGTGTATAAAGCGTTTAAACGAGTATGTAGTCAGGTATTTTGATATAATTAACAGCATTTTTGTGGAATATATGTCTATATAGATATATATTTAATTTCACACAATATTCGTACATGTAACACACGCCTTCGTCGCGTTTAGTCAAAGTGCAAGGCTGAGCGTGTGAACGTCTGGAGGTTCGAGAAATACAAATAAATGTAAACAGACTATCATATACAGTGATAGACTATATAAGCAGTGATAGCCTAGTGGTTAAGAAACTCGGCCTCCCGATCGAGGGGTCCGAGGTTCAAATCCCAGGCACGCACCTCTGATTTTTCAAAGTTATGTGCGTATTAGAAACTAATTATCACTTGCTAAAAACGGTGAAGGAAAACATCGTGAGGAAACCTGCATACCTGAGAGATTTATAAAAAAAATCAAAGGTATGTGAAGTCTACCAATACGCACTTGGCCAGCGCGGTGGACTATGGCCTAATCCTTCTCATTATGAGTGGAGACCCGTGCCCAGCAGTGGGACAGTAATGGGTTGTTGATGACGATGATGATGAAGACTATCATAAATCACCGGCCACAAGGTTACAATGTATTTGCTCCATGGAGGAGTTGTATCCCTAGTATTATTATATTAGGGACATTAGGGAGACGGCAATTAATTAGAGTTTTGTTTATGAGTTAGAAAGATAATTTAATTGATTTATTTGCTTTGTTCTTTAAGTAGCAATTGGTAGCAGCCAGATATTTTGATGTAATACCACTTGATGTTGTTGTTGATATATCTTGATATTACGCCAATTTCTCACGATTTTTTTTCACTATTAGGACAAGAATCGCTTGAGTTTTAAGTAGATATAGGTTCTTATTTAGTACACTTAACGAATTAATTTAATTACACAGCATTTAATAGTACATCAGTAGCGCTATAAGATAGAAGAATTTTAAAAATTAAAGTATTTCTTTCTTTCTAGTTTCCATGGGTAATTTAAGGGTCATCTAAAGGGAAGGCATACTAAGGGGTCCGAATCCGATAGCAAGAAAAAGTATTCAATTTTTCTGTTATTTTAGATATTACTAGCTGACCCGGCAAACGTTGTGTTGCCATATAAATAAAAAAAATTTAAGGGTGGACAACCCTTATCACTTAGGGGTATGAAAAATTGATAGTAGCCGATTCTCAGACCTACTGAATATGCATATAAAATTTGGTGAAAATCGGTAAAGCCGTTTCGGAGGAGTACGATAACTAACACGAGAATTTTATATATAAGATTTATTCTGGACCCAGCGACGGATCAAGAGTTCGACCGCCCTAGGCTAATTATGAAGACGCGCCCCCATCGTTACGATAGACCTCAAAAGTAATATATTAATTTTGACTTTATTTACTAGCATGAAATTAAAAGTGCCGAAGACACAATTTTGGCGCGCCCCCACCGATCCTCGCGCCCTAGGCTGCAGCCTAATTAGCCTAAGGGTTAATCAGGCTCTGTCTGGACCCCCTTAAAATATGGTTTAAAAAAATATTCAAATAGGAGGACCTTTTTAAAATAAATGTATAGAGTGTTATTTTCAATGATACCTAAAATTTTGCGAACCATTCTGTGGAATGCAGGTAACTATAAAACTTAAGTACAGGACATCCGTCTTTTTAATAGCCAATTCCAAGGAAATCTCCATAGCTCTATGTAGAGATTCGTTTCGGTTGTTTATTTACAAAGCCACATATCAGAAAATTTTCCATTTACGACTATTTATTTGAAGAAGAATATCTTCTACTTCATTAATTCTAAACATGTTCATTTAATAAACATATTTTTTCCATCCTTTTACATCATTTCTTAGTATGCGTTTTTCTTTCCTTTTTTCTATTTTTTTTCTTAGCTTTTCTTAGATATGTGATGTTTTTGTTTTGTTAGCCAATTAGTTTGAGATGTCAAGATGTTTTGGAATTTTGTTCATTTATACGGTTTATACGGTTTTTTGCATGTCCGCTGCCATACACAGTTCGTCCTAGTGTGGATTTGTGTTATTTATTTATTTATTTATTTAAAAGTTTATTGCATCACCTCTATAAAGAAATGCACAAAAGGGCAAACATAATGCCTGATGGCATTCTCTACCAGTCAACCCTGAGCTGATATAGAGAATTTGCAGCAGGTGTGTACAAAGAAATAAAAAGCGACAAACAATTAAAAAAAACAGCAGATATATAATTAAATAAATATATATTATATTATGATATATATATATATATATACATACATAAATACCATTCATCATATATATAATTAAATAAATAAACACAAATAGTAATAACAGTCGATTAAGAGTTTGATGAGGAGTTCAGATAATGTTCACGGACAAGCTTTTTGAACACAGCTTTACTGGGGGCTTTCCGGATATGCACGGGCAAGGCGTTCCAAAGCAGTACCGCCTGAACAGAAAATGAGAAATGATAAAAACCGCTAGAATGCAGTGGAATATCAGCTCTTAAATTATTAGACGACCGAAGCGTCTTGTCATGCGTTGAAAACCTATATTGGAAGTGATCCTTAAGATAAGGAGGAGTATTCGTATCATTCAAGATAGAGTAAAGCATAAAGAGAATCCTAGAATTACGCCTCTGACGAATAGAAAGCCACTTGAGTTGACTGCGAAACTGCGAAATGTGGTCATATTTGCGAAGGCCAAATATGAACCTGATAGAATTGTTGAGAAGGCGTTCTAGTTTATTCAGAAGGGCTTCGGTCAGATCTGGGTAGCACACATCTGCATAATCTATGATAGGCAAAATAAGGGTGTTCACAAGCATTAGTTTGGTCTTAACGGGAAGGAAGTGCTTTAGGCGGTATAAAGATCGCAAGGTAACATTGACCTTACGAGACACCTCTGTAACTTGTGTAGTCCATCCCAAGGAGCTGTCAATGTATATGCCAAGATTCTTCACCGACTCCGATATTGGAATTTGCGTACCGTCATAAATGACCGCTGGTAAAGAATTCCGGTCAATCCTAGCCAACAGTCTAGAGCTTCCTACGATGATAGCTTGACACTTGGCAGGGTTGACTGATACCCCATAGCGCATAGACCAACTCCGGAGAGCACTCAAATTAGTGTTTATTTCACCTATTGCACTGTGGATGTTATCAACTTCGGCTTGAGCATACAGTTGTAAATCATCAGCATACAGATGATACGAACAGTTGATAAAAGGAGTGATGGAGTCAATAAATAGAGAAAATAATAAAGGAGAGAGAATACCGCCTTGCGGGACGCCAGCATCTAAATAAGCCCAGTCCGAGGAGGCATTACCCATACGGATGGACTGCTGGCGCCCGCGAAGATATGAAGAGAACCAATTCAGGGCAGAGGGCGAGAACTGTAAGTGAGTAAGAATAGCGAGGAGAATATCGTGGTCGACTGTGTTAAAAGCGTTAGAAAAGTCAACAAGCGCCATCACCGTCAGTTTACGATCGTCCATCCCTTTTCTGACGTCGTCACACACTCTGACTAAAGCGGTGGAGGTGCTGTGACCGGAGCGGAACCCAGACTGATATATACTCAGCAGGTTATATTTCGATATATGAATAGAGACTTGCTTATGTACACAGGCTTCCAGAATTTTAGAAAGGAACGGGAGAATAGATATAGGCCGGAAATGGTTAGGGAGCGTAGGATGGGATACTTTGGGAAGTGGACGTACAAAGGCTTTCTTCCAGATAGAGGGATACTGACCGGAGGACAAGGAAAAATTAATGACATGGGTAATAGCTGGAAGAAAGTTATCAAGGACATTGGAAATCATAGTCCTACTCACTTCATCACATCCTACAGCCTTGGATTGGATACTAAAGACAACCTTTTTGACCTCTTCCTGATTAATAGAAGAGAACTCAAAGGTAGGGACAAAAGAAGATTGCATTGAAGCAATGGAAGCTATAGTGTGGGACCGGATTGTATTGTTCATGTGAGACGTGGAAGTAAAATGACGATTTAAGTCATCCAAAGAGAGAGAGGAACAACAATCCAGCGAAGAAGGTTTTCCCACACCGAGTGACCTCAGAAATTTCCACATATCAGCGGCTGACGAAAGAGAGATATTAGAATGGATATATCGGCGTTTAGCTATCCGTATCATCTGATTGCATCGATTCCGCACAGCTTTAAATGCAACCCAATTGGTTTCAGTGCGCTCCTTCTTATATTTGCGGAAAGCACGATCCCGTCTGGCCATTGCTGCGCGAATGTCGTTAGTGAACCAGGGAGCAGGAGGACGCCTCAATTTCACCTCATGCAACGGAGCGTGAGCGTCATAAAGCGAAAGAATGGCGTTGTTGAGAAAATAGACTTTATCATCCACCGTTGACGCATCAGTTAAGGGTGAAAAATTGATCGACGAGGCATCTCTCTTGAGCTTGCCCACATCCATTCTTGCGAAATTTCGCATTTGCAATACGGTGGGAATTTGTTTGGGAGACTTAATTTTGTAGGATGTGTAGACAAGATCATGTCGGGAAAAGCCAGGGGCAGAAAGTTGACCATAAGTCACAATGCACTCCGGAGAGGCGACGATGATAAGATCAATCCATGAGTCATCAGTGTTGATATTGTGATGAGTAGCTGATAAGGCAAGAGTTGAGAAATTGACCGACTCGATTAAGGATTTAAGTTTTAGGGAACGAGGAGTGCACTTAGACATGTCAGTATTAAAGTCTCCCATTATTAAGCAGTGTGTGTACTCAGATCCCAGGGTCTCTAAAACTGACTCTAGAGTGACAGATAGTTCGACGGATGGAGGACAGTATACTACACCCAGAATCGCCTTAGTACCCATGACATCCAGTTCTATGAACAGATACTCTGGGGAAGCAGTGTAGCAAGACGGCGAAGACGCAATAAGTTTGTACTTAAAAGAGGATCTTAAGTAAATCGCTACACCGCCACCCCCTTTCTCTGTGCGGTCGTTGCGAATCAGAATAAAGCCCGGAAGTGAGAATGTGGATGAGTGCAACGAGGGTTTTAGCCATGTTTCCGAAATCAAAATGGCATGTAAATTATTTACGTTAAAAGTAGCCTCAAGTTCGGAATAATGACTAGGAATACTCTGCGCATTAATGTGGCAAACATTTAAATAGTTGTGTTTAGAAGAAAATACTCTAGTTAAATTACAGTTTAAGCTTACGTCCGAAGAACTAGAACAAGTGTCAAAAGTGTCCGAAGAGTCACTGAGTGACTGATAGTTATCTTCATCATTATCAACAACTCCTGACATAATAATATAAAGTAATAAAAAAAAAAATAATAATAGTATATAAAATTAATACAAACAAGCTAAATAAAAAAAAATAAAAAAACTAAAATTTAGTCTAAATTAACCAAAAAATAAAAAATTGAAATTCTATAAACCCACACCAAACCCACAGTTGACTGTTTACATCAAAGATAATATAACCACTGCGTTTTAGTTTACATCACATGATTGAGAATATTGTGAAGATTAAGTTACACTTCAGGTAAATAACATAAACAATAACAAACAAAAAAAAAATGACAAATAAAGGTAATTATATCAAGTATTAGCCAATAGACAATTAAAAGGTTAAAGAAAAAAAAAACATTTATATAAATATTAGGCTGTGCCAAAGAGTGTAGTAGCCTGTGCTAAGATAAAAATTACAATAAAATAATAAAATTGTCTATGACAATAGTATAGAGAACGGAACTCTTGTTACTTTCTAACTATTGTTGTCGTATATTCTTAAAAAAAATAAGGGATTTTTTTTTAATAACTCAAAGACTACAGACTCACACTATGATTCATAGCCTATGTAAGATAAACCTTTTAACAAACTAGATACATAGTATTTATTAACTTAGTATAGGTACCGTATATTGAGGTTGCTAAGATTATTAGCAGACATATGAAGTGCAAAATTACCTCTCAAAACAATTGAGTACGCACGTAAATTACCTCCGCGGTATCATAGCGTCTTACTTTCGCAATGTCTTGCAATAAGGTTGCATAAAACGGCATTTTCAATGGAATGTCCATAACTAACCTTTCAGTAAAGAAAGTAAGTAGGTTATTTTATACGATAACCGTTTGATAACAAATTGTGTTTATTGCAGATGTATATTTTGCCAAACTATCTAGAATATGGAGTAAAAAATAATGTTTAAAATTAAGACATTTAACAATACTATTGGCAGCATAGTCATAATATACAAGTGCATAAGAATAATGCAAGTTAGAAAAAACTTACAAATTGTAAAAAACATCATGTTTGTCTATGGCTCGTAGTGCAATTTTAAAAGTAACAGATAAGAAAAAAAATCCTGAATACATGATCAATGTCATCAATGGCGCCAAAAGTTCCCGCCAATTCGACTCATGAGCATGACACAGAGTACAAAACTCAACGAAAATAAAATCTCACGAGCAAACGAGAGGAATGTTCACGATAGCTTTGCCGAGTATATTGTACTTACCTGTTACTTGGAATTCGTTGTAGATACGTCGGAACCGGTCCCCTCAGCTGACAAAACTGAATTACTAAAATGGTCGCCGTTGCCGCGCTCACTGATAACCTAATCTTATCCAGCCTTTATATAGGTATTTCTATTGTTTATTTATTAGTGATAAAGTACTAATTAATGATAATTAAAACATTGTTGAGATGATCTTCGAACAAATCTTGCGGATTGTAAATGTTCTATTGTTTCGTAATCCGTTTATTGTAAAACTCAATTGTTTTATAACATTACCTCAATATAGGTTGCAATTAGTGATGTACGGGATATCCGTTTCCGTATCAGCGGTTATGCGATGGAAAAAAGATGTGTACCGTATTCGTCACTTTTTGGCGGATCACGAACGGATCTTTTCCATTATGTATGGAACAGCTTTTGTAGGTAGCAATGCAAGTAGCAAATACTTGTAAATATCATTTAAATTAATTTTATTTTTGAAATACATATAAGTATTTATATGGCACAAACGAATATAAAATGAAATAAAAGCTTAAAACTTACCATATCGATAACTAACTATAGTAAAAAAAAAAAAAAGTTTTACTATTTAATTTTATTTTAACCATCGTTTTAAAGACAAGCTCATCGATATCGCCTTTGTAAAAACTAAAGTTCCGTATACGTATCGGTAGATGCAATTTTGTGATACAAAACATCATTGGCTGCAATATAGGTAATTTTACTCATAACTACATTGGTACTTTCATACGTATTACTATGTAGGTACCTACTACATAGTAATTTACTCGTTACAGTAAATAACTTGTATTAAACATTACATGTTTGATACAATAAGTAATGGTGGGCTTTTAAATGCTTTTATTAAAATGTATTTTTATTTTTTAATACAATTATTGCACTTGACATTTGTGAAAATATCTTTCTCATGGAGCTTTAGTATTTACGAAGTTTCTAATTATTTTTTGTAAAAACGTTCAAAGTAAATAATTATTTATTGCTTAAAAATACACCGTTGAATTGATTCAAAGTTTAGTTATTTATCAAAGAATGTTATGATAACTAACTAAATTATTCCTATTCCTTGTAGGTATTCCTTACTATGGTCCCTACTGTATCTATGATCGAAATTGTTTACAACCATGGCCTGCAGTGATTACTAAATTCCAATAAAGATCAACCATTTAGGCCTTGTTAGAATTCAGTTTAAGATGTAATGTTTAGATGAGTACTAAAGGTTTTATCTTTAGGTCAAACCTTTCGCTATTTTATAAGGCAATCAATGATTCAATAGCTGATACTGCCTTATTGGAAATAGACGGTTAGATACAATCTATCCATAGATGAGAAGTAAAGGAAATTATTTCTAAAGGTTCTTAACAGTATTGGTAGTACATAACAGTACTAGAAGTAGTTACTGTGCTATGGTTTGTAAGGTGTGGTAGAGCGCACAGGCGTCCTGTCCTAGTCCTTATAGAAAGCATTTATGGTTGAGTTGAGCTTATACTGTTTGAGTAAATATCTTTTTTAATAGACAAGTGAGTAGCAGACAAACATGCAGTCTACTTACTATCACTGAGAAATAAGATGTAATTTTTCGTAGAAATGACTCTCCCGTATCAGTTATCACATACCTCAATCCAGAACATATGAGCGTAGGCTTAAAGCAGTCTTTAACTTTAACACCAGTGTGTATTTAGGGGAAATATAAGTTACAGTCGTGCCCATAGACGATAGAATAGAGACGCACCATAATAATCTACCAACTGAAATATGGGATTAGGTATAGTCCGCGTAAAACTGCTAGTCCGCTCTGAATATAGAAATGAATCGCGTCGCCGTAGCAAATTGTATGACTACACCTGCTCGCAACAGCTTCAGAGCGGACTAGCAGTTTGGCGCGGACTATACCAATTTTCATACATACGACGAAATTATACAGTTTTGAATCTATATCTATTCGTCACGAAACTTCAAATAATTGCAACCAAAATATCGTGACTCATATTAAAACCAGGGAGCGGTTAGATGACTTAGTATTACGATTCCATTGAGTTTACTCCAAAAATATAATTTTACAAACAATAACAACATTAAAATTATTTGTAAGCTTACTGTATTGTAACACTAATCTAGATCAGAGGTTCTCAAACTAATTTCGTCTACCACTTGGAGAATCGATTTTTATGTTGCCTAAATTTTCAAATTAGGCTATTTTCCAATCTAATACAGCAGGAATAAGCACGAAATGTCGTGTACTTCAGACAGGTTGTAGATTCTAGTAAAAATATCAGAACAATTGTACTATAACCACTGTATGGCGCCAACACCTTCCAGTTTCCTTTAATTTTTTTTATAATGTAGAATTAGCAGACGAGTATGCAGTCCACCTGATGGTAAGTGGCTACTGCCGCCCATGGACATCTGTAATCAACCCGAGATAGGATTAGATATTCCTACCTGAGGTCGGCCAGAGATGCGCCGCTACCCCTGAGGACTAAGCTGGAACGCCTCGGAAAAGTATGTCTTCCTTACCATACCCTTCAAACCGGAACACAGCAGCGCCTGACACTGCTGTTATTAGGTAGAAATAGGTGTGGCGGTGGTGCCGCCGGAGTCGAACCACAAAGAGTTCTACAACCCGAAAGATCATTTTTACAATGACTAATATGAAGAAATTTTACAATTACGGGAGTAATCCATATACAACCCCCTTGGAAGTCTCAAGTGTTTACTTTGAGAACGAGTGATCTAAATTGTGGTCAAGGTTAGGGCATATACATACTATGCTTTAGAAGCTTCACAATATGAAAGCGATGCAAATGCGATATAGTCGCGATACAACACGGTAACCTAGTCTTGGGTTTTTCTAATCTGATCTTTATGGCATTTGACCCACTTACATAAATATATCAACGTAGCTGAGGCAAATCTTAATTTATTACAATCTGTCACAATCTGCATCCATAGATAATATTTTATTTTTATAGAGCTAAGTCAATTATGGTTGAATTACAACTTTTTATAAACCAAGTTATAAAGTTTGGATTTTCTTATAATACAGGAGTAGCAAAGGAACATGCCGCCTGTTTTGCTACCTGGCGGGAAGTTGCTACTGCCGCCCATGGACATCTGTAATCAACCCCAGATAGGATTAGATATTCCTATCAGACGTCGGCCACAAATGCGCCGCTGCCCCTGAGGACTAAACCGGAACGTCTCGGAAAAGTATGTCTTCCGTACACACCCTTCAATCCAAAACACAGAAACGCTACACTGCTGTTATGGAGCAGAAATAGGTGTGGCGGTGGTGCCGCCGGAGTCGAACTACAAAGGGTTCTACCACCTTCAAAGATAAAACTACTTCAGAAGTCCGCTACCAACGTGTATGATGGTTAGTCAGTTTAAACTTTTAACAGTGCAGTAAAAAGTTTAAACTTTAACCTAACTTTAAACTAACTAACCAACCTAATGTTTCGCTCCTTCCCACATAATGTTTCGCTGCAAAACTGAGCATCATCAGGGTAAGTTGCCTTTACGACGGTTAATTACTAACTAACTTTATTATTTCCGTAAAATAACACCTTATTTTGAAAGATAATAAAATTAACTGGAATTCTAGTAAAAGTAATTAATGTCCGTACAAACTGCGCCTATTTGATTTATTTGCAATTAAATGTTATATACCACTTAACCGCTATCTTAATAAAACTTGCGTAATTTATTTAATAGGAACGTTTCATTTTATTAAAAAAAGGAGGGATTTAAGGAACTATTGGTTTTATGAGTGTTTACGGTAAAAGTTCCATTTACCTTGTATTTTAAAAACGCCGGAATGTAATCTGTGTTTGTTATGAATCCCACATCTGTTTTTGACGTGAGAAAATATTTTTGAAATTAAATAAAATAAACTTCATTAGAAAAATAATTAAAAGCATTTAAAAGTTTAGGATAATTTATATATTTACTTAATTAGATTTTAAGTTTTATTCTTTTTTACTTTAAATATCTAAAATGCAAGTGCCATATTGGCTATGTGCGGTAACTTCTATAGTAATCAAAAGTTTTTTGAGGTGCTACGTCTATGGGTTACTTCAATATTTACTAATGCAATGACATCACAAGCCGAACAGAATGGCCGCAAGGCTTTCCGCGGGTAAAATTTAAATGGTAAATTACAAAAGCCTTTCAGGGAACATTTCGATTTTTTTAAATATCAGAAGTTCTTGTAGTTTAACTCTACTTAAGAATCATTTGAAACTCTTGTATTAAAAGCCGCAATATTGCATTATAATGAGTAACGGAACCCATATTATTTTTCCGTGATTAACTACTTAACCAGTTTAAGAAACATCATTTATTAAATTTACATTTATCATCAAATTAATTACGTTGCGACGATCCGTTAGTGAGCCAAACTTAGAAGTGACCTAGACACGGTGATATCCATTTGGTTATGGTTAATCCACTGTTACGCGGTATAGATCTTTGATGACACAAATGTGTTTATGTCCATCATAGATTAGTAAAGATACTTCGCCGCCTTGAAATTGAATGAAGCCACAAACGTTCTTTGAATTCTTGACAAATAAAAACATTTTTAGAGAAAGTTTACGAATTAATAACTAATACTGCGTAATTTACGTCAAAAATAAATAATTATTTCAAATATTTTAGGCAAATTTTAGCAAAACTTTTTTACGCACTATGTCAATTCTCAAAACTGGGTACATTTTCTTGTTAGTGAGAAATCTTTACTAATCTATGATGTCCATGGGTATGTGGTATGTACTTTATTTTGAAAAAATAAGGGTCCGTCCAAATTACGCTGGCTGGACAGTTTTAATGTTTGCCGACTGACAGATGTTGCTGTTTATACTAAGCACCAAGAGCGGATTTCGTTCAAATTGGTTCAGAATGAACGATTTGTTGATGTTGTTGTCATTATAATCTGTCAAGTGGTAAACGGTAAACTGTCGGTAAAACGGCCGATCTAATGTGAACGGGCCCTTACACCGTATTTTGTTTGTTTTAATTATTTGACCGTTTCTCACATTATATTTGTATGTAATTCGTATACAAACAGTACATAGAAGGCAATAGTTAAAGGCAGGTTTATAACAAGTTTAGAATGCTATGTTACTAGATAATCTAAAATAGCAGAGACCACGTTATTAATAAGCTTACGTGTAGTAGTGTCTTCGTGCGGAATTCCCATTCTTTGTTTACTTGTACATATAATGACGTCACAACCGGTTTATGTCTTTATAATTTTAATTAATAAGGGGTGCAAGTTGAACACCAACATCGATGTGAATTATAAAGTTACATATTTAAATTTTATGCGTATTTCCGAAGACAACCAAATTATTAAACACTAGCTGACCCGGCAAACTTTGTACCGCCTCAAAATCAATTTATAAAAAATATTTCATATAAAATATAGCCTATGTTACTCGTGGTAATGTAGCTTTTGAATGGTGAAAGAATTTTTAAAATTGGTCCAGTAGTTTTTGAGCCTATTCATTACAATCAAACAAACAAACAAAGTTTTCCTCTTTATTATATTAGTATAGATAATATCTTAGTTTAAAATAGGTACAATTATTGAAAAATATCGAAGGTTAAATGTAGAGTTTTTATTTGAGTATTATTTATTTTATGGTCTGCATACCCTTAGGCTTGCATGTGGTTACAATGTACGGTTACTGCATCTGGCATACATGGCAACGGTTTTGCCAATTGCAGCCAGTCGCGCTTCGCTGCCTCCGAGGGTTAGCGGGAAACCGTTGAAATATAAATGTCGTTATGGTAATTATTAACCTTTATTGATATTGTAAGTATAAATACGTACATAAAAATATTTAGAATACAAAAAGTAACATAAAAGAATAATGCTGGGGATAATTTCTTAGTATTTTTTTTAAATATAGATTTGTATACCTATGGTAAACTGATTTGAATTGACTAATGATGAAAGTAAATAAAGTTAGGCTGAAAGGCAAGAAGTTAAGGCTGTAAAACACTATATCGAAAAAAAAGTCACTTTTGTTGAAATTGATATCTTATATTCACAGACCTGTACCTATAGGTATATTGTTAGAGACCGCGCCAAACTTCTAGCCCGCTCTGAATATAGAAACAAGTCGCGTCGCAACAGCAAATTGTAGATATTAACGATTTTATACCAGCCATTAATTGCACTGTTATTATTCAGATTTCTCAGAATGTAAACAGTTTAGGTCTAACTGCGAATAAATAGGCTTCTTACATTTTTCAGAATGCTACGCTGCTGAGGCATAATGAAAATTTCTTCTTTATGTTTTTTATGTTAATTAAATAAAGTTAAAAAAACTATATCTAAATATATATAACTCAAAGGTGACTGACTGACATAGTGATCTATCAACGCACAGCCCAAACCACTGGACGGATCCGGCTGAAATTTGGCATGCAGGTAGATGTTATGACGTAGGCATCCGCTTAGAAAGGATTTTGATCAATTCTACCCCCAAGGGGATAAAATAGGGGATGAAAATATTACTTCAAACGCGAGCGAAGCCGCGGGCAAAAGCTCGTACTACATACATACAAGACTTGATTCAATGATTAGTAAAAAAATATTATCGTAATGTAACGCTCTAGCATAACCGTTATAAAATCGTTACAGTTTTCATTACTGTGGGCGCCTAAAAGATTCACTTGAAGAACAATTACTTCTTTATGTAAATTACAAATATGTGCATTTTCGGTATCCGCGATTAGGTCCTGTATCAACTCTCTAACCGATCAACTCGAGATGAGTCAGTCCTCTTACGTAATTAAATAGTTGTCAAACTCGTATGAGTGCCATTTGTAGATGTTACAAAACATTACGAAGTTCCCGCCAATAATCGCTAATTATCTGGGAACATTTCTGTGTCACTGACTGGTATGAGTATCCGCTGGGTAGGGTTGGGAATCGACTTAAAAAGAAATAAAAGGTGAACATAGATCATAAATCAATCGGTTTTAATAATTTAAAATCGATATAATATATATATAGAAAATCGATGTTATAAATACAATTGAGGTATCTATATTTATGTCTTTTAATTATTAATTACTTAAAATACTAAATAAATGTTATAATTACTTTAAATTTGTTTCACGGTACTATTGGGGCGACCTTTGTCACAGCGGTCACTATACCGGTCCGACAAGGGTCTCAGATTCGATTTCCGGTTAAGACATTAGTCATGGATTGAGATTTACGTGTCTTAACTTGTCTGTGGCATCCATGAGACAGAAAAAATGAATGTGGGTCTTTGAGTATAAAGGTCTTATTTATTTGTAAAAAAAGTTTATTTCCCCCTTTGACTTTTTAGCCATGAATTGATCATATAAGGATATGTAAGCTCATTTAACACTACCTATTAAATATTTTAATTACCATACTTAGGTGTTAGGTATTTACCTAATTATTTAATTAAACATACCATATTTCACTGGTTATTTGTTTTAACCTGTATTGTATTGGCGGACCACACATTGGTAAATATGCACCCTCACCGTTTTCCAAATAATTAGTTTGATATTTACATCTCGGAGACAAAACACTATATTCAGATAACGTATTTAATTATTTGCAAAAAGTAAATAAAATGTGTTTATGTAAATAAGTATAATAGATAAGATTCCAACGATGGGTACTTTACGTAAATTATGCAAATTTATACAGTTTCCTTCGAGATTGCAGTGTTTCAATGACTGCGAATTTATTTGAAATGTCTGAGAATTTTTAAATTGTATTTTATATACGTGTAATAATGTACAGTGAGTATACCATACGTGTAGTATTTTTAGTTTTAAATTAAATTAAAAAACGATGTCAATGATTCTTTTATAGAGTTTATTAGAAAAACATGACAAACTTTTTTGTCTATTTCTTCCTGCATCGATAGGTACTATTGCTAGGTTACGGGACTCTTTACTTATATGAGAAGAAGCCATGGTGCATTAATATCGTCAACACCAATAATGGGCCATGTAATTATTATTTAAATTACTCATATTGTGGTATATACTTAGTGTTTTACTACTTTCATTTACTTCAGTTCCATTCGACCAATAAGATTATTTTTTATAATATAAGCGTAGCAGATGAGCATGCAGTCTATCTGGTGGTAAGTGGCTACTGCGCCCATGGATATCTGTGATCCACCCCAGATAAGGTTAGGTTCCTACCTCAATTCGCCACAGATGCGCCGCTATCCCTGAGGACTAAGGAATGCGTCAGAAAAGTATGTCTCCCTTACCACACCTTTCAAACCAGAACACAGCAGCGCTTAACACTGCTGTTATTAGGCAGAAATAATAATAATCAATAATAAAAAATAAATAATAAAAATGCAATAAAATTTAAATTGTGACAACCCTAATCCCACACTGGAATAACAGGTGTCTGATCCGTTATCCGCCCAAACAAGTTCCGATGCGACTTGTTAATACACTATCAATTAATGCTTGTGCCCCATTAAGTAATTATTTGGCTTCTGTGCATTTCTGTATCTCGGGAACTCGCTTACTTTATTGCATTTATGTTTATCCTTATAATTTTTTTGTAAATGTAAAAGTAAGTAAAAACGTTGAGTGCAGAGGACTTATGTATGTGGCGTGAATTAGGAGGCATATGATCAACAGTGTAGCTTCAAAAGCTGATGGATAAAATTATTTAGTAAGTAACGCTGTGAAATTAAAACATTTCATAATACATCAGTCAGATAATTGGCGGGGTGCTACCGCGGCGCTATGTAGACCATCATGGAAATACATAAGAAGTATGACTTCAAAGTAATAGACATTTTTTTCTATGTATATCTGTGCTATAATATTATATGTTTATATGTGCGACCAAAATCAAAAGCTGTTGTATGTGCAATAAATACATTTGAAAGATGTAGGGTTTTGTAAGAAAACATTTTCTAAGAGCAAAATACGGCCAAATTTAACTATTAATAATATAGAATATACATAAAATAATTCTGACTGAATTTAAAATATTTGATCTGGTTCGAAGGACCAACTAATTTGAAATTTCTATTTTTCTTTATTTTTTTTTTCTATTACAGATCCAACAAATATTTGCAGAAGTCAGCGATCACGCGGGTCTGCGCTGTTGGAGGCTTCTTCATATCAATACCTGTATTTTTAACAGGTATGCCATTTATTAAGTAATTCGTAATTAACGTAACTTAAGTATCTGAGAATTACATGACGTTAAACCATTACAAACGTTTTTACATAACATTAACGTACATATGAAAGTGCATGTAATTGTTTATGACTTTTTCATTATAACGGTATTAAAATAAAACGTGGTTATATATTGGCTTCTTATCGGTACAATTAGTAATTATTTTATGCTTTTTAACTAAAATAAATTTTACATAACAATACCACATGAGACAAGTGAGAAATAAGAAACATTACCGGACATAAAAAAATCGGTCAAATAAATGATTAAGTTCATTGATATTTATTATTCTTTTTTATTTTACTTTATTTAAAAGTTTTTAATGTTACTTGTAATCCAAATACGACTGTTTTCCTACTTATAGTTGATCGCAGTCGTTCCTTCTTAACACCAGTTGGAATCCTTAAATCATTAGGTACTCTAATATATCTTTCAAACCAGAACAGCAGCATTACACTATTGCACATCGTATTGTGGCTTAAAGTTCACAAAAACCATTATAATTTCCAGGTATAATCCTCTACACCTTCATCCAATTTCACTCAACGCCGGCGATCGTGACGTCAGTCTTCATTGGCGTCGGGATCATATTCTGCGGCTGCGCGATGGTCCATAACGTATTCGTGTGGCAAAAGGAAAAGACTAACTTAGTTAAGGCGTTCCGAACACAAGAACTAAACACGAGCGCTTCGCCTATGAACACGTCGAATGGTGTAATCATGAATGGACATTTAAATAATACTGGAAATCTAAGCTTTCATAGTATGACAGCGCCGTATACGCATCCCATTACGTTGCTGCAACAAGGAGGGCCTTATATTATTAGGTAAGAGAGTCAAAATGCAATTTTTCCCAAGCGTTAAGTAACACATGCTATTCGATTTAACACTTAATATTAGTTTTAAACACTTTCATTGTCATGTCAAAGACTTATTCTCAAAATAGAACAACTATAACAAAATAGAACAATGACTTGCAAAACCTTGTCATGAAAATGATAGTTCATTTTCATTTATCATTTTTTATCATTTTATTCATAAATTGTGTGAATTGTTATTAGATTGTTAGATTTTGTAGATAAACATCATAGATTAGTAAAGATTACTCACTCCTAACAAGAAAATGTACCTAGTTTTGAGAATTGAAATAGTGGCGTAAAAAGTTTTGCCACGTCTCCGTGCTTAAATGTCCCTAAAATATTTGAAATAATTATTTATTTATTACGTAAATTACGTAATTATTACGTTAATTAGTTATTTATTCGTAAATTTTCTCTAAAAATGTTTTTCTTTGTCAAGAATTAAAAAAAAGAACTTACTAATAAGCCGTTTGTGGCTTCATTCAATTTCAAGGCGGCGAAGTATCTTTACTAATCTATTGTTTTACTAATTTACTTCCAGGCCCCCAACCAGCACACCACCAGGAGAAGGTGCGGCCACACCCGGGGTGCCCGCCGCTACCATCGACCTCAGCCACGACACACACGAACTGAGTACTCTAGTGTGACTGTGACCTTGTCACTGATGTGACGTATGAACTGTTATAACACTGAAATTACATTACATTCATAGACACATGGATTGTGCCTCTGTGATCTTCTTAGGTACCTGTTTATAAGGTAAATGGAGTGGAGTCGTAATCATGTGTTTTATGGTTTCGGATCTTGCCTCGTTATATTAAGAAATAATTATGTATCTTAAAATAATGATCGTGGTAAAACTGTAATTCTTCCTTTTATTTTGTGTTACAATATGCATAATGATTTTTGTTAACCATCGATTCAGTATTCTCACTTTGGAAAAATAAATATAAAATACCATACCAATATGAGAATATTACAAGGAAACTTTACTAAGCGATTCGAAATACAACGAAAATAATCGAATTTTACTAAATATGTACTCGAAAATGAAAAGCGAATGACTTTTTTAAGTCAAGGCTTGCTATCGAAATAAACACTGCCAATATTTGTGCCACTGTGTTTAGTACTTAATCAATTAACGTATGTAATATAATATATCCACCGTGAATAACGTTGATACTGGAAATAACACGTAATTTTAATTACTTAGAAATAAAATCGACTGGAGGTCTTATTTTACATAAAAAAATGGTATAGTTTCAATACCTGTCTATATCTCATCTGTAGCACTACCATGAGTTTACAAAAGTATTACTCGCTAGCGACTGCGTAAAATAAATGTATGAAAAATTGTACAGCGCCTCTGGTGGTTACTCGTAGAACTAAAATCCGTAGTGACGTAACTCGATACGTAAAAAACCTATCGAAATCAAATCGCTAGCGAATGTCATTATGATCTATTGCCATACAAATTCGGTCCCATGAGTCATTAATTTGACAGACGTTGTCAAGAAATACCGTAACGATAGTAGTTATGTTATTCACTAGCAAAATGACAATAGTTTTCTATTTACAATTTCTATAGTGGCGTTTCTATGCCAACTCATGGTAGTGCTACTGTTCCCGTAACAACTGATGAGTTTTAATACAATAATGTTAGTATTGTATAATGAGACTATTTTCAAAATTACATTTATATCTACACAGGAGTTTCAGACTCTGTATGACATAAAATGTTCCTTAACGTATTTATGACAGATGCTCATTATCAAATTGTATAGAAACATATTATATTGTTTGCCTCGGCACGTGTCTTACACTCTCAATGTATGTATACCTGTGTATATGTATCGGTAAAAATCATTAATAGACACAGATTGACATCCATTTACATCTACGAACACTACTTCATTGCCTTTTAAGTTACACTTAGACAAACGTAGGTAGTGTAAGGAAAGATAAAAGGTCTCTAGCTTACCTATAATTTTACAAGCACGTGTCTTTTTATATAAGTGTATTAACATATCTGACACGTGTCTGTGAATGTTAAAAATAAATTAAATAATATAATAATTTTATTTAAGTATGTTAGTAAAATAAGGCCTCAGTAAGTGTGATTTTTAAGCTTAGTCTTAATATAACACTTTAAATTGTATATTATATTTAATTGTAAATATTGTTTCTAATGTTAAGATGAGATTAGTCTCGCTTTGCCATGTTCTTTACTCTTTGTTTTACTCTGTTTTAAGGTTGTACTTATAGCAAAGATGAAGATATTTCTAGCCAGTACAAAATGAAATGATAGTGAAATATGATTTGAGTTTCCAACATATCCGAGACAATATCTACTATTTATGTACATAAGTATGTATGTAAACAAAGTTTTTGATTGATTTTTTTGTGTGTAAGCATTATTGCGATATTAAAAGTATTGTGAAATGCTTAAGGATGCCTTTCCATCAGAGATGTCGTTGACGTGTGTCCAATATGACATGTGTTACCGTGTGTACTATAAGATTGCTGGACTCTCCTTATAATAATTATAGTTCAAAAAACTAAAAAACACGCTTTTATGATAAAATCAACTAAAAAGTAGAAAATAATTTTCAATCTAAGAATCAATTAAGGAACAGTAAATAGTATAATTGTGGAAAAAGTGTGGGGTGCTTTTCGAACCTGATAAATGGAGCACCCCACACTTTTTCCACAATTATACTATTTACTGTTCCTTAATTGATTCTTAGATTGAAAATTATTTTCTACTTTTTAGTTGATTTTATCATAAAAGCGTGTTTTTTAGTTTTTTGAACTATAATTATTTATTAATTTTTAGTATTTCTCGTTATAGCGACCACCATTATTCATCGTTTGTAAAAAAATCAAGTGTCTATCTATTACGATTTAAGAGATAAAGCCCAACGACAGACGAACAGACCGCAGAGGGTTTCGTTTTAACCTTTGAGTACGGAATCCTAAAAATCATTCTACAAGAGGGCATTATAGATATGTTTCAGAACATTTGAGTTATAGGGAAATAACATTATTATTTTCTAAACTAAAAATCACGATATATAAATTACGCCTATTGAAACTAAATAGCAATAATTATTATTTGCAATCTAAAGTTGCGATGAACTTTGCTGAAGGTGCTTGAAAAATCTCGCCTCGAAAATCGTTAATCCAGAGGATGTTGATAAGGACAATGGTACAAAACTATTAATGTTTAAAATATTGAATTGTCATCGGTCCTTAATAAGTATGCCAAATTTCGAGTTAATCCGACGTTTTGAAGGGGGTTAAAATCATGTTCAAAGATTCCGTTACATACTAACATACCAACATACCAACATACATACGTCTGAAGCTAATAAAAGCGTGTTAAAAAACAGTTCAATGAATATCATATAATTCTATTGGTGGAAGTATTACTCATCCATAGTTATACTCCATCCATAACTATGGATGAGTGATATTTCCACTTAAGTAAACTTACTTACCCCGTACATCTCTAGTGGAAAGACAACTTTAGTTTACATTTCTTTTAATTCAAATCGTTCATTTGCTTCACTACATCTTGATGTTGTACAAATATTGTCAGGTGTATTTTCATTACTATTTATATGCACCTATATAAAAATGGTGTCATTAATATTATTTATTAATATATACAGGTTTAATAATGATAATGTCTTTTGACTTTTTTACTTTGGACTATAAAATGAAAATACCGTAACTACTTTTCAACTCATTTAATTTCTACAAAATATGTTTAGAAATAGGAATGTACTTAATTAAAATATGAAATACTCCTAACGGTTACTAATTAAAAGTATTTTTGTGAAACAGGGATGTGCAGTACCTATGAGCCAAATTATTTATAAATTGGTTGTGTATATTATAATTATTGCCATAAAACAACGGTTTCTTTAATATTTATACTGTTAATGTTATTTTAAAGGCAATGTTTGTTGTCTTTTTGATATAAATAGTGTTTGTGCATTAATTTAATATTATAATAATTTGTCATTCACCTATTTTCATAAGGATGTCGGTTCTAATAATAAATTTTACAAAAAGTTTGAAGAAAAGCACATTTTTTTAAAATTAAAATATGAAGTCATTTTAATTTAATTATATTAATATCATATCATTTATGTATATGTATGCTATAGTGCTAAAAAATATTTGAACAATTTTTTTAATTATATTGAAGCATTTTCATATTAATTAAAATTATCAGGACTAGTTTAATTGCTGAATTTTAACTAATCCGACTTTTACTTTAATGTTTTTTTTTTTGTAATTTTAATATACAAGGGTCATTTTTTCTTGTTGGTAAAAATAACACTCCTACAAGTTTTCGTTGAAGGATATTATAGTAATAATGACTTTTGAGCTTAGATCCGACATCCATTGCTTAATAGGTCAATGTGTTTAGTATTAACGTTTGCTGCACTTTTTTATAATTACTACACATTTGCTTAAAGACTACATTTAATTATGATATTATAATTATGATTATAATTATGATTTACATATTATATACTAGTTCCACGCGAGCTTGCTTGCATAAAGTTCAGTATTTTTAGTAAAAAAATTAGAACAATGATGTTTTTAAAAAATTTGAATGTTTACGGTAAACATTATACTTACGCAACATTTATTGAAAAAATAATCAATACATTGACTTTTTGGCACTCAAATTCGATACTTTCGACCATTTTTAGAATATACATATCGACGATACCTTAATTCGCAAATCAGCCAACTCCACTTGTTTCAAACTGTTTTTTTTATTTATTTTGATAGTAAATAGCGTTGAACGAAATCTAAATATATAAAAAAAAAACATTTTGACAACAAGTGGAGTTGGCTGATTTGCTAATTAATGTATCAATATGCGGAAACGGACTTATTTATATAAAGATATTATAATTTTAAAACTGTAAAATTAAATGTAATCTTTAAACAAGTGTTCAAAACCCACCAATCAGACAACACTGACATAATAATAATACAAAAAAAAAAACTGAAAATGAATCAAAATGTATATTTGTACATAGCTTTACACAATCTGGAGGCATAATTTATTTTTCGTAACAAATAACGCATTTCTATTTTATTTGTAGATCATGTTACGTGAAACTAAAAATAAACTTATAAAAAAAATATTTTGTTTCCTTATTTACACTTGGTTCGATCTCGCCCTGAAAAAGAAAAAAATACAGAAATTGTAATTTGTATAGTGATTTTTATTGAATTTGAGGTTAATTTGAATGGAAATAAAAACCAAGACTCACTAAAAATTCAATACAATAAAATTATACAACATCGTTAATATTTACTTGTGTGATGTATGCCATGGGAATATAACCACTCCTTTACTCATCCCTATACACAAGAACACTTCACACACACATACGTCCCATCCTACATACTTATACAACTTCACTCACACAAACATGTCTCGCACTCACACTCAATTATCCCTTCTAGGACAACCTTAATCTCTTCTAGACCCTCTCCTCTCTCTCATACACAACCATCTCTTCTAGGACGATTAAATAATAAACAAATAAATAAACGCTTTCTACACTCACAACCCCACACTAGGATTCCCTGTATCGTGGATGCCATGGACACACAGAAAGACAATACACAAACACCCAGACCCAGAACAGGTATCTAAATTCATCATTCAAATATCTGCCTGGCCGGGGATCGAACCCGAAACCCTTTGCGCGTCAGACCGGTATGGTGACCGCTCCGCCACGCGGGTCGTCAAATACCTTCTATACACAATACTAACCGCCGCATCCCCTGGTACAGTCCAGTGTGGTAGCCGCTCATGTACCAGCTGAGCAGCATGGCCGACAGCGCCTCGTCCTCCCCCAGCCGGGACAGGCGGCTGCCCAGCAGTGGGGGTGGGACCGGCATGTCCAGGGGGCAACACTGGAACATTGTAATGGGCATGATGACAAATTTTGAAAACCCCTTCTGTTCTGTTCTAATGTAATAAACTTTGAAGTTTTTTTTAAACGGGGTCATTTTTGAGAGTCCTTTCAATATATTGTTTTTACTTAAAAAAATATTTTTTGATTTTTTAACACTGTCATCGTGCATATTGCAGCGGAGTGATTTTTAATCTGTGGTGTGGTGCGGTGCCGTGAGGTACGGTTGAGATAGACTTTTGGCGGGAAGCCAACTGTCATAATTGTCATTGTTATAAAGTATTTACAAAAATATATAATCTTTCTCTAAATGTTTCTTTTATTGTGATACACTCAAGAAATATAATTTAATATAATACAGGATTTTATAATATAATAACATAAATAGCCTTCCTATTGCAAATTCGTAAAAATTGTCTAATCATTTGATGTTATAAAGGACATTACGATACATATTAGTATTATCTATCCTATACAATATTAATATACGCAATATTTAATGTGATTTCAACTGTACATTATCTGTATCGATTATTCAGCCACTATCAGTTTTATTGCACATAATATCACTATGAGAGCAGACTCCCAGAGAGGAACTCACTTAATAATGACAAAAATCACTTATATATAAAAATTATAACAATACAATAAATTATATATAAAAATGAAAAAAGACATTATGCTTTTTCCTACCACTATTTCACAGAAATTCTAATCTATCTGAAGACAAGTACATTACCCTCCCTCAAACCTTAAATTAAACCTCTTTCTTGTATATCTACTATACCACAGTTTCCTATATCATATGGAATACATGTTCGTTAACTACTTTCAATACATAAGAAAGAACTTACATCCCCTAACATGCCCGCGTCTGGCATCGGCGCGGTTGGTAGAAAAAAATCATCTATGTTTAGTGACGGCTGCCTATTCTTTGATTTCTTATTCTTGGTACGACGAGATCCTGAAAACATAAAATATAAATAAATCAGATATAGTATATAAACATTGCTATTAATTTTATTAAAAAAATATAATAGTGAATAATGGTTGGTATAGTTCGAACGGGGAGGTACCACTGACATTCTTATTTCTACCGTGAAACAGCTTTTACTTCTTTGCAAGGTATTTTAATAATAATAATAATAACGTTTATTCACGAAAACGAGGACTACAGCAATCATTATGACAAAATACAAAATCACATAAAAAACACAAAAAAATAAAAAATAAAATGAAAATTTCGACTTATAAATATACCTACTATTTTACGGACAATGTTTTGCATACCGTGCTGCAGGCCAAGATATTTCATTATGAGAAGAACCTTTTTTTTTTATAATATAAGAGTAGCAGACGAGTATGAAGTCCACCTGATGGTAAGTGGCTACTGCCGCCCATGGACATCTGTAATCAACCCCAGATAGGATTAGATATTCCTACCTGAGGCCGGCCACAGATGCGCCGCTACCCCTGAGGACTAAGTTGGAACGCCTCGGAAAAGTCTATCTCCCTTACCACACCCTTCAAACCGGAACACAGCAGCGCTTAACACTGCTGTTATTAGTTAGAAATAGGTGTGGCGGTGGTGCCGCCGGAGTCGAACCACAAAGGGTTCTACCACCTTTGAAAAAAATATATACCTATCTGTTACCCGTAGCTTCGCTCACTCCAGACATATTTATCTATGAATCGGGAACTTTTTTCGGAACAAAAGGTTCCATTTGTCCTCTTTTGAACCCCTGACAATGTGTATGCGAAATTTCATGATAATCGGTTATGTAGTTAAGGCGTATCGTATCGTACAATCTTGTAGCAAAGAAAAAAACCTACTCACATTCGCATTTATAATATTAGTTTGGATGCTAATGCGGAGTATGTGGAGTTTTACATATACTTTTGGTCTGTCAAGGAGCGTTATTGTTCACTTTGAGAAATACTGTTCTAGATACCATCATCAACCCATTACTGTCCCACTGCTGAGCAAGGGTCTCCTCTCAGATTGAGAAGGATTAGGCCATAGTCCACCGCGCTGGCCAAGTGCGAATTGGTAGACTTCACATACCTGTGAAAACTTTTTTTCTATTTCTCAGGTATGCAGGTTTCCTCACGATGTTTTCCTTCGCCGTTTAAGCAAGTGATAATTAATTTATAATACGCACATAACTTTGAAAAATGAGAGATGCGTGCCTGCGATTTGAACCTCGGAACCCTCGATCTAGAGGCCAAGTTTCTTATCCACTAGGTTAAGTTTATCACTGATTCTATGGTCTATATCTTTACTGCTCTAGATACCACTTACCTGTATTTACAGTAGCGCGTGGCATTTCATCGCTAAGACCGTTCTCAGCGAAGTCTGACTGACTCTCGAACCCGTCATCATCTTTCTTCTTCGTCGCACTCATTACTTCCTCCATCTGTCTCTTTCTAGCCTCCTTGCCGAGGGTTGTTTGGAGTAAGCTTAACGGCACTATATCGGTGTTGTTGTAGCCTGAAATAGAAAAACGGATGCATTTTTTTTAACAAAAAAAAACATTTAATGATTTTGGAGTGAATGAAAATGAAACGGAACCCTATTACTGAGCTTCCGCCGTTTTTCGTCTGTAACAGGATTCTATCTCTTGAACCGTTATTCCGTTACTTTTACAGGGTAGGTACACTATAATACGACTGCTGCTGCTACTAAAAAAAAGTAGTTAAGAATGAAGACATGTTCCAAAAGAAAAAAATAGATATTTTTCGGCGTTTTTCAGAACTGTTGAACTCTTGCGACCTTTTGGACAATCAAGGTCGGCCACAGATGTGTTTATATCCCTGAGGACTAAATTAGAATGCCTGCTATAAGTATTTCCTTCGTACTCACATCCTTCACACTAGAACATAGCAGCGCTTTAAAATGCTATTATAAAGCAGAAGTAGACATGGGATTGTACTATAGGAACCGAACCCAAAAATATTTCCGTATTTCTACGACATCTAAGATAGTTTATTTATGGTGATCAGGTGAACAGCATATTTATTTGCTACATTTTCATAAATATAGTAATAAAAAGTAGAATAGATACTACTAGAATCGTATTATCAAATCAGTAACGCAATATTACTATGTATTCATTCATTTACGTACTTATCTAATTACAAGATGTTATTTATATGAACGAAACAATGAAATTTAAAAATAATCACATATTCAAATATCAACAAAATAGCTACGTAACGTGGATTGCACAATTTCGCCACAAATCGCAAGTGTCAGGATGGCCGAGCGGTCTAAGGCGCCAGACTCAAGGTTTCCTTGCCTACTCAGTAGGTCGAGCTCTTCTGGTCCTCTCTGAGGGCGTGGGTTCGAATCCCACTTCTGACAAAATCTTTTTTAGTTTTTTTTTTTCATTTCATAATTTTAATGGGTAACATTAAAATATTTCTTTATTTTGTATACAAACTTGCACATCTTTTATTTGTTTTATTCATTTATTTTTCTTTTGCAATTTTGTACAAAATTTTTATACTTGTAATTCTCAATTGGTAGCTTTTATGTTAAATTACACTATTAACTGTTATTGACTTATATCAAATATTACATATAAATTTTATCTAATTTTCTCATATTTTACCTTAATCAAACTAAAAAAATATTTATGTGAAAATATAAAGTATATTTATAAATGTGTAAATTTTTAAGTACTTGTGCAGAAATTTGGCTATGACAAAGTAGATTCATGGAGAAACAGCTAGGGAAATGGACTTTCTCTTTAGGATTTAATCCTTTCTATTAAAGTCCTACAAAAATAGACACAGATGAGTGGTTTTATGAACATTCTTTTGAACCAACTTCATTTGAAATTAGGAAATACAGAACCCCAAAACTGACCTATAAGTTATTAATGTCATAACTGCTCTCTCTCTCTCTCTTGAATCTCACAGAAAAAAGTTTAAACTTGTTGTTAAGCAAATGCTATATAAACAAAGTGTACTATAGGTTGAGTGATTATTTGACTGATAAAACAGTGTGGTTTGAAGTAGCTCCAGCACCACATGTATCATTAGGTTAAGTTTGGCATTTATTTACTTAGGAAACATATTTTTTTAAATATGTGTTATGGAGTTTCTTTCACTGCTTCTTCTCCATAACGAAACACCCTGTGAAGTGGTGGTGGTTTTTATTGACATTCAAAAACTGCTCTGTAAAGAACATATTGTGAATTAAAAATGTTGATTTGATTTAGCTCTGTTTAAAGCACTAATCATCTTACCCAGGAACCTGATGACACACTCATTATCATCAATGATTGACAACACTATAGCCTCATACTCAAAGCCATCTTCATAGTAAACCGCTCTACACGGCATACCCTCCTTCCACTGGACACTAGAATCCTTCTTTACAGCCTTCTTCTGCTGTGTGGTTTGTTTTTGTATGGATTGCTTGCTGGTTTTCTTGGTTTGGTTCGATTTAGATGTTTCTGTAATGGTGTAACATAGTTATGGTTAGTTTTGTTTTTATACGACTAAAACAGGAGGGTGTGTGTATTGAGTATGTGAATGTTTGGATGTGTGTTTCTTTTATTTGTATGAGTTATGTCCTAATTCTAAACGCCTTAATGATTTTTTTTATAATTATGAGATGTAGATTTGTCTTGGTGGAAAAACTTCTTATACTTTTTTTCTTTTTTTACAGGCACATGTGACACTAGGCACATTTTAATTAAAAAAAATAGCATGTGTAATGATTTTCTTTCTAAGTGTTTCACTTCATATTAAAATATGGCAGTAGAAACTGCTGATAGGCAGAGGGTTGTGGCAGTGGTTTGTGTTGACTTGAACCACAGAGGTTTCTGTCACTCAAAATTTCCATGACAAGAATATATAGTTTTTGCTCGGACAGCACCCTTATTGGATCACACAACTTTATCAAGTACATTTTTATCAGTAACAAGACTAATGACACTAATATAATACCAGAAGATTCATAGACATAAGCAAATCATAAACATTCTTGAACTAGCAGTAAATCATACCTCCAGACTTAGAATTAGTGGCCATAGCAATCCGCTGGGCAACTTCCATGTTGGCCATCCTCAGAGCTTTGTCATACGCATCATTCAGCTTCGAGTCATCCCAGATGTCTTCCTCCGTATCTGCCTCAGAGTCATCCTGACACAGGGAATAGCAAAAAATCTTTTATTGTATTATGTATACAGAACACAGTATTACAAAAAAAAACGCTTTCAACACTCACAGCCCCACACTAGGATTCCCTGTATTGAGGGTGCTGTGAACACACACAGAGACAATAACATAAACACCCAGACCCAGAAACAAAAACCTAAACTCATCATTTAGATATGTGTCTGGCCAGGAATCGAACTGGGGACCTGCGTGTCAGACCAGTATGGTAACCGCTCCTCCATGCAGGTCGTCAATTATGTTGAAAATGTATGAAAGAATAATACAAAATGTTATTTACAGGTGAGTCTTTGTCTATTCTATGTATCTGCAAAGTCCTCATCCTAGGCTAGTAGTTTTAAACAACAATGTTGTAACTTTTTGAAATGTCACAAATTTAAAAAAAAAATGTGTAAATAAATTAACAATGTTTTTTACTATAACAATGAATTTAATCGTAAAATTAATACGGTCATAAAATTAATTTGGTTAAAAGGGGATTTTTGAAACAGGGTTAATCGACACAAAGAAGTAATATGCTTATTAATTTAGAATGAAGATGATTTGTTTACAAATTTAGAAAATAACCTTACAGTACTTACATAGACTACTTATAGTAAGACACAAAAATTAAACATGAATAATATGGACACGAAGTTAATCAACAATAAAATAAGTTTATAAAACTTTTATTCACGAGTGCGGTAATCACTACCAGCAAAACACTTACACTTATAAGTTCAAACAGCTGTAAATTATAATGTAAGTATTTTAGCGGGTAAAACAATTTCATGAATAAAAACGTTCGGTATATTAAAAAATACAGACATTATCTATGTCTTTGTTTGTATCGTTACAAAAAATAAGAACAAGTAGTCATTATACACGATGCCATTTAATTAAACTTTAAAAACTTACCATTTTCATTCCCTTTACGTATAAAACGTTGGTGTTAGACATTATTAAGCAGAATTAAGTCTTGGGCACTAATACCACGTGATGTTGTTTAAATTTTAATACCTAAAAACACGGCAGTGGATTAATCGCACGACAAGAGAGATTTCAAGAAATTGAAAAATATTGTTATATTTTTTTATTGATTTTGACTTTGCCTTTGACACACGGTATCTTTGACAATCTGTTGACATTATTGAAATTTTCTCTCTCTTTCTTATGTAGTGTTACCAACAATAATATATAAGCAATGTAAACTCTTCTGAGGTAAATACATTAATGAATTGGGTACTTGACAGTTATAACAATAAAATATGAAATATGTTGGATATGATAGCTTATAAGTAAACATAAATTATGCAGTATTTCGTTTATTTTTTAATATGTTCTAAGTATTTTAATTTTTAAAAAGAAATTTTCGATTATTTATCTGTGGATTTTAAATCCCAAAACGGCGACAGTGCTGCCTCAAATGTCATGTGACGTCACTACATCGAAACCTGTCGATCACATCGAAACCTGAAGTATGTGTAACGTCGAAGTTTATTTCTATATTTTCAATGTGTTGACGTCACGCTACGAAATGACACTTGACCGCCTGTTTTGGCGTAACGTTCCGTTTACCGTAATAAAAATATGTTTTTTATTAATAAATAGCCCTTTTTCGAAAAAATGATCAATGAAAGGCATATATAATACGTATATGAATTCATTAAAACAGTTTCCCCAAAAGTGTCAAGTAGCCAATTGTAACCAGTAGAAACATTACAGAGGGATTTAAAACTAAATTAAAATATATCGTTTATATAAAAAGCGTGTGAGTTTACTTGTAAGCATGATGACGGAGTTGAATTTTAAACTTTTTAATTCATTGCAACGACATAGACCTTGTGATATAAATTATAACATGTGGGCTGGTTATTTTTTTTTTTTTGTTATAATGTAGGAGTAGCAGACGAGCATGCAATTCACCTGATGGTAAGTGGCTACTGTCGCCCATAGACATCTGTAATCAACCCCAGATAGTATTAGATATTCCTACCTGAAGTCGGCCACTGATCCGCCGCTATCCCTGAGGACTAAGCTAGAACGCCTCGGAAAAGTTCTCCCTTACCACACCCTTCAAACCAGAAGACAGCAGTGCTTTGTGCTGCTGTTATGAGGTAGAAATAGGAGTAGCGGTGGTGCCACCAGAGTCGAACAACAAAGTGTTCTACCATCTTGAAAAATGAAAATAATTGAAATTAGGTTCTGTCTATTTATATTATTACGTTAAATAAGGATGAAATTGTTCAATTTGCAAATTTATTACTACAACTACAAAGATGTTGTTAGGAAAAGATATTTAAAAATATTTTTATTTTTACAATATTATCCTACTTTAATATTATAAAAAGTAACCAGTTATCTGAAAACCAGCTTAGCACTGGAAAAATGTTAACATAATTTAAATGAATATAACCGATGTGCCGACAGCCATTCGTACCTGCCAGCGGCAAGTTCCGGCAAAAAATATCTGGCAGGTAATGAAGGAAACGCTCTGGCATGAAACTGTTTCCATAGCTCTCTCCGAAACCGGATACAAAAAAGTCCTTCAGGGTCAGTGTTTTTTTAATTAGTAAACGAGCATGCAATAAACTGATGGTATGTGGCCATTTGTCCCTGTAGTACCGGGATCAGAATAGGGCTACAGTATCCCCTGCCTGTCGTAAGAGGCGACTAAAAGGGGCTTCTGGAGTTGCAGGCGGCAAGAGTGGGAGCTCAAACCGTCCAGCAAGCGGACAGCGGTTTGTGTGGTCGCATATCGCTGTAATCACCAGGGGATGTGAGAGGAGCGTAAAATGCTCTCCTCAGGGCAGAGCCCGATAGAAGAGCATCGCGTTAGGAGGACTCCGGTTGTGTTCCGTTGGAGATCCCGGAGTTCTCCACCAAACGCTGAGGACAGCCAGCGGGGGGGTTTTAGTGCGATAAAAATCACACATAACCCGGCGTTACTCCCATGGCGTCGGGTACCTTTTGAAGATTTCTCTCTCGTCAACAAAAATAAACATTATCACACACGGTTACCTGTTATTACCTCAAAAAGGATTGAAGCCTAACTAACTTAACCTATCCTAATCAGAAGTTGGATGGGGAGCCATATCAAACCAGAACACAGCAGCACAGAGTGTATCATTTGTATTAAATATAATCGAACTGGCTATTATAAATGTTACTTTTGAAAAATTAATGATATTAGGTCGACATTATGTACCATTATTTATTTTTTTATATACCTATGGTCCTCGAAAAATTTTCGGCACGACAAAATATCGTGTAAAAGTCGGCTATGGAAATATGTTCTATGATAAGACCCGTCTGAATATTTCAAGGGTCGGATAAGGAGGAAACAATAATTCTCTTACAGCCATTATGGTGTAACGATGGCCTGAGCTTGAGTGCTATTTATTTTGGCTTATAATGGTAATGATGTGGTTATCTTACAGTAATGTATTATGGTGCAGAAAATTATCTCCTTTAAGCAAAATTGCGAATTGTACTCTTTTTAAGCGCGAATTTCTATTGTATATGCAGTATAAAAAGCAATGTCAATCTCTATAAAGTATTACATAAACACTGCAAAAACATGTGATATTAAAATTTATGAATTTGTTGAAAACTGTTATTAGTAGGTACTGTCTAGTACAAAGTTTGTACAACCAGTATAAAAATCTGAAACTGAAGTCATTTATATAACGGGACATTACCACATAACTTAATACAAAACAAAGTTCTTTTCACACTTCGAACAGATGCCAAGAATACGATACAAAATAACAATAAGGAACCGTCGATATACAAAATGGAACAAAAGAAAAATCCGTGTTTGAACAACAAAACTTTATCAAAGTAATGCCGTTGGCGCTATTGTTACAATCTGGATTTTGTTTTGAAAGGAAATTAATTTCCTGCCGCTGTACGAATGATGCCTCGACGACTTAGTTTCTTTTAAATATTGGTCTTGATTTGTAGGTCAACACTTCATACACAATAGCTTCGATAATACGATATTTTTGTTATTAGGCTTTATTTTTTGCAATCTTATAAGAAAGAAAGTATCCAAACTAGGGTGGATCTTTTTCTTATCACTTGGTACTGAATTGTTACTGTACGAGTATCGTAACACAAAACTACAAACGCTTGCAAATCTTTATAAACCACATCAAACGCTCTATCTATGTTTAAATTTGTGACAGTTTAGCTGGCATGCAGATTAGTAAAGATAGTTCGCCGCCTTGAAATTGAATGAAGCCACAAACGGCTTATTAGTAAGTTCTTTTTTTTAATTCTTGACAAATAAAAACATTTTTAGAGAAAATTTACGAATACATAACTAATACTGCGTAATTTACATAATAAATAAATAATTATTTCAAATATTTTAGGGACATTTTAGCACGGAGACGTGGCAAAACTTTTTTACGCAACTATTTCAATTCTCAAAACTGGGTACATTTTCTTGTTAGGAATGAGTAATTTTTACTTATCTATGTGTTCCCCAATAAATGTAATAAATATTATAATAATATAAAAATAAAAACGTGAACCATGAATGAAAACTTTTGCATTTGGCCTAACCCCTTCTGATAGTTTTTTAAAAACCTACTTAATACGTGTTTCATATACCCGTTGGTATTAAATAAAACAATTTCGCTTCTTTATTTTTCTCTTTATTATTTTGAGGAATAGCCACATTCTCGTGAATGTAGAAAAATAGAAAGCTTTTACCGTAAAATTGTAGACGTCTTTGTTTATTACAAAACTCGGGAAAGGACTCCAGCTATCACAATCGGAATAAAAATGTTTATGGTAATCACATTTAACTTTATCTTAACAAAATGTCTCGGCAATGAAATGTGGTGTTTCATCTTTATAACAGAAAGTAACAAATAGAACGGCCTATTTGATAAGTAATTCCTGCTTTTACAGACACCATTTGTGAGAGTTGTCGAGTCTAACATCAAACATTAATTGAACAGTAAATGGAATGTTCGAGGCTTCCTTCGAAACCAGTAACATGTGGGCAAGAAACTTATATTATCGTATTTAACAATGAAATTCTGTTTATAAGCAATTCTGTGTGCAACACAAGAGTACACGTTATGACGTTATGTAGAACTTGTACTAAAAACCTAAAATATGCCATTCTGTAGTTGTGTAATTAATTCAGTTGATCCTTTGTGCCGATTCATACTCTTAAATGCAACTACTCGGATTAAATGCGACTAGGGTTACGTAGTAACTATTTATTAATCTGTGACTAGAGTCCATGTTTTCAATATTAAAGTCCATATTAAGTAACATTGTGTTATGTGAATAAATCTGTTAAGCCTTTTGTAACTGCAACCACAGCAAGCATGCTTTTGTTAATTATCCATACAGAAATTTTAAATAATTTTAGGATCAACAATAATTTAGGTTCCATATAGCCCGTCCAAATAGAGATTTTTAAACAAAGGTAATGGTGTGCTTCAAATAAATACATATGTGATTTTATAAAACGGTTTTGATTAGTTTTTAGGCGCAAAAAATGCAATGACAAATATGTAAAATTCAGTAAATAGCAGTTTTCGTGTAATCTACGCAAACTGTAAGGCAAACGCAAAAAGGCCAAGTTATTTTCTCACGTTGCAATTTAGCTGTACGCCTGTGCGCCTATTTTCTTTAATATCCACGTCACACCTTTATAATACGAGTTAGAGATTTCGAAACACAATTGAATTCTCTCATATCTCCCAATAGTACTATTTGCTTTTGTACAGAGTAGGGGTCGCAATACCGGACCATCTAAGCAAACCGGTATTTTCGGTACTGACCCCAGACAAATCCCGGTATTCCGGTTTTTTCGATATTTTCGAGATTAAGATAAAGTTACTAATTTTTATTAAGCTATGTAATGTTAATTTAGTGGAATTCCGAAGGAAAATATGTCCTATTACTTAATACCAAGTTAATTACAGAAGTTTATGATTTATTAACGACGTTATGAGTTCCGAATTCATCAATAAATGAATTATATAAAAATATATGTGGAAAGCTGGAAAAAATATCTCTGTAGTCGTGCACTCTTGACAGAGTGGTCGTGGCATGATGATGACAACTGGTCAGTCATCCACAGCTGCCTTGAACAGACGCTATTGCGATCCTTCGCCACCGCCTTCTATGCTGGCCTTGCGGCAACACTCGACGAGGGAACACTGTATGCTAGATTTTATAAGGTCTGTTTAGCGAGTAGGCGATCTGCCGCGTGACCTCTTTCACGGAACTACAACCGTAGTTCCGTGAAACGGTTCACGGAACTACAACCGTACTACTGAGTTCTCGTCCCTAAATATGCGGCCGAAATATTTTAGTATTCTAATCCAGATAATCGTAGATCCAGAGAATAGTATTTCTAGGGCATCAATTTTACGGCGATCTTGCATCCGAATCGTCTACGTCTCTGCAGCGTAGAGAAGGATAGGAAAAACTAGACTTTTCATAAGTCTTATATGTAACCTAACGATAAGGCAGACGGGCTACCTGATGGATAGCAGTCACCGTCGCCTATGGACATTTGCAACACCAGAGGAGTCGCCAATGCATCGCCGGCTTTGAAGGAGAGCTCTTTTTACACCCCTCTTGAAGAGCCCCATGTCATAGTCCTGAGGGAATACCTCAGGAGAAAGTTCATTCCACATTTTGCACGTACGCGGCAAAAATGAACGATCAAACCGAACCGTGGAGGACCGCCACGGGTCCAGTTGATGTAGATGGAACTTCATCCTTTGGCGAGAGGTGCGATGAAGGAAAGGCGGCTTAGGCACCAGATCAAACAGTTCCTCAGAACACTCACCATTGTAAAGTCGGTAGAACTCGCAGAGGGAACCTATGTCCCTCCGCAGGCTTAAGGGTTCTAACCGATCAGAGATCGCTGGGTCATCGACGATTCGCACCGCGCGTTTTTGTACGGAGTCAAGTGGGTTAAGCTGGTATTGTGGTGCCCCTGCCCAGAGATGCGAGCAGTACTCCATGTGGGGCCTCACTTGCGCTTCATAAAGCAGAAAGAGTTGGCCCCCAGTGAAGTACTCCTTGGCTCTGTTCAGGACGCCCAGTTTCTTTGAAGCCAACTTTGCTTTAACTTCCAAATGACTCCGATACTGCACGTCACACGAGATGTCAAATCCCAGAATCCCTACCCTACACTTTTACCAATGGTGAGCGGGGTACTTTGGAACTTAGGCGCTATGACGAATGGGGCTTTTTTAGCGGTAAACGCGTAGACTTGTGTCTTCATGGGGTTGAACTCAACAAGGGTAAGACGACCCCATTCCACGACCTGCTCCAGAGAGTTCTCGATTTCAGACACAAGTCGGATTCTGCTTTCTTCCACGAATGTCCGAGAGGTGTCCGCACGGCCTGTGTACATACCATCTCCCGTGCTATGATCTGCATAGCAATGAATGCCACCGGTTAATAGCAGCAAATCATTGATATGCAGAATAAAAAGCGTGGGAGATAATACAGACCGTGTCTCCGTGTCTGAGCAGTACCCTCCAACTACGACCTTAATATGCCGCTCAGACAGAAAGCTGGCTGTCTATGTGCACAACCTCTAGGGAAGACCTTAAGATGGTAACTTCGCGAGAAGGACCCTATGCCAGAGCCGGTCAAAGGCCTTAGCGATGTCCAGGCTTACGGCCAATGCCTTCCCGTTGCTCTCCACAGGTTGTTCCCAAAGGTGAATGAGGTACACAAGAAGATCACCAGCTGATCGGCCCTTGCGACAACCATATTGGTCTGTCTTGGTGTTTTTTGATATGTTGCGGTTCCTCCAAATCTTATCAAGCCTATCGACAGCAGATCTTGTTAAAGCGAAGATCATGTTGGCGGGTTGTTTCTTGACGCCTATTATCATAATTGTCATTGTTATAAAATATTTTGAAAATATATCATCTTCCTCTAAATGTTTCTTTTATTGTGATACACTCAAGAAATATAGCATAAAACTATAGTTACTGCACTTCCTTGTCGACCCTTTTGTATGAAGTGTAATGAAAATAGTGTGGGCCCAGTGTCGTGGTCACTGTCCATTTTCCCAGACGCGATTACATATGGTATACAACATGTCAACCTCGAGTTCATCCATTGATCGAAACACTTCAATAGGAATATCATCTATATTAATTGCTTTGTCGCGTTTTAATAAGTTAAATAGCAGCGCGTACTTCATCTTTGAATATACATAGATGGTTCCTTTTGTATATCATTTTTTGGCATATGTTGTGTATAAGGTCGACCATTAGAGAAAAGTGATATGAAGTATTTTGTCATACATTGACGATTTCCTTAATTTCGGTAACAATCACACCATTAGAATCCTCAATAGCCCATGTTCTGGATTTAAATTGATGGGTTATACATCGGATTTTTTAAGAGATTTCAGATCTTTTATTTCAAATCGAACCTTTTCTTTAGCTCTCCGACGAAGTTATACAATACGCCAAGTCTCACCTGACATCCAATGCTGATGTTTGTTGATTTTCATATGTTGTGTCGATTGTAACGCTTGTTTAATATGGACTTTTGCATTGTGCCAGAGTCCATTGCAGTCAATTTATATGACTATAACTTTATTTTGTTTTATTTTACTAAAAACCGAAAATACCGAATATCCCGGTTTATGTGAAATTAAAACCGGTATTAATAAGACCTAAATTTGGCCCGGTATCCCGGTATTTTCGAAATCTCGAATACCGGATTGCGACCCCTAGTACAGAGTGAAAATTTTAACATCCGACCGGGATATGAACCATTCTGGAACCATTTAGGGGTCTCTTATGAGCCATTATCGGCTCTATTGCCTCATAAAGGCAGCTGTTGTTATATTGGCACGGAACTACTTTACCCTGGGTCTTAAAGATACTCAAAGGGATCAGTTCGAGTATGAGTAGCCTGCACTTACCTGTGGAGAGTAGCCCCATCCGCATTACTTTATAGTCGCATGTTGGTTATATGTCTTGGTCATATGTTTATGTTCATTGCGTTTAATGAAAATGTGGTGTTATTCAAAAGTTTTAATATCATATATGTAGGGAAAAGATGATTAAGACATTAAGGGGAAGCCGCCAGCATCTGGTATTACGTCATCCGCTTTCAACGCCTAGACCTGCCCCCGACACGGCCATACTGACAATCGCACGTCCTCGTGCGTAGGTACAATCTTTATATGTCTGCAAGAGCAAATACGGTACATGAAGAAAAAGAAACCCATTTCAATAGCTCATCATAATCCACTGTATAACACTAGTAAATTATACCATACTAGGTAGTCTCTTCTAGCATAGATGAGATCCTTACAACTTAATAATACTGGTCTATATCGTCATTTGCAAAAGCTAAGGAGACCCCTACAGCCACACAATGCTGGTCTAGATCGTCCTTCACAACAGCAAAGGAGACCCCTACAGCTACACAATGCTGGTCTAGATCGTCCTTCACAACAGCAAAGGAGACCCCTACAGCTACACAATGCTGGTCTAGATCGTCCTTCACAACAGCAAAGGAGACCCCTACAGCTCAACCAATGCTGGTCTAGATCGTCATTCACAACAGCAAATGAGACCCCTACAGCTCATCCAATGCTGGTCTAGATCGTCCCTCGCAAAAGCAAATGAGATTCTTACCCTTTCATCATATTACGACAAATCAACTGATAACGTTTCTTCAGAGTCATTAGACAGCGTTCGAGAACCAAGAAATAGGGTTTCATCTAACTATTTGAATTGTTACTATTCAATGTGAACTATGCTCAATGAGAACTAGCTTACAAAGTCAATTTTAAGCTTCTCCGAGATAATGTATCTGAATTTCTAGCTAAACTAGGTATATTAACGTTGGAGACATCATTACTAGGCAAGTTAATTTTCGGAATATCATCCAATACGGATAAATCCTCTTTATCAGGATGAAATTATATTAAGGAACATGTGACGCTGCCGGAGAATTTGGATGCTTTTTAACAAAAATTGGTACTATGTTTGTTGGAAAAAAGAAAGGGGAGGGTTATTATTATTGATAACTAATCTTATTATTACCAAGTCAAGGACTTCAACACACAATGATCACCATCAAGTAACTATGACTTTAAACGGACCCTTGTACTTGAAAATTAGTCAGATTTCTTTCTTCATTTTAAATCAAAACTAGTTTATTTTAGCTTTACTTTTATCAAACCTTCAAATTCAAATCTTATTTATTCAAAATTGATTCATATACTTAGAATACTTATTGAAAGTCAACAAACTACCACCGCTTCGGAAGGGGTCTCGCTATGGAGAAGAAGCGGCGCAAGAAACTCCATACGTGTGCAAATGCATCTTTTTTAAAAAAGAAAATAATTTGTTGGAAAAAAATAGAAATGAAGGTACGGTGGTCCAAATTGTGGCGTTGTAGGGCACACAAGGACCACGTGCTCTTCGACCACTCACTTGCAGTAGGTATCTGTAAACATATTTAATTAAAATGTTAGAACATGGTCCAATAATTGTTAAATATTCACTATGAACCCTATTTGGAGAAACGCAAAAGTTCACTGGACACCAACATTAGTCAGTTATACAGCTTCGGAGCAGAATAAGGAAAAAGCTAAAAAAAGATCACTTTTTTTTCGAAATGTGTGAAGAAGACTGAGCTGAAAGGAAAGTATAGTTTTAGTCATCGTTGCTAGTTTCCTATAACGTCCACCTTCGCTAGAGGGTCGAGCAGACTTATACTCAAACGTAATCACCGACAAACCATTTTTGATGTCTCCAGCTAGTGCCATCTCTTAGCGTACTACAACCAACTCCCTATTGGCCATCTGCGATATGGCCATCGTGACAAATTAAACGACCTCGTGTGCTGTTCCTGTAAGGCAGAAAAACCAAGCGAATATTAAAATTTCCGCTCGGCCAATCCTGATTAACTCGTTTTAAGGTTATTCGCGACGTTAAAACTAAAAGTCTAATGATGAATAGATTATTTCAAATCACATAGTCTCTCAACGCACAATACAACCGTACTCAAATTCGACCTCTTTTACATTACTACTACTTTTCACACAAAATTTTACACAAAATCGATCGGTCGCCTTATCTTTATAGGATTCCACATTTTCTACAACACCATTTAAACAAAAGAATTAGTCCTTTAATATTAAATTCAAACGCGTAAAATAAATTCCAACGATTTTTTTTCTATAAACTCAAGAGCTTAGCTGACTAATACCTTCTACATAATTCCTTAGACCAAATTCATTCATTCAAGACACTTAAGCACTACGTGTGATCGATGGATACGCATAGCCCAGTAACCTCCCGTTACTTTTCATTGACGCAAAGCCACTCACATGAATACAGATAGTTTCCACTGAAACTAGACCTCCGCCATAGCTGCCTGCCCACCGCATACTACGGCTACACGACAACCTCTGGTAAGATTCGATCAACATGTTTACTCAAGTTCTCAAGTCATTATTGTAATTACTTTAAATGAATTTAGTCAGCTTAGCTCCAATCACCCCTTATTTGTATATAGAAAAAAATGAGAGATCTCTGGAAGCTCATCAAGGACATTAAAACCCAAATTTTTAATGTTCCAACCTAAACCACCTTCACCTTGCTCAATACAACACACCGTTAGATTCAAACGCGAGCGCCACTGAACGCTACGGTATCGTATCTTCGCCGAACCCATATAACAAACACATCTATTGAGACTTTACACACCAGTGTCTCCATTGAGCAACGTGCAGACCATTAAAATTGCATTAATGCGACAATTTTTTCACAAGAAATAATGAATGTACCCGCAAATTCGTTTAGAGACTAAGTAAATTCTTTCTGGTGGTCAAATTCTTAAAAACCGTCAAGTACTTCAATTACATTTAAATAATAAAGTCTCACCGCCTTGGTTTTACCAGAGTCAAAAAGTATCCTGCCTTATTTGGCCACCTTCCGGTACGTTCGCGGTCAACACAAGTCCAGTGTCGTACAATACCACCAAGAAGCAGCTATAGTAGTTTCTTATCCTGTGAACACTCAAAAATTAGGTGAACATTATGAAATTACAAGATAGAAATAAATTGAAACAATAGACCACCAAACTGATTATAAGTATCAAAATGGCAACGTGTCGCCCGTATGAAATAAACTGTCATACTACACTAGGGTCCACCCTAAATTGCACTGCTCCATGCGTTCAGTCCCGCCATAATCAACGCATCCAAAGGCTTTACCGTGGCGTGGCTTCCTAAGGCTCCCCAAGAAGATAACCAAACGCATGTGCGCGCCATTGCCCCGAACTAATAAACGTCACCATTGGTCGCCACAATGACCATGTGGGCACGTAGGTCCATCCCACTTCTGATGTAGGGAAAAGATGATTAAGACATTAAGGGGAACAGTAATTCAGTAATAATAAAATTAGTTATCATAGTCAGTCGGTCGAGTATATGGCATCGCATCGCATAATTTAATAAAATTAGTTCTATCTATCTATCGCTGGGACGTCTTACCCTCCGGGCGCACATATATTGCGGCAATGTCAACATAAGGGCGGTGGGCAGGAAATTCGGGTCTCGAGGATACCCTCTTTGCCCGGGCAGATTCTCAGGTGGTAAATACCCCCCGGATTCTTGATATTTATTCATAATAATATAATGTTATTTAAAACATAATAAAATAATGAACAAATATTAAAAATTTCTATCATCCCCCTGTTGAGGGGGTGATTCGGTAATTATCGCGTCGTTGTACCGAGCGGACGGTCGGCCCCCTGATGGTCGGGGGTCGCCAGCCCTGGGAGCTCCCGCGGGAGCGGGCGCCCCGTAGGTGGTCGATCGTGTAGGGGCGCGAACCCCTTTAAATGGGAGTATGGTCCGGCCTCCGCCCGCTCATACATTGAGCGTGCGAGGCGGACCACAAACTCCTCGACCGTTTCGATCTTAAGGTCGCGCCTCACCACTTCGTTCCTGACGTAGCGACCCGCCCCCACGATTGCTCGTAGGGCCAGGTTCTGCTGGGCCTGGAGACGCTGGCGTTGCGACCTAGATACCAACGCGTACCATGCCGGCGCCGCGTAGGTAAGTCGTGAACGAATGTAGGTCTTGTAGATCCCTAGTTTCGTCCTTAACGGTAACCTGGATGTAAGCACCGGTCGGAGCATCGCTCGGGCCGCTCGGGCCTGGTGGATCGATTGTTCCACCTGCGGGATCATGTGCAACGAGCGATCGATGTTACATCCTAGGTATTTAACTATTGGCTGCCAAGCTACCTCCGTGTCACGGAGCCTCAGCGGAGCCGGCATGATACGCTTGCGGCCGAACAGTATTGCGACTGTCTTTCCGACATTGACAGCCATGCGCCACTTATCCAGCCACATAGGTAGTAAGTCGAGCAGACGCTGCATTCTCCGTGCAGCTAAGTCCGCTCGGCGGGACGACGCGAAGTACGCACTGTCATCTGCGAACAACGCGAGCATAACGTCGCGCTCCCAGTCTTCCAGGTGACCTTGGAGAGTGGGGGCGTCGTTGGTGTATAGAGCATAGAGCCACGGAGAGAGGCAGCTGCCCTGCGGCACCCCCGCACGTATGGGCCTAGGGTCTGAGGCGACGCCCTCGACCGAAATATAGAACTGCCGCTCACTTAAAAACGATGCTATCAACCGTATCAGCGTCGCCGGGGCAGGTGTATTCATCATTTTGCATATGAGCCCCTCATGCCATACGCGGTCGAACGCCTTCTCGATATCGAGAAAGACGCCGACCGTGTGACGGCCGTAGTTGAGCTCTGATGCTAAATGATGAATAACCCGCGTGAGCTGCAGCGTTGTAGAGTGACCGGCGCGGAACCCGAACTGCTCGTCCCTTATATTAAGGAACGGACGCAGTCGTTTCAACGCCAGTCTCTCAAACAGCTTAGCTGTGGTTGATAGCAGGGTTATGGGGCGGTAGCTACCCGGGAGACGGCGGTCTTTCCCCGGTTTCGGGAGGACGATTACCTTCCCTAATTTCCAGATGGTCGGGAAATGGCCTGTGCGTAGGATGGCGTTAAAGACCCGAGTCAATGCGACAAGGGCCCCTCTGGACAGCATACCTAGCGCCGCGTTGGGGATCCCGTCGTGACCTGGGGCCTTACGCCTTGGTAGACGTAAGGCCGCCTTCCTTACCTCAGTGGGAGAGATAAACTCGATCCCTTCGAGTGCCGGTGTCGGGTCCCTAAGGAGGTCCCCTACTCTACGCCCTACATCCTCGTGATGCGCGGAGGCTGACAGTGCGGGTGGATGGGGCGAGAACTGCTCTTCCATATACCCCGCAAGTATCTCCGCGCGGTCCTTCGCTGCGTGGACCCGCCTCCCCCCGCCATCTAGGAGAGGGGTGACGGGGACCTTAGCACGAGTCAGCTGTCTATTGAGATGATGGAGAGACGTTTGCGACTCGCCAGCCTGGTCGATTCTCATCTCCCAGGTGGCCCCTCGCAGCTCCGCCATCTCAGCAGACAGCCGCTCGGCCAACGCATTCAGGTCGCGCTTGACCCGGGGACAACGTGTGCGCGCCCAGAGCTCGCGCAGCTTACGCTTTTTAGCGAGCATGTCGCTTAGACGGACTGGGAGTGGTGTACTATAGCGGCCCGTCTCCACAGGGGACTGCGAAGTCGAAGCCGCCAGGGCATTAATAATTGAGGTTTGAACCGCCTCGGTGGCGGCTTCGACCCCCTCGGTGGAGGAGAGCGAGCCGCTAAACTTAATAGAATTTAAGGTATTTTTAAACTTATCCCAGTCCGTCTTGCTGCGGAGTCTGGGGGGTTCCACACACGCCGCCCCAAGGCCAAGAACGACCAATATGGGCAGGTGTTGTGTGTCCAGGTCATACAACACCTCCACATGGACTGGACACGCGAGATCCTTGTGGAGTATGATGTCCAGGACATCTGGGCGGTGGGACTCGTCCGAGGGGATATGGGTAGGGGCCTCAGGACCCTGTACCTCATAGCCTTTAGCCTCGGAGTCTTCATACAGCTTCCGTCCCACGGGGCTGATGACTCTGGACCCCCAAGCCAAGTGCTTGGCGTTGAGGTCACCAGCCACCAAGGTCGGAGCACCACCATCCATGATGTTCGAGATGTCCTGCGGGTCAAATTGGGGACCTGGTGGGCGATACGCCGCATAGAGTCGCAGGTCCCTTCCCGCCGCACTCAACGCTACCCCTATGGAGCGCGTGTGGGTGAACGGCGGGTGTGGCAATTCCTCGTGTACCAAGTCGTGTCGAACCGCAACCGCGGTTCCCCTGAAAGGAAATCCCGTGGGCGTCTGTTCGTCACGCCGGTACACGTGGTAATTAGGTAGCCTTAGATCGAGGCCTGCACGCAGCTTGGTCTCACCCAGGAGCACGACGTGAATGTCCTGCGCCTGTATGAGACCACGTAGCGCTTGCAGGTGTCTAGTGACGCCGCCCGGATTCCAGTACAGCACCCTGAGGGACGCTGCACTGGACCCCGAGGACGTCTGAGACAATCCGTTGCACGGCCGCAACCAAGTCCGGGTGCCGGGCCACTGCCTCGCAGATGGACTGCACTGCTGTGACAAGGGCATCTGCGGGCGTGTCAAGCCCGAGGGCACGAAAGGGCCGCGCAACGGCGACCGGTGTTGTGGTCTGACGGGGGCGGGGTGTTGGTCGCTCCTCCGGTTCCTCGATCCTTAGCCGCCTCTGCGGTCTCCTGCGGCCGGTGCCCTCCTCTGCGACAGGCTGGGCCGGGAGTTGGGCACGGCGGGGGCGCGGAGCGGGCTGTCGCGGCTGTAGGGCCGGCGCGGACTCAGGAACTACCTGTGCCCGGGCCGGCTCCACCGCCGGAGCGGGGGCTGGCCCCGCGGCCGGATGCGTCTCTGGAGCTGGGTGTTCTGTCTCCATCGGCTGGGGGGTCGACTCGGCGAGGGGTACCCGCCGGGTCTCCCTCTGGTTCCTAAGACGCGCGGCGTTCCGACGCCTGTTATGCCTTTTACGCTTAGCAGACGTCGGGCGCCTCGCCGGTGCCATTAGAGATGCACCGGCCGCGGGCTCATACTCCTCCACTTGCCGCACTGAGGGCCCCACTGCGGTGGGCGGCGCACGGCTCCTGGCTGGAGGCGCCGGAGCAGGTGCGGCGCCCCGCTGTTGACGAGGGCCGGGAATAGGTGGTGGTAGCGCGATGCTTTTAGCCCGCGCCACTCGCCTAAGAACCGCACATCGCCTATCATTGGCCATGTGCGGTCCATGGCAGTTGGCGCACTTGGCTTGGGCATCGCGCGGTAGGGGACAATCCCGAGTTGCGTGTCCCTGCGCGCAACGGACACACTTCGGCTGCTTGAAGCAGTTGTACGAGGCGTGGCCGAAGCCTTGGCAGCGGTGGCACTGGGCCGGGCCACCTCGGCCCCTCCACGCCTCGACAACCACCCCCGGCATGTTAAGTAGCTCGTCCACCCTGTAAAGGCGGGCGAGCTCCTCCTGGCCCAAGTGGTCCATCTGCACGTGAAACGTGCAACCCGGGCGTCCTCGCCTCGGTGGAATGTACGTCCCGAAACGTACCGGAAATCCAAGCGCCCTGAGCGCCCCGCATACTCTCTCCGGGTTCGTATCCGCCGGCAAGCCCCACACAGCCACCTTAGTGGGGCGGTTCTCGCGCGGCGTATAGCAGAACCAGGAGAGATCTGGCTCTGTGCCTGCTAGGTCGGTCAGGAACGCCTGGACCGTCCGGTACTCTTCGGGCGTCTGAGGGATAAACCTAATCCCTCGTCCATAGGGCCGTGCGCTCGGCGCGCGACCCAATCGGGCTCGCAGCACCTCGAAGTGCTGCGTCCAATTTGGGAACCGCTCCACCACAATGGGGGGGTAACCCTTGGGCCTGTCGTCAGCTCGAGGACCCTGGGATGGTCCACCAACGACGGGTGAACGCGGTGCTGAGTCAGCAGCCGCTGTTATCGGGAATGGTGGGGTGGGCGCACTCCGTGGCGCCTGTGTCGACATTGCCGCAGCATACGTGACGCCCTGCCTCAAGCCACTAGGCGAGGCCGGACTGTCAATAACCCTATCCTTACTTACACTTGACAACAATTCGTTCGCGGCTTCGCGGGTAGGAAGGGTAGGGGGCTGGGCGGGAATGGAAAGGTTGTTGGTGGCCTCCGTGTGGCCGGACGGTGACGACCTCGATGCCATCTGCACATACGAGGTTGAGTCGAGGCCGGCCTCGACGGAGGGTGCCCTCGGGGGCGGGGGGGATGGGGAGGGGGAACGCGGGGGTGACCGGTGCGCGATGACCTTCACAGCAGCAGCAGCCTCCACGCCAGCGCTCTGCTCCTCCACGCTATCCTCATATTCGGAGGATGTTCCCGTCGACGCTTCCAGCACCTGCAACTTCGCTGGTCTCTCCAGGATTGGGTCTGAGGGCGAGACCCGTCTCGGGATCTTACTCGCCCTCTTAGGTGGTGTTGTAGGTGCAGGTGCTGGTTCTGGGTCCAGCGTCGGCATGTCCTGTCCGGGGCCTTCCTCTTGCTCGGGTTCGGGTAATTCGGGGGGTGCGTCCGACTCCGGCCTGGTGGTCGGCAGTGGGACCTCCCGGCAGGCTACGCGCCTCCGAGTACCCCGTCTTCCCCCGCGCACGAACATCGTGTGCAGGGGGTCCTCCGCTGGACGAGTTGGCTCGCTAGGGGGCGCGAACAAGTCGCGCACCATTATGCGCCTACCCTCATCCACGGATGTTGAGGGAGCGCCGGAGGACCGGCGCGTCTCCTCCTCCTTTTTCAGTCGCCGCGCGGCCATCCCCCCACCGGGTGAAGTGCGCTGGTGCAAAGCCCAGTGAGGGTGCCAGCGACGGACGACGGTTCTTCTTGACGCGCGGTCTCTCCAGCACACCCTTCTTTATCCAATAAAGGAGGGTAGTGTTCGGAGGCACAAAATTAGTTATCATATTCAGTAAGTCTACTATATAGCAAAATAACCATAGCGAGGGCTAGGACAGTCTATTGAAACAGACAGCGATCCGTGCACCGAGACGCATCCAAACCTAATGCGTACTGATCAAGTGCTTCAACCCTTTTTATAGGAAGAGCAGGTAAAGTAATCAGGTAGATGGGTCACAAGGCGATAAGGAATGTCGTCCGGTGCAGGTGCCGCCAGCATCTGGTATTACGTCATCCGCTTTCAACGCCTAGACCTGCCCCCGACATATACATTATCGTTGTAAATAAGACCACCACTTTATAAGTTTAAGAGAAAAAAGCGAGTGTGTAGTAGGTACAAGTACGCTGTCCCTGTAGTTCTGGGACTAGAATAGGGCTACGGTATCCCCTACCTGTCGTAAGAGGCGACTAAAAGGGAGCTTCCGGGGTTGCGGGCGGCAAGAGTGGGAGCTCAAACCGTCCAGTAAGCGACCTCGGGATTAGAAAACTTTACTAAAAGTATGTACGAGTAAGCATACTCGTACATACTTTTAGTAAAGTTTTCTTTTATAATTATTGGTATATTCCCCAGTTCATGTGTCTTTCGCAATAAAATTAATCGTATCGGATAAAATGTAACACTTAGTATTGATACCTAGTGCTTGGGTCACAGTCCAGTATTTTATGCCCTTATTTATTTTGCAAGCTATAGGCAGCTTTAATAATCCTTATTAGGTACAGATCATTAAATAAATTCACACTTAACCATAGACATGACGTAAAATCCCTAACTCATCTGTGCAAATTATAAAATCAAGTGTCATTGAAGGAATTGACAAGAAAGAGTAGGATAGGAGTCGATTTCGATGTTGTCAAATCATGTTTTCGTTAATCGGTTGAAGCTATAGTTCGAAGAATTCAAATATTATTTGTAATTATGCTTAATTAGAATTAAACTTAAATTGGTAAATCAATCTAAAGCCGGCCTGTGCACAACCAATGCCAAAAAATGGATTGAAAACATGCTTTTAGTGTAAGTGATCTATTTTTTTTTAATGCACCGGGTGCGCGGCCATAAAATGGAGGAACTAAACGAGCCGACAACTGTTGAGTCGAAGAGTAGATTACAGAAAATACTAACTAGTGATGCACTGACACAATATCGCATTAAGAAAGGAAGCAGTAGTAATACTACGGAGTCTAAAGAAAAAGATACAAATATAATTCCAATTAGTCGGAAAATAAAACAAGAGCTTATTGATCGCGAAATTCCGAACAAAAGAAAAAGAAAAGATAGTACAGACTCGGAGACGAACACAGATAATAATAATAAAGCTACTGAGAACAAGGAACAGGCTGATTCAGTGGAAGAAATTGATGAAACTTATTATACTATAATAGTATCAAATTTTCCCGAGAGCTGGATATTTGAAAAAATATGCGCGTATATTTCGCAAGTAAGTTTTTAATTATATATTTTGTAATTTGTTTGTCATTGTCAATAGAGGATGCTTAGGAAATCAATTGCAGGAGACCTCAAAGTCAATGTGCATTGTAATCTCTCAGGGTTAAGAAAGATTTAAAATATGTACACATTATTATACAAGTATTTATTTTATGATAATAACACAATAATTTTTGTGCTGTGTTTGACGGCCAGGTTCAATAATAATAAATAAATCAAGGGTCGGCACCCAGCAGTCTACGATCATCCTTGTAGTTGCCTGTGCAACCCTTAGATTTATGTTTACCTGAAATATTATGAAATATTCTGTTCACATTTTTTTCGAGCATTCAATTCTTGACAATCTTTTTGTTTACCAACAAATTTCAGGCTATTTAACCTCTCACCTACTATGTGACCCGCGCTGCTAAAATATTGCTGACTTCTAGTCTAAATGATTTTTTGCACAGTTTGAGTGTACTCACAATAAATACCATATGCCATATGGTATATGTATATATTTCTATAGAATATGTTAAATTAGTTATTTGGTTGAAGCAAGATTATATGGATGGATGGATACTCTACAAATGAAAATTTGTGTACAAAATTTTCTTCAATTTTAGGTTTTACCAGGTATGCCGGTAATAATAGAATCTGATGATAACAATAAGCATGAAGTAAGGATAAATTTTAAGTCATCTGAACAATGGCTCACCGGTCAAGACATATTGAGAGATAAAGTAGTAGGAGGACGTAAGCTACATATTGAATCTGAAGGTAAATTATTAGTGTACTGTGTAAAACATTAATTAGCTGGTGTATATTTCCATACCAGTCATAAATAAGTGAAAGACTCGAAAATGCATACATTTAATGACACCTATTTGTACTCCTTGGTGACTAGTTATTTAAAAATTCAGAAGATGTGTGCGTGCGGTAACAAAGACCCATTGACTTAAAAACATATATATATGTATATGTACATATGTACATGTAAATATATGTATATGTAGATCAATCTCATAAACATATTTTCCCTTGGTATGGATTTAAGGTACTTTGCATAGTTTTATGGTAAAAAATTATTTATGTGTAAAGTTATCAATGTCTCTTATAATGTATAGTTCCAATTTTTAGTTTCATATTAGATAAGTCTTTACAGATACCAGATGCATATACATGGCAAGTTTGAAGTACTTATATGCGCATTATACTTTTTATAAAATGCATTGATGGCTGTGCGACAGTTGTTATATATGAATTGTGATAGAAACTCATGTCCAAGATATAATAGTTATGTTGCCCTGCTGGCGAATAGGGTTTAAGGCATAATTTTTTTTTTTAACAGGGCCAATGACAGACGCTGACAGCGATACATCACAAGCAACTGATATAATTCCCAGCATGTGAGTGTTTTGGTTTAAAAGCTTTTATACAAATATTGCTTTTGTTTATATAGGCTTTATAAGCAACTTTTTGCAGTTTGTGACACAATTTGATTTAAATTACACAGTACCCAAACTTTAAAACTGGTAGTGAGCTAAATTTGTGTGAAGATTTTGAAATAAAATAGAATTTTGAACTCATTTGTTTCTGTTTAACATTAATGTAAATAAATGTAAGATATTCTTTTATAGCTACTGAAGGATCTACTGAAACTTACTAATCTTATTGGAATTACTTAGCTTTTTATGGATTTTTGAGATGAGATTCTAGCTAGTTTTGTTAAAACATTTTTAGGTTTTCATATGCTTAACACATTTGTAAAGGTAGCTTCAAGGTACAAAATATCAATAAATTTGTTTGCTTACAGGGAACATGATATTTGGGAAACAGATCCTCAGGGTTTGTATGGCTTGAAGCCGGAGTATTTGAAGTCTTTGAACATTACTCCACCAATTGGAAAGTGGGTACATGTTACTAATGTAAGTCATGTGTATAACCTACATGTTACATGTCCTATTTTTTCTTTTTGGAAGGATAGAAAAAATCGAGTTCTTACACATTTTTCTTTTAAAGAAGATAAAAATATACAAACTTATGCAGTTTTTTGCGAGTTGTCTTCTCTAAAGCGAAATATCTTCTAAAGAGGTTATTTTTAATGAAGTAAATTGATACTATTCATGAGGAATTCTATAAGGATTCCATCTAAAATAAATGAGATTTGATTTTTATTTTATGTGGAAAATTTTACATTTCTAGACCATTGATTTTACTTAGTAATATGTTGTGTATTATTTACTTCTAGTTCTAATTCTATTAAGTTGGTTTTGTATCTCCATAATACAAAATATATGTTAAACATAAAATTACTTTAATTATATTGAGTAGTATTTCTGTTTGTTTATACAGTTCAGGTGTGACAAATCTGAATTAAGGGATGCATTTGAGCTTGCTGGCACTGTTGTGGCCTGTTCAATAATAAATACGACCAATAAATATGCCAAAATTATGTACAGTCATCCATTGGAAGCCATTCAGGTAAATTTAATAAAATAATATATAGTGTATTATTATACATAAGCACATTATATTATACATAAATTTTTCTATTTCTGATTTAATTTTTTTTATTTTGTTTATTTCAGGCAATCTCAATGTTACATAACCAAGTATTTTATGGACAGAGATTAAATATTGTAATGGATAAAACTGCCAATTCTGAAAGGGTATTGCCAAAAGGGCTTTTAAGTATTGGGCCGGGATTAGGTGAGGACGGTTATGGTGTCCGGGAGATTGCTAAGGAATATGAGAGGTTTCTTGAAGGAAAGAGCACATCAATCAATTTGTCTCTGTTTAAAAATGGAAATGTTGATGAAATAGTGATACCGAATAATATGAGGCATTCCCTTTTGGGAGTTGACAAAGTTCTAATTTCTGAATCTAATGCACAAGTGTCTAGAACATCTCCGCAGTTGCCAAAAGCTAGCAGTCCAAATGGACCCCCAGGCGTGGACCCTGTGATGGACAAACCTGAATCAGGACCTCTTGGTCCTAAAGGTCGTCCAGCAGGTCCGCAAGACTCTGGCCAATATGGAAATAGAAGTCCTGGCCCAGTATTTAGAGCTCCAATGCCTAGAGGTCCCGGGCCAGTGGCTCCAGGGGGTTCAATGGCTCCAGGGGCTTCTATAGCTGCAGGGGGTTCAACGGCTCCAGGGGGTCCAATGGCTCCTGGGGGTTCAATGGCCCCAGGAGGTACAATAGCTCCAGGGGGTTCAATGGCTCCAGGGGGTTCAATGGGTCCAAGAGCAGATTTATATCCTCCAGGGCAGTTTCCTCGGGGTTATCTGCCGCCAAATCGAATGCCAATGCAATATCTTCAAAACCTTTCTGGGCCTGTACCAAATTTGCCTCTATCGGCACCAGTTCAAAGTATTGCTTCAAATTGGCCAGGTCCTTACAACGCTGGACTGATGACTCGTATGCTTAAAACTGGAGATCCAAATACCTTGAAGATTATAAACGTAAGTGTGTTATGTTTTTACAATGGTATTCAATAGTAGAGCCTTTAAAAAGTATTATTTTAATGCCGCATGCAACTAATAATGAAATATGTTTGTTATGTTTTTACAATGGTATTCAATAGTAGAGCCTTTAAAAAGTATTATTTTAATGCCGCATGCTTCTAATAATGAAATATGTTTACTTATGTAATATGATAAGTAATTAAGTGGTTCTTATTTTGTTTTTCTATATTTTATAATTTTTTGAAAAGTGATAAAATCAGTATACGAGTAGGTTGCATTTGATAGGTACCATCCCCATACCAATTGTGAGTTATTTCTAGGGTTTCAGTGGTAAGTTGTGGATGTCGGCTGACGTATCGTATGAGGCGATCCACATCAAAACCGTTATTTATAAGAAAACTTAAATGCTAACCAAAAAATAATTTTCATAATTCATCTTTCATCATTAAAATTCCTATAAAATAAATTGAATTAAATAACTGCTTTCGCCAGCAAACCAAATTTTGATTACTTTTAGATTTTCCAAATATAATCTATACGTAAATGTGTTAATGTAAGTTCTGTTACTTTTTTGTGTGTTGCTAGTTACCTCCAACGACATCGTTCCCGAGTTTGTGTGCGAAGCTGTCGACACTGGCGCAGGTGACGTCACTAGAGTTCACCACGCCCGGCTGCGCTGTGGTCAGATTCGTGAGCCCCGGTGATACCGAGAAGTGTTTCCGTATCCTTTTCTTAAACATACATCTACTAGCTGACCCGGCAAACGTTGTGTTGCCATATAAATAAAAAAATGTTAAGGGTTAACAACCCTTATCACTTAGGGGTATGAAAAATAGATAGTAGCCGATTTTCAGACCTACTGAATATGCACATAAAATTTGGTGAAAATCGGTAAAGCCGTTTCAGAGGAGTACACACACACAGTAGTTGTGACACGGGAATTTTATATATAAGATTATAGTCCGATTCATAATTACAATACGTGTCAAATGGTATTTTCTTATTTTTGACGATATTAACGTAATACAACGATAATAAAATAATAATTTAAATAATAACATGACATACATATATATATACTTAGAAACCTTTGTGGGCTCATGTATAACAACTTTGCTAAAGATCATCACATGATCAAATATATAGTTTACCGATTCTATAAAGGACATACAGACAAACATTAATTTATATATATAGACACAGATAAATAAAAATAGAAAATGTCCGCCCACTTTTTGAAAATTTAAATATTTTTATTTCATTACAAATAAACATTTTAGTTTTATGTATTTGTATTGAACTTTTGAGTTATGTGACAATGATTTTTACGGCATCCATAAGTTTCCGAAGCAAAATAATTTCCTGACACAATTCTTCAGAAAGTTATCGAAACATTCAACTTTCTTGAGGCTTGCTGGCTGGTGAGATTATTTAATAATGTTTTTTTGTCCTATGAACGACAGATGATGGATTTTTTGTTGGTATTTATTTTTTATTTCATTTTTGCTTAGCTAACAGTGGGCTTGGTACGAGGTAATTGTAGATAATCTGGTCGAGCGTAAAATACAACACTTAGCAAACATATATTTAAAGTCTTCAATAGTTCTAATATACGAATAAGAAATATACACAATAATCAGTTTACTTTTCAATTTCAGAACAACGCGTTTTCAGTAATCATGCTGCATTTGATTTAATTTTGATTTTTATGTTTATGCTAAGCTCAGAATTCATCATGCTCCCTGCTTCCTGCCCATAGTATGATCATGACCCAACATCTATAGGTAAAAATCATAATAAAGTTATAGTGGCCCTCAGATTTTTAACAATTTAACTCTTTCTTCACAAAGTAGGTTTTGTATCTGCAATTCGTTGAATTTATTAAATTCATTCGATACGAATAATATTCAGTATCTATAAAACATTATTGATACTCACGAATAAATTTCGCTTTTTCGAAAAATATTAAATATTAATGTATGCACAGTAAGAGGTTTAACTCTTTTTGCGTACGTAAAATTTCAATTTGCAATCAGAAATATTATTTTTCTCTTTTGTGTAAATTGGTGATGAAATAAATATTTTTTTTTAAATCTTGTGTTGTATGTATGGGCAAAGCTTTACGATTTGTAGATAAAAAAATTAACAAGTATACGTCTTAGTAAGAGGTGCTTCCGGCAGGCTTTCAAGGTGGTAGAACTGTGGTTTGGTTTGAAGAGTGTGGTAAGGGAGGTATACTTATCCGAGGCGTTTCAACTTAGTCCTCAGAAATAGTAACACATGTGTCGCCAAACTCAAGACAGGAATCTTATCTTATCTGGGATCGATTGCAGGTGTCGTTGGGGGACAGTAGCCACCTACTATCAGGTGGACTGCATAGTCATTAACTACTTCAATTTAACAAAATGGCACAAGGAGTATTTTTTAATTTAACTATTACATTTATATTACTTTTATTGGATTAATTGCTGGTTATACATTTTTAGTATACGGCCTGGTGACACATCCTGTTTAGCTAAACAACTACTAACGTTTTAATATCCTTATTCTATCCTTTTAGCTACCTCATACTAAATTTTATCTCATTTTTTTGCTTTTTTATTTATAGTAAAGATTTCATATGGTGAGTAAAAAATATTGTGATTTAATTTGGATATACTAATCATAAATCTTTATTTTTCAGCTAAGACAGCAGTTAAAAAATCGCGAGGTAAATAAATTTCGTGCCACATCTAAGACTTTGAAGGACTTGTATGGATACATACATAAATATCTAATCTACTAGTATAAGTATTATCTATGTGTCATTCGTAATCATAAAATATTGACATTGTCATTAGTAGAGATAACTCGGTATAAAATATGTAGACAGTGATTTGTCTAAAATAATAATACGTAAAATAGTTCGTCGGAAGATAGTGTAATATTAAGTATGAATGGAGTATCCTCCGGGAGTTTGCAGCCTCCATTATATTTGGCTGGTATCTACAAAAGAGGTTTGATTTTCTTGTAGTGAAGTGTGAAAAAGTGAACATAAGGGTAAGAAGTGACTATCGCTCGAGAATCTCATTTAAATCTCTCTGTCATTCATTATTCTAGTGCAAATAATATTTATTTTATTTTAAGTTTAATTTTAGTATATCATATGGAATTTGGGTTAAATCTGAAACAAAATTTATTTAATACAAATTAAATTAAACTAAGTGTCATGCACCTAAGGCGTGCTTCCTTATGCTTAAATTAGTTTTAACCTAGTGAACTAACATTGAATAGTTATCCACTTAAGATAATATTAAATAGTATGTAGTCTTTTCCAATTATATCCGAAAATGTGACAATTTTAATGTAAAATGTATGTTTTAGCTATTACTATTAGATGTATGTAATTCATATATAAGTTAATTATTACTTTATGTTAGAGTTTAAGATATGAGTTGAAATCTAATTCTTAAATTATTTAATTTTAATGTGAAAATTAATAAGTTATTGATTCGATCGCGTCATCGTATTATACTTAGTATGTAATATTTTACCCTATAGGTTAAACCTAATTTTATATGATAGTCGGTATAATTTATACCTAGGTTTGTTTTAAGTGAAATTTATGATGAATTTATCGATTTACTACTTTTATACATAAGAACACTAACAGTGACTTATTATAAGACTTCTATACTAACAAGTCTGTTTTGTGACGTATATCTAATATTTAGGTATATGTTGCAAATATATTATATTTACATATAACCGCCGCTGATACAAGCATATATAGGCGAATAAAAAAAATAAATGTAAACCTATTGTCTTTCTTTTTTATACTTACCCCTTTCACCGAATATTTTAAGTACTTTCAGGCTTCAGGAGTCAGGTCACTCTGCTACCCAATCAATTAATTTTAGAAAACTAACGCTGAAAATAATGAAAAACTAATAAATGATTTAAATAAAATTAAGGTATTATTTATCTTTTGGAAGCGTCATATTAATTTCGTTGCAAGTGCAGCAGTTTCAAATATTAATTAAATTCGTTTTTCAATATGGCGGCTGAAACTACTAGATGTTGCGGGAAAATAGTCCCCAATAAATTCTGTGACTGTAATGTGTTTTTCACATTAATAATGATTTCTGAACTATGTGAATAGATAAACAAGCACAAATAGTAATTTTCTTACAATAAATATAAAAGCGAGCCCATATATTCATTCTGAACAAGCTCGTAAATATACTCGCGACTGTTATGTACCTATATTGCCTACGTTAATGTACTCCGTTAATAATATATTATTTATTATGGTGGACAAAACAAACAATTCTTGCCAACATATTTGAAATTTTGTAACCGTAACATCAGTATGAACCGAAACAACAATTTAGTTTAATTGGTACCTTATAAAAATCAATTTAAGTCAATACCTTATTAAATAATTACCTTACCTAGAAAAATATTCATTACCTACTTAAATTAAATATTGGTATAATTTTTATCCCGTTCCGTTAGTCGAGTTTTTAAGTTTTTAGTCCAGATGAATTCCCGCGCTTTTTTTCATTTTTTTAATACATGTCAACTTATGTAGTTCAGTATTTTAAGTCAAACAGCCAAGCCACCCAGTAGTTCGCAAATTGTTTTAATTTTATAAATAATAAAAATTAGGAAAATATAAGTAATAATTATCTAGAGCGGAAAAGTTGATACATACTATGAAGTTCAAATAATTTACTTTTATTACTATTTTACAAAACCATAGTTTATAGATGCTCTAACTTAAAAATACGGAAAAGAGTATACCCAAATTACTCGTCTTCATTGTCGGATTAATGAGCTGTTGTAATTTGGGTTCGATTAATAGCTCGGGTACGGGCATTTCATTAGAATTTCTATTGGCCACCGTTTACGGTCGTTTATTATGTCCCCTCGAAGCCTTTAAGATTGATTTGGTAAAGTAGAAAATGCTTAATTGGGAACCCGTTTGGGCCTTTGTTGCTTTTCTTTTATTTTTTATAGAATAAATGGTCACAGGGACTCCAATTTGGTTGAAATTATATTTTTTTGTTTGGAATTACCAATTTCAAAATTGTAACAGAAAGGGCGGTCCAATTGGTTAAAAATACTGGGGAAAGTAATTATAATCACAAAATATTTTTTTAAATGTAGGAGTTTAAAATACCTCCTATTTATTTATAATTTTTTACTTTATAACAATAGTATCCATAAGATTGCGTTATGAAAAGATAAATGGTATTTATGTAGGTATGTTTTATTTACAAAGTGCAGTCATATTTACACCAACCAATTTACCAAAGGTCCGTCTTTGTTTTAATTAGATGAATAAATAGCGCCTTCGAGAAACTTCTTTGTATAGCCCGCGCCAAACTGCTAGTCCGCTTTGAAGTTCGCTACAACTTCAGAGCGGACTAGCAGTTTGGCAGGTGTAGTCATAAATTTTGCTATGGCGACGCGATTCATTTCTATATTTATTTTACCAACTTGGATGCAATAAATTTCCACTATGGGGCGTGAGAACACGTCCGTCCAATTCGAAGAATTCTGCGTGGAGGCTCTTAATATCCGATTTCTGATGAAAATATGTATTTCAGCTACTCATCAAACAGATCTGTAAAGATTTGTGAAGATCTGTGAAGATTTCGGAAGTTATTAATATCTTGAAAGTCTCATTACTCATTCGTCCTTCCATTACGCAGGATTAGACACCAAACTTAGACAAATTCTCGCAATGACATAGCAATTTCCAAAAAATGACGTAACCAGAATTAATGAGGACCTAGGAGACGGAACGTAACTATGATCGTGACAGATACGATTTGTCTGAAACTTTAGTCATTGAGTTTCGTAGATAGGTGATTATTTTGCGCTATTACCTATGTCAGTTATTAATACATAATCTATCCAATAGGTATATTGCCTAACAAATATCTGTAGGTAATTCAACCTTGTCCCTGTAGTTCCGGGACTAGAATAGGGCTACGGTATCCCCTGCTTGTCGTAAGAGGCGGCTAATAGGGGGCTTCCGGGGGTTGCCGGCGGCAAGAGTGGGAGCTCGAACCGTCCGGAGAGCAACCCCGGGAAGAACGGCGGCATGTGTGGTCGCATTCCGTCGTAAACACCAGTGCGGGAGAAGCGTAAAGTGCTCCCCCCAGGGCAGAGCTTGACCGGGGCATCGCGCTCGGAGGACTCCGGTTGTGTTCCATTGGAGATCCCGGAGTTCTCCACCAATCGCTGAGGACGGCCACCGGGGGGGTTTTAGTGCGGTAAAAATCCCACATAACCCGGCGTCGCTCCCACGTCGTCGGGTACCTTTTGAAGGTTCCCCCTCATAAACAAAAAAAAAGGTAATCAAACCTGGGTAAAAGTGGTAGCACACCTAAGGTTGGCCACAGGCTCATTGCTTTTATAGTCTATCTTTTTTCACCCTTCAGACAAAAGCAACGCTTAATATCCCTGTTGTAAGGCAGAAACAGAGAAAGTGTAGAATTACGAAGGGGAACAACCTCTCGTATGTTTACTATAATAATGAGCGAGAAACATGAAAATAGGTAGGTATTTTTAACTAGGTATAGTCCGCGCCAAACTTCTAGTCCGCTCTGAAGTTGATGTGCAGGTCAAGCTAGCATATACTCAGTAACGTAAGGGCACACTTACGCAGCTATGTACCCGTGGGCGAGAGCGGGCAGCAGTGCCTACAATTTGCTATTGCGACGCGACTCGTTTCTATATTCGGAGCGGACTAGCAGTTTGGCGCGGACTCTACATTGTTCATTAAAATAAGCTTAACTACTAACTATATTTTGAAAAAAGAAAAACGAACAAGTTCTTACACAGAACAACTAAAGTAACACATTGGAGTTTTTAGTGAGAGTCTCCAAACAGAACAAATAAATCTAATCGAACACTCTTTTGGCACAAGTGTTCCGCAGTTTACACAGCTCGCTCTTAGACTTAATGGAACCGACACTATTGAACGCATTCAAGCTTGAAAACCTATAGTTTGGAGCTTTTCAATAGGACGTTACCTACATTCTTTTGTTAACATTTCAAATATTTACAATTTTAGAGTTAGTAGTTTACCAATAAGCAATAAGCAGTGATAGCCTATAGTCTGATTCATAATTAGGTGTCCAAAATGTAAACAAAGAAATGTCACTGTCAAAATTAACAAGACATAAAAACTTTAACAAATTCAACAAAAAACGAAAACTTTAACAACTATTTAACAAACGCGCTATAAAAACTAGAAAACATTGAGTTTGATCATAATCACGAAAATGAATAATATCAGCTACGAAACTTAAAAATGACGGCACAAGAAATGTTTTGGATTCTGATTATGTTACCATTATCACATTTTAATTTTCTACCATAAACCTTGTTTTTTATAATTATTACTGTATGGAATGAAATTGAGTTAATATAAATATTGGAAAATGTGAATTGTTTTTAATTTATTTAGATAATTATTTTATTATTGTTATATTAATTTAATATTGTCAAAAATAAGAACCTACGATTTGAAACATATTTTCTTGGTAGGTCAACACCTTTGTTTACATTTTGGACACCTAATTATGAATCGGACTATAGTCGTTAAGCCTCGCTCGAGGTGTCCGGGGTGGAAATGTCAGGCATGCACCTCTGATTTTTCGAAGTTATGTGCTCATTAGAAATTATCACTTACTTAAACGGTGAATGAAAACATCGTCAGGAAACCTGCATACCTGAGAAATCTAAAAAAAAAGAACGTATGTTTTCAAAAGTATGTGAAGTCTACCAATTCGAACTTGGTCAGCGCGATGGACTATGGCCTAATCCTTCTCATTCTGAGAGAGACCCGTGCCCAGCAGTGGGACAGTAATGAGTTGATGATGATGATGATGATGATGATATGTTTACCAATACACATTGTAGTAGCCTAGTGTAGTTAATTTAGGGTTCACACAGCTTTGAGATCATTTAAGTCTCAGTACGACTGACTGTTTAAAAAGACTTATGTGTTTCCTTACGATGTTTTACTTTAATTTGTTTATTTTATTTTATTTGCGGGCGGCAAGAGTGGCAGCTCAAACCGCCCGGCCAGCAACCCCGGGAAGGACGGCGGTATGTGTGGTCGCGTTCCTCTGAAGATCCCGGAGTCCTTTACGCAGCGCCGAGGACGGCCACCGGGGGGGTTTTAGTGCGGTAAGAATCCCACGTAACTCTGTGTCGCTCCCACGGCACCGGGTACCTTTCGAAGGTTTTCCCCTAGAAAACAAAAAAAAGGTATTTTCCCGGGAGTTGAACTTTGGACCCACCGTATGTAAGGTCGAGTCACAATTAGGCGTTCACGCCGTTCACTTCTTTGCTATGATTTAAAATAAGATATTTCATGAAGTTTGTCTATTGGTCTGTAATTTTGCGAATGTACCTACTTAAGAGAACACCTGATCTAAACCAGAGCCTAAGCTTCCAGGAAAGTCCCTTAATTTTCATTCCATCATAATCAGTTGACGCGGGCGTTGCTGCGGGCGTAACAATATTAAAGAGAAGCGTGAATGAAAACAGGATAATCCACGCCGCGTGACGGCGTCAACCAATTTATTTAAATAAGCTCCATTAACGTGACAACCTGACCATTTTTAACGAGTTTCACCATAATCCTATTCTGTTGCGCTTAAATTAGGTCGTGTTTGTGTTTAAGCGAGTAGCGATAAGCTGAAAAGTTTGAGAACAACATGACAGTAATCTATGATGGCGGTGGCCACGTGGTAGTTAAGTATTTTAATCCCTCTTGTAATAGCAAATGAGCATGATTCACCTGATAGTAAGTGACTACTGCCGCCAATAGACATCTATAATCAACTCCAGATATGATAAGTGTCCTTGAGGTTGGGCACAGAAAGCTTCTTAAGGGTAGCCACGAATTTTTAACTAAGTTTACGTGATTCGTATTAGATAAGACAGGTAAATTTTCTGTTTAGATTTTGATTTAGCTTAGTGATTGCTTACGTCAATAAAGCTGTACCTATAGCCGTTCGATACTTTAATTCAGATAATAAGTTTAATCGCTTAGCTACTATTTTCATATATGGTAGGACAAGTGCATAAAAATTAAATGGCGTTGCTAGTAAGACTTTTATTATAAATTTTTCCATTAAACCGTCTTTAAAGAGCTTTCGTCTTTTTGTAACTGGTGATGAAAGACGTGAAATTGAAACTAGAAATACCCTGAAAGTAGTGAAAAATGAATTTTCATCTCTTTTGTACGGCATAATTGCAAAGGTTGAGGGCGTTATAGGATGTAGATATAGGTAGGTACTTTGTATAATAGTTTCCGCAAAACATTTAAACGCAGTAACGTTTTGGTTAACTGTGGTAGATCATTTTAATATCATGAATGGACATCTCCAAGGGTTGTTTGGTGAAGAATGCTTATAGGCAATAAGTTCGGCCTTTGTAACCAATAGGTTTACAATAAAAATTAAATTAATAAATTGATCCACAATTTCGTTTTTTATACTTTGTTTCGTTGTTAACGATATTCTTAGGGGTAGCAAAGCTTCTAAAGTCTTTGGACTTTGATATTTGTTTTAATGGACCATTTCAGATTAACCGAGCTTTTTATCTTTAATTAAAAAAACTGATGGATTTTGGAAGTCAATTAATTTGTACGTCTAAAATCAAAGCACCTAAAACCAATTTTAAATCCATCCCCACAATCCCTTGCAATTAATGATACTGCAGTAAACTACATACGTTGGTTGCCAAAAACATTAATTGAAAACGGTAAGCGAAACGCAAAAACATATCGAAAAGGGATCCGCAAACAATTGGAAATTCGATTAATTCGCACCTACCTACTGTGTTATGCTGATTCGACGAAAGTTATACGCGTCGTGTCCCAAGTGTTCCGCTGTTTTACGTACGACCACAGATAATTAACTCAGTAGAGTCCTTATGACTCTACTGAGTTAATTATCTGTGGTATATCTATAAATTGCGGGTTGAACTTTTCCTTTTTTAGGTTGAATTATATGAATAAGTAAAAGGTGCTAAAACGCACGCACCCACACTATTTCTGCAAAAACAGCAGTGTTTTAATGATATGCGTTTGTTCACCTCGCTGGCTAAGTGCGAGTTGGTAGACTCCACACACCTTATAGAACTTTTTTTAAATCACTTAATTAAGCAGGTTTCTTCACAACATACTTCTTAATATTTCTGATATGCAAATAACTTTGAAAAATCAGAGGTTTAGTTTCAGAGCCTGGGATTTGCATGTCTTTCCCTTCGAGTTTCAACCGCAAGCTAGGCTTTTAAATTTAAATAAAGGTATATAAATATGAAATTTAATTGCTCCATGCTACCTTATCTTTGCCCAGCATTATCATGACAAAAGAAAGTTTGCCTTTATCCGTAGGCTGTTCCCGTGGCGGGACAATTAAAACTTATTTCGTGCACGGAAGAGCACCTTCCAAATGTTTTGTTGTAATGAGGGAATGAATGAGTATCGACATACTCGTAAGTGCTTTTATGTGTGAGTAATATACTTATTATGCGTAAATAACTTTATGCGGGTGTAGCTCTGCGCTTTGTGTAGAACGTATGGTGTACAAAGTTAAGTAACGTCGACCGGGGCCAGATTTTGGATGGGTAACCGTTAGTGACTTTCATGCGTGATTTCGCGCTTCTGAGTACATTTAGCCATCAGCTCCAGTTGTTAAAACTGGATAAATGTGGTTAAATCTTGTCTTATTTATGATCGGCCACAAACAGTTGCTGGGCATAGTTGTCTCTTAAAAACAGAATTCGTAGGATCCTTGTGGTCCTGTCACACCTGTTTCTATCTTATAAAGGCAGCGTTAAACATTTTTACGAAGAGTCCTATTTTAATCTTCAAGGATAGCATTGCTTTTCTAAAGGTAAATATTATCTACAGTTACTAAACGTGCAAATAATATTTTTCTATGCAATATTATTGACAGTACGGTATAGCTATAAATACGATAATACACATTGTATATATATGAAACTAGCTTTTACCGGCAGCTTCGCTCGTGGTACGTTTTTGTCTATCCCTCGGGAACGGTACCTATTCGGGATAAAACGTATGTCCTTTTCTGAACAACTGACAACGTGAGAACAACATTTCATGACAATCGGTTACGTAGTTAGACCATGAAAGTGAACAAAGAAACCATAGATAAGTAAAGATTACTCACTCCTAACAAGAAAATGTACCCAGTTTAGACAATTGAAATTGTCACTGTCATCTATTTTCATGTTTGAAAAATATTAAAAAAATGTACTTTTTAGATAATTTACGAATGAAACGATATTTCTCTTCGATTTCGTGTTACCACTTAACTGAGCATGTCGGCATTGTTCCGCGTAAATTACACCATGACAACCATTAAATGGCTGACAGAACTGTCAGCCGTTTAAGCCATTTAATGGCTGCCTTCCATTACAAGGCGGTGAGATCTCTATACTTATCTATGAAAGTAACAAACAAAGTCAGATTCGCATTTATAACATTAGTTAGGAAGATTTTGTTGCCACAGTCCGTGTCTAACACGTTTAATGCAGATATAAATGGAGCTCCACGCTTCACTCTTCCGTCAGTTACCAAGGGTTATGTAAATCCTACGACAATATGGCATCTAGTGTATTATGTCGGAACTACGACATCTGTTCCGTTACAAGCAAGGGTTGAGGGTAACGATGTAGACGATGAAATATTATGATTATAGCCGTTTGCTTAAGCGTTGGATTGTATCATGGGTATAGCGTACGATAGACATGGAACATAGTATGAAAGATATGGAGTTTATTTTTGACCGGGTCATTATACTGCTCTGACACGCAGTTGGTTCCGGGTTTGTTCCTTGGGCAGGCGGAAGTATGAATGACTGAATTCGATTTTTGTTCAGGGTCTGGGTGTTTGTGTATTTGTCTATGTGTGTGTCCATAACACTCACGAGATAGAGAATACTAGTGTGGAGATGCGGATCTTACCCAGGTAGCGACGTAGTTAAAATTAAAGGTTAAATTTTTTTGAATTAAACTGAACGTTCAAAGTGGATAGAAATCGGGTTCAAAGATTCCGTTACTGTTACGTACATACATACATACATACATACATACATACATACATACATACATACATACAACCCAAGCTAATAAAAGCGTGTTAATAGAAGTATGGTTCAACCGTGGTGGTACCATACTTCTATTAACACGTACCATATTGCGTGAAATAATTTTGCGTTTCGGTGGCACGGTGCTTATGCCGGTTAACTTTTCATCTTAGGCCTTAGGAGTATCAACGCATATCTGATCGACTTCAAGTAGAGCCTCTGTTTTATATGTGTGCGAAGATAATTTAATCCGGGATTATAATTGTTCTTACAAATCTTTGCAACGAATACCTTTCTTGATAAAAACGATTTACACCTTTTATTCAAGATGGCAGCCGATAGACAACAGCAGGTGTGATCCGACAATCTTGGATTTAGCTTCACACAAACCTCCGCTTGACTTCCACAAGTTAAATTGCACCTATGACTTTGCGCGTTGAGGACCAAAATTTGGTAACATTTCAATAGACTCAGAGTTCTATACTATTTTTTTTTTATAATATAGGAGTAGCAGACGAGCATGCAGTCCACCTGATGGTAAGTGGCTACTGCCGCCCATGGACATCTGTAATCAACCCCAGATATGATTTGATATTCCTACCTGGTCGGCGACAGATGCGCCGCTACCCCTGAGGACTAACCTGGAACGCCTCGGAAAAGTATGTCTTCCTTACCACACCCTTCAAAACGCAATACAGTAGCGCCTAACACTGCTGCGTAGCACATTAGGCAGAAATAGGTGTGGCGGTGGTGCCACCGGAGTCGAACCACAAAGGGTACTACCACCTTAAAATTGTATCTATATTGTGTTATTCTGAAATCAGACTCGTCTTAGATCATAACTACTTTAAGGTTTCCTAAGTTTATTACTTTATAGTTTCCTAAGTGTTAGTATCAAATTTTGCACAAACTATGCCTCTAACTATTACACTCCTGACAAGATATTGCCTCTCCAAATTGTGGATCAAAGGCTAACTGGTAGTAGAAATTAGGTTATATTAGTAACGGTCCCTAGCAACTCAATTGTGTAACCGCTGTAGCATCATGTTAAACTCAGGTAGATTACTTTTAGGGTTCCGTACGGGGTTTTTACCCTTTGGGGTAAAAATGAAACTCCATTACTAAGCTTTCGCTGACTGTCTGTCTGTCATCTCGTCTATCTCCTGAACCGTAATAGACGCTTGAATTTTTGGAGTTTACTCCTTAAGAAACGATTTGAGTTATAAGGCCCGGTACGGAAATTTTATGAGGAGTAAAATCAAGTGTAACACGAAAAGTTGAGGCGTAACGGTAACCAAAATATGAATCAAGAGTGCTTTTATTAATTTAAAATACATTAAGTTCAAATCCCATATGAAAGTAATTATTACAATAAAAATAATTAGCAATATATAAAACATTAAAACGTCATTAACTAATTTGTTTACATTTTTGCATAAATTAAGTTATAGGTTTGATCATTTATAAACACTGTGAAAATATGAACATTGGCGCCATAATATGATTAACAATCTTTTATGAACGTTTTTAAAGAAGAGTAACATATAAAATCAGTAAGCAATTGGATAAGATATAATATTAGCAAAATAAGTTTTTAACATAAAGAGGCTTTTGTAAGTTACTGATATATTAATTTAACTTATAAAAATGGATGCATTATTGATCAGCACCATCTATCAACGATAAACGGGCAAAATCAAAACAGTATTATTTAATATTTATTACAGAATTATTGCTAATGAATTATGTTCAAAATAAGTTATATAAAATTAGCAATACGTTTTAAATGAATTCTAGAATTATAAAACATTCAGAAACAATCTAAATTACATATAATAACATGTTTATTGAGTCTCATATAAATTTCATCCGTAAATTGCAACAAGGATATTTTATAGATGGCAAAGAAATTATAATTATTAAGTTTTAAGTTATAAAACGTTTAACATTGTTTTAAATATAAATAATTATATTATATTAAAATTTACTTTAATATAAACAATTATATTAAGTTACCATTATAATATTTGGAACCAAAATACATAGATTGATAAACTTGCAAACTTACAATTTATAAAACTTGCCACTAGATGGCGCTATTTTATATTATTTTGTAACATACTTTATGTAATACGCATTATTGAAGTAATATAAATAATCCGAATAATTACAGCTGATATATGTTTGTTTCTCTTATCATTTTAGCAGATGCGTTCATTTACCTACCCTTTTTTCTATTCGATATATATCATAATTATCATTCGTAAGGAGTAAACTCCAATCGTGCGTCGTAGCTGACACACACACACTTTTTTTTGTTTACGAGGGGGAAACCTTCAAAAGGTACCCAGCCGTGGGAGCGACACGGGGTTATGTGGGATTCTTACCGCACTAAAACCCCCCATGGCCATCCTCGGCGCTGCGTTCTGCGTGCCTTCGGGATGTTCAGGGAACGCAACTGGAGTCTTCTAAGCGTGTTGCCACATCGGGCTCGTCCTAGGTGAGGCATGAGTTCGCCACATCCTCTGGTGTGCACAATGGCATACGGCCACACATGCCGCCGTCCTTTCCGGGGTCGCTGGCTGGTCGGTTCGAGCTCCCAATCTTGCCGCCCACTACCCGGAAGTCCCCTTTTAGTCGCCTCTTACGACAGGCAGGGGATATCGTAGCCCTATTCTGGTCCTGGAACTAACATAAAAAAAATAAATGTAACTTCATCAAGAAACACAAGCATTTAAATACGAGGGTGTACAAATATTAGATCCAATTCGTTCGTTCGCTTTCAATCTATGACCGAGTTTGTTTGGATGAGAATTTGTTTGAATTTTACAAATAGACAAACAATTTAGAACGTTTTTGTGACGACTTTGTGTATCCAAAATACGCAATCCTTGTTATTTGATAAGCTTTCGTCGATGTTTAGACATTGCTGGATATTTATCTTTTATTTATTTTATTTAATAAGCGAGTATGTAGTCCACATGAGTAAGTGGCTACTGCCGTCCAAGGAGAATTGTAAACTCTAGACGGGATAGGATTGGATTGTCCCTGTAGTTCCGGGACTAGAATAGGGCTACGGTAACTCCTGCCTGTCGTAAGAGGCGACTAAAAGGGGGCTTCCAGGGTTGCGGGCGGCAAGAGTGGGAGCTCGAGTCGTCTAGTAAGCGATCCCGGGAAGGACGGCGGTATGTGTGGTCACATACCGTCGTCAACACCAGATGGTGCGGGAGGAGCGAAAACTGCTCCCCCAGGGCAGAGCCCGATCGGGGCATCGCGCTTGGAGGACTCCGGTTGCGTTCCGTCGGAGATCCCGGAGTTCTCCAACAAGCGTTGAGGACGGCCTCCGGGGGAGTTTTAGTGCGGTGAGTATCCCACGTAACCCGGCGTCGCTCCCACGTCGTTGGGTACCTTTTGAAGGTTTCCCCCTCGTAAAGAAAAGAAGAAAAAAAGGATAGGATTGGATTCCTACGTAAGGTCAGCCATAGATGCATTGCTTTCCCTAAAGACTAAGTCGGAACGACTTGTCTTTCCCGCACGACACCTCCAACACCATCGCTACACCTTCTCCCTTGAAGTAGTTTATGCGTTCCGGTGGTAAGGTGTAAGTGTCGGCTGACTTACGGCTGCCAACCATTTTTTTTTTATAATATAAGAGTAGCAGACGAGCATGCAGTCCACTTAATGGTAATTGGCTACTGCCGCCCGTGGACATCTGTAATCAACCCCAGATAGGATTAAGTATTCATACCTGAGGTCGGCCACAGATGCGCCGCTACTCCTGAGGACTAAGTTGGAACGCCTCGGAAAAGTCTGTCTCCCTTACCACACCCTTTCTACCTAATAACAGCAGCACCTAACACTGCTGTTATTAGGTAGAAATAGGTGTGGCAGTTCTACCACCTTCAAAAGTCCCCTTGTCTTCAGTAGTGGCCACGCATCTCTGATTGACTTCAGATTGAGCCCCTATTGTACATTGACTTGGGTTTTGATATGAACGTGGTAGAACCCTTTGTGGTTCGACTCCGGCGGCACCACCGCTACACCTATTTCTACCTAATAACAGCAGTGTTAGACGCTGCTGTGTTCCGGTTTGAAGGGTGTGGTAAGGGAGACAGACTTTTCCGAGGCGTCCCAGCTTAGTCCTCAGGGGTAGCGGCGCATCTGTGGCCGACCTCAGGTAGGAATATCTAATCCTATCTAGGGTTGATTACAGATGTGCATGGGCGGCAGTAGTCACTTATCAGGTGGACTGTATGCTCGGCTGCTACTCCTATATTATAAAGAAAAAATCCATGGGCGGCTGTGATCACGTACCATGAGGTAAACTTGCTACTTAAATCTCTTAAAAACATAATAAAACCAATTAACCTAATAACGAAACTTTCTTAAACTGAAATCTGTCGCGGCAACTTCTGAAACACTATTCAGTGAGTCAATTAAGCCGACCAAGTTTATTGTCATGAATATTAATCTTAAGTAGGAAGCTACCACTGAATTTAAATAAGAATCCTTCCAATCTATCAGCCGTCAACTTAGTGGTCGCGGTGGGGATTAAAACCTTGTCAGATAGTCAGCGGTTAACGATAGCGATGGTCGCGAGTGTAATAAGAAAAAGCTTAATGTTATTGCAATCTCTCGAGGTATTGGGTAGCTGCAGTATTTCTGGTATTCTTGTATTGGTTTCCAAAATGATAAGAAAAGGGTTCTTTTAATCCCGGTATAGGCGAACTTTTTTTACAATATGGCCTGATGGTGACTGGCTACTGCCGGCCATGCACGTCTGTAATTTACCTCAGATAAGATAAAATTCCTAACTTGACGTAGATGAACGTCTTGGATAAGTTTTTCACCCTCACCACACCCTTCAAACCAGAACTAGAGCTTAAGTGTATTAGGCAGAAGTAGACGTGGTGACCATGCTTCGTGAGTCAAATCATGTTTCAACGTATGATGTCTTTAAAGCAATGCCTTTTGACGAAAAATCGTTCTATGACGGGCGCACATACTAGAGACAATACTTTCATTGATACGTGAACAGAAAATGTTACTCGTAGCTTCAAAAAATATCGTTTAGTATTTAAAAATGTCACTTGTTCATGGTTATTTGTAAAAATAGCTTTTTAGTTATCAGTTATCGTTTATACAGTTATAGTTTATCGCTTCCTGTACTAGTGTTAACTGTGACAAATACCTAATTGGTGCTTAATAAGTGTCAGGCGATGCAATGTCATCCTTTTATAATTAAATCGGTCTCTGTTACAGTTAAGCTGGCGTTATTGAGTGTAATAAAGAGCTCCGTAGTTTTCGGGTTCGGAGTTCAAGCTAGGGTTGCCAAACGCACTATAAGTTTTAATACTATTTCAATCTCGAGTGTAATTGCGATCATAACGTCACACTGGTGGGCATAAGCAGGTGTATACAGAAAATATCAACATACATACATACTTGTATACTACATGTTAATATCAATAAAACTAATCACTGACATTCACTTACTAAACTCCTTGAAATGAATTGAGTGGTTTGGAAGATTAGCTAGTAGTGTTTTACGAATACAGTATTGATCAAATTAAAATAAATTTGTTACTTTTTAGCTAAAGAGTAGTCAAAAAGTAAAATCTTAATGCTCTTCTTCTTTCTCAACCGTTCGCCACCCACTGCTGAGTGTAGGTCTCTTCTAATGCACGCCACTTTTTTCGATTTTGGGCCTGAGTTGTCCAAGCTTTACCAGCTACTTTTGCTATGTCGTCCGTCCAGCGCATGGGCTGTCGCCCCACCTTTCTGTGTCCTGTCCTAGGCCTCCACTCCATAACTCTTCTTCCCCATCTTTCGTCCCTTCGTGCCCGTATATTGGTAGCCCTAGTTCAGGCATTGTTGGTGAGATTCCCGACCGTTCTGGCCGAAAGTTCTAGTCCTCGTTAGCTGGTACACTCGGTTACGGACAATTGTCGCTAGTTTGTATTGGGTCATAGGTTTACAAAGTACAACTGTGTTTGAACTTCTAAGTTACGCGTTTTTAGAGGATGGAAAGTAGAGTTGCGCAAAATGTATCACTAAAGTGAAAAGAGTGATATATATCTTTTGAACTCAGTGATATATATCACTCTTTTAGCTCAATAGCTCACTTTAGCTCAGTAGCTCTGTAAAGATACGCGACATTTTATATCAGTATATCAGAGAATCAGATCAAAATGTTTTGACAACATTTTTGATTCCTATAATTAATACAAAACTGGCAAGAAATTATATATGAATTATCACAGCCAACGCTATTTGTATATCCCGGTTTCCATGTTCTCAGCAATAAAATATTTTAATTTAGTGTTTAATACGTAACCGTAACTGTTATATATCTCAATCAACGCATTTGACTCGAATCAGGCTCACTACTCACTCTCAGTCAGTCGCTCATTTGACTCATCGCTCACTCGCGAGCTAGTATAACACTGTTGAGTTGAAGAAGATCTTATATCCGGAATCGTTTGAGTCTATGAACTAAACCATGTGATGCGGATATAAAGATATAATTCAAATCCGTCGGAGTTGATGAGTGATTAGCTCTTTGGTGAAGATATATATCTTTTATATCACTCACTCGCGAGCTACACAATTCTAATGGAAAGTAGATGTTTTAGTTTTGGCTTGTGACTGAAAATGTTGAGATTTTATTCTTTATTCGTTCTATTACTGTTCCTTTATTTCACGTGGCTACAATTGTTTCGGAAATGTGATTATGATACACTGGATTAAAGTTATATTTTTTAGCTAATTATATATTTTATTATGGCAAAAGCCGACTGATGTTGTCGACTCTCTGGTGTAATAATTTTGCCGATAGAATTGACATCAAACATAATAATAAAAAAAAAATATCACCGCCCCTACAATATAAATCACTGTTAACAGTAAAACAATAATTGGTAATTTATTTTTCATTACTTACATACTTTACACTGCGAAATACTGTAAATATTTGGAAAAATCAAGCAACCCTAGTTCAGGCAATATCAGAAAAAATATTGGCAACCCTACTCTAGGCATTGTTGGTGAGAGCCGGCCGAAAGTTCTAGTTCTCGTTAGCTGGTACACTCGGTTACGCGCAATCGTCGCTAGCTTGTATTGGGTCATAGGTTTGCAGGTGCAATCGTGTTTGAAATTCTAAGCCTAACTGTACGTTTAAAATTTTTGGCTGCGATTCAAAAGGCTTTTTGTTTCTTGTAAGCATCGTGAAATTCAAAGAATGAAGTAGCAAACCAGCGTGCAGTCCATCTGATGGTAGGTAGTAACTACTTGTCCCTGTAGTTCCGGGACTAGAATAGGGCTACGGTATCCCCTGCCTGTCGTAAGAGGCGACTAAAAGGGGGCTTCCGGGGTTGCCGGCGGCAAGAGTGGGAGCTCGAACCGTCCGGCAAGCGCCCCCGGGACGGACGGCGGCATGTGGCGGTCGCATGCCGTCGTAAACACCAGGTGTGCGGGAGGAGCGTAAACTGTTCCCCCCAGGGCTGAGCCACCCCGGGGCATCGCGCTCGGAGGACTCCGGTTGTGTTCCATCGGAGATTCCGGAGTTCTCCACCAAGCGCTGAGGACGGCCACCTGGGGGTTTAGTGCGGTATCAAAAAAATAAAAGAAAAGGTAGTAACTACTGCCGATGGACAGCTGTGTGCACTAAAATAGTAACTGCTTCACATTAAAAATAAATACGTGTGGCGGTAGTAACCTTTTTTCGAACTATGCCTATTGGTTCTGCCACCTTTCAGTGTGATTTTGAATTGAATTTTGATACATTTCGGTACACTTGATTCAATTAAAACAAATGTCTTATTTGTCTTACATACCTACAATCATTCAGTCCATAAACTAAATTCAGTTTTTTTAGCATTTTTAAGTGCATTCTAGCTCAGGGCCTAGGGGCCTAGCCTAGGGTTAAATCTTACACAGATAATTAAAAACTAAATATATTACAAAATTAAAAATGTAGTAATTTAATCACTTACTCCTAATACTAGGTCTCTTATTTATTACTTACCTAGGTACAAACCTCTGCTAAAATAGAAAGACATAATCATGCGGAAATTCTCGAAACTCAGAATTTGATTGTACGGATATCGTCGGAGATAGCAAACTTGGCAGAGACAAAACTATTCAATTACTGCAGTTAATTGAGAAATGACGGACGAATGTATAATTGGTTCGCTCGGCAAATACGGCGGACGGATTCTGAGTTGCAACTTTGTCGGCAATCTCATTTCTCGAGCTTGCTACATTCAAATATCGATTAGGGATGATAAAACTTGATGGCGATGTATTTGGTGCTTAATTTTATGTTTGTATGTTTGTACGTTGGAAGTATTTTTTATTCAATTAGCAATTCATACGATGCCGTACTAAATAATGCTAAACCTGAATTAGGCTAAATTGCATTAAAGTCCTATGTTATTTAGTTGGTTACTACCCCTGAGGACTAACTTGAGAATTCAAGAATTCATCATAAAATGATTTGGTTTTACCACACTTTTAAAGCAAGACACAGCAGCTCTTTACATTGTCGTTGTAAGACAGACATGTGTTGATCATATTCGCAGTTGGACTGCAACGATTTTCGGATTTCTGTACATTTATATAAATGCCCCGAAATCGTTGAAATTCAATATTCAGACACGAGACAGGGAACTCAACAAAGACAAAACAATTCAATTACTGCAGTTAATTGAGAAATGACGGACGAATGTATAATTGGTTCGCTCGGCAAATACGGCGGACGGATTCTGAGTTGCAACTTTGTCGGCAATCTCATTTCTCGAGCTTGCTACATTCAAATACCGATTAGGGATGGGCAATCTTGTTTGCGATGAATATATGATTGCTATTGGGAAATTTGTACTTACAACATTAAACGCCATTCGTGTCATCATTGTCTTTGGCAATATTGCCTCAATGTTGAAAGAAAGAAGAAAGAAAGAAATAACTTTATTACGAAATGCATTGTACACACACATAACAACGACAAATTATGTTAATTATTTACAAAATAGTGGGATATAGGTAAATAGAAAACTTAAGATACATAAAATGGAAACACAAACGAATAAAAACAAAATATATATATAATAGTTAAATAAATACGTTACAGTATATCCCTATGCTTGTATGTATACATTGCATACGGAAAAGGTACTCACTCAGCATTAATGCCATGGTGTGTTGCACCACGGCGCTGGTTTTCAGTGAGCCCTCAGAGTGACTCACGGATATTCGTACAGCGAAGAGAAGTAAGGGGTAACACGTGATCAGCCGAGTTCCCAATATTTTTTTATGACGCAGGTAGACGCATTTTGTATTTACCACTGGGCGTGTTTGGTATTGCTCAATATGAACTGTGTTGGGCAGGAGTCTACTCTCAAAATGTGGAAAGCTTAGCCAGCGATTTAATAGACTTCACACACCTTTGAGAACTTCTTTTTAAAGAACTCTCAGGCTTGAAGGTTTCGTCGTGGTGTTTTCTTTTATTATTATAGCAACTGATAAAATTAATATCCAATGCGCTAGTACCCTTAAATTGAGCCTCCGAAATTAGTACCAGTAAGGTATTGACTTAACACGGGTCTCCCCTTATAATGAGAACAATAGAACAATAAGGTTATAGTTTTTAATGACTTCGCGGATATGTAGGTTTCCTCACGATGTACTACTAGTGTATAACTTTTGTGTTTAATTTGTATCTAAGTACTTTTTGGAGGTGGTAGAACCCTTTGTGGTTCCACTGTGTGAGAAACTTTTACAACAAAACGTTTTTACAACAAACAACAAAACACCAATTAACAGTTTGCGTATTTCGAAATTATTTAAAGAAGGTTATTCTTGTCAGCGAACAGATGTCAATATGAGAGTTCTGATTTATTCAGTAAGCCAATTCTCGCCGACAAACTTTGCCGACAAGTGAAAATGAAATTATTTCAAAGAACCTAAAGGCTGTTACACAAGTGGCTAAATAATTTATTAGTACTGGAAAAATAATGTTGGGTTTTATAGATTTTTATTTTTTTTGGAATTAGCTTTATATCTTATTCTAGTTGGAAAACTACAAGTCCCAACGCTGGGCATAAGTTGTTCCCCAATATCTCGTGGAGGCCTAGAGCTCACTAAATATTACGCTTTCTGGTAAGGGAGACAGACTTTTTCGAGGCGTTCCAGCTTAGTCCTCAGGGGTAGCGGCGCATCTGTGGCCGAATTAAGATAGGAATATCTAATCCTATCTGGGCTTGATTACAGATGTCTATGGGCGGCGGTAGCCACTTACCATCAGGTGGACTGCATGCTCGTCTGCTACTCCTATATTATAAAAAAAATTTTAACAAAAAATACAACCGACTTCTATGTCACTACAAAGTAAAAAATAATTCAAATAAATGTTGGTTTAGTACATATTTCTGAAGTCGGCGCTCATATTAGATACGCTGTTGACATCGTTATCCAACGAAATATATTGATACGCTCATATTAGATACGCTGTTGACATCGTTATCCAACGAAATATATTGAGCGCCGACTTCAGAAATATGTACTAAACCAACATTTATTTGAATTATTTTTTACTTTGTAGTGACATAGAAGTCGGTTGTATTTTTTGTTAAAAATTTTTTTTCACCCTTTTTAGTGATGACATAATAACATTTATATTAATACAATATAAAATTGTATAAACGAGATCACGAATTAAGGTAAGGTCTGAATTTACATTGATTGGAACCGCCCGCTCGCAGGGCGCTGCCGCGCCCTGCTCGCTTAGTTTTATATTGTCTTATATGTTCCAACCTAACCTAACTAAATAGTCAATGATGAACTGGCTTTGCAATTTCATTAGAACCTACAGCAAATATCTTCAAACACAACTCAATTATTCCCATTGGTTGAGGAGTTACATATTTTGTCTCCGAGCCACATTATCAGATCCTCAAATAGTCAATGATAAACTGGCCTCGCAATTTCATTAGAACCTACACCAAATATCTTCAAACACAAGTCAATTATTCCCATCGGTTGAGGAGTTACATATTTTGACTCCGAGCCACATTATCAGACCCTTAAATAGTCAAAGATAAACTGGTTTTTCAATTTCATTAGAACCTACACCAAATATCTTCAAACACAACTCAATTATTCCCATCGGTTGAGGAGTTACATATTTTGTCTCCGAGCCACATTAGCAGACCCTTAAATAGTCAATGATGAACTGGCTTTGTAATTTCATTAGAACGTACATCAAATATCTTCAAACACAACTCCATTATTCCCATCGGTTGAGGAGTTACATATTTTGACTCCGAGCCACATTATCAGACCCTTAAATAGTCAAAGATAAACTGGTTTTTCAATTTCATTAGAACCTACACCAAATATCTTCAAACAAAACTCAATTATACCCATCAGTTGAGGAGTTACATATTTTGCCTCCAGAACCCACTCTGATCCTCATCATATTTAAATGGGACCAACTTGTAGCAATTGTCCACACACGAAATTAAAGGCATTAAAATAGGTTCATAAACGGCGAAGTTATGGCTGTTATATTTACATGGGTGGAGGAGTTCCCCTCTTTTTCTCCAGAACCAATCGATGGATCCTAACCATATTTAAATGGGACCAACTCGCAGCTCGTCTCTACACAATAAAAAAAGAATTATTAAAATCGGTCCACTAACGGCGGAGTAATTGCTGTACATACATAAAAAAAAAAAAAAAAAAAAAGATACCGGCCGAATTGATAACCTCCTCCTTTTTGAAGTCGGTTAAAAAAAAAACCATCAAATGGATAAGTAACTCTCATTTATCACAAGCTTCAAATCAGAACACAGTGCTTCAATTCTAATATTAGGCAGAAATAGGCGAGGCGATGTTGCCTTCAAACCACAAAGGGTTCTAACACGCTAACACACTTCATCTACCATTACCATACCAATCATTGTGAGCACGTCACAACATTCCTGAAACGTAACATAAAGTTCCCGTAACTTAATATTGATTCGAGTTTATTACGCGGCTCTTTTGACTGTTTATGTACTTCTGAATGTTATATTAGCTTAGTTTCTACCAAGTTTCTACTTGAATTCGATTGCTGGAACAAATACTTGTATGATGTATTCGGAACAAAATGGAAAGACAACGCCGCGTTGAACGTTATTTTAATTTGAAATAAATTTTATATCTTAATTGATGTAATTTTTAGGGGATACATGCACTTGTGCGAGTGACTTTGACGGTTAAGAATTTAGTTTTTTTATATTAGACTAGCTGTGCCCCGCGGTTTCATCCGCGTTAAAAAGAACCAGGGGCACAGCTAGTTCTGAAATATAAGTAGCCTAAGTTACTCAGTATTACATCAGCTACCTGCCAATAAAAGTCCTGTCAAAATCGGTCCAGCCTATTCAGAGATTAGCCAAACATTGTAAATATGTTATTTTGGTGTATAAGACAAACATATTGTAAAAAATATTCATATGCATGTGGTAAAAAGCAGTTATTTCAATTTTAAAAACAGACACTCCAATTTTATTTATGTAGATGGATAGATGTATAAATTTATAGAACTAGCTTATATTATAGAACTAAGGAAATATGTATGTATTTAGTAGACACTAAAGAGTGAGTGGCTAAGAACTACTCCTGAGGTCTAAGTTGTAATGCCTTGTATCAGTGTGTCTGCATAACCACAACCCGAGGTATCCCCGGAGCGCTATGACATGGGGCTCTTCAAAAAAGGTGCAAAAAGAGCTCTCATACAAAGCCGGCGATGCATTGGCGACTCCTCTGGTGTTGCAAATGTCCATAGGCGGCGTTGACTACTTTCCATCAGGTAGCACGTCTGTCTAATCGTTAGGTTATACGATAAAAAAAAAAACCGTCAAACCAGAACACATCACTTTTGGGTGGTGCTTCTATTTAATTTATTAAATAATCACCGTCAGAAAAGACGCCAATACGTCGCTAGCTTTGGATCTCTTTATGCACCTTTTGCAAAAATCTTTTGATTTTATATTTTGTTTAAGGGGATAAGTCTATCGTTTTTAGTCTAAGTATAAACGGTTAGCATCCAACTTCGCTTGTTAGTGAGTTGACTTGCGACTCAAGATCCTATGTGCCCTTACCTTACTTGTGCACGTATTTTCCAAGAAACCAATAGCAGTGAAAATACTAAGTAGTAAAAATCAGAATCAATATGTTGTCCTGGATTCGAATCTTAGGATAAACCTTTTTGTTTTTTTTTATATATCTGAGCCTAACGATAAAGCAGACGTGCTACTTGATGGAAAGTAGTCAACGTCGCCTATGAACATTTGCAACACCAGAGGAGTAGCCAATGCATCGCCGGCTTTGAAGGAGAGCTCTTTTGCACCTTTTTTGGAGCCCCATGTCATAGCGCTCTGGGAATACCTCAGAAGAGAATAACTTTGATTTTACTAAATTCAGCCTAAGTCTAAGTCAGCATTTATATTCAATTTACACTTAGTTTTACTGCATTTTAGGGACAGTTCTGCTTTAATTTTTATATGACCAGCCATCTTAGTCTTCAGAGGTAGCAACGCGTCTCAGGTAGCAATCTAATCTTTATCTAGGTTTGATTATTGAAGCAGTCGCCACTTACCATCAAGTGAACAGGTAAGTCTTCCTTGCCACATGCTTCAAATCGGAACACAGCAGCGCTTCACGGTGGTAGGGCCTAGCCAAAGAGTTCTACTACCAATAATTTTCAAAAACATTCTGATCTGTTTTCCCAAACATAAAAGACGTCAGAAATACCACAGAAATAGGTCTAAACCCACAAACTAATTAATCAGAGTATATCGCTAACATCAATTAGGACGTCTCGATATTTCCGTTAATGATGAGGGATGGGCTTAATTGGGACACAGGAAATGACGCTATTAAGGTCCCTTGTCGCTAATAGTTGCTATATGCCTATGTAACAGATTGGTTACTAGGCAATAAATTCTAAGGTAGCAGTGAAAATATATATAGTTTATAAGAGGTGGTAGAACCCTGTGTGGTTTAACACTGGTATCCACACCCTTTCACCAAAACGCAGAAATGCTTAACACTAATGATGAAGGTGGTAGAATCCTTGTGGTTCGACTCCAGCGGCACCACCGGCACGCCTATTTCTGTCCCATAACAGCTGTGTTAAGCGCTGCTGTGTTCTAGTTTGAAGGATGTGGTAAGGGAGACCTTTTCCGAGAGAGTTCCAGCTTAGTCCTCTGAGGTAGCGGCGCATCTGTGGCCGACCTCAGGTCGGAATATCTAATCCTATCTGGGGTTGATTACAGATGTACATGGGCGGCAGTAGTCACTTACCATCAGATGCTTTTCTACTCCTATTTTATCAAAAAAAAAAACTTGTTCTCCCGCCTTTCAAGTTACTATCAGCTAGACTAAATATTTGCTACCTCAGTTTCTCAAAAAATGGAATATCAAGCAAAGCCACAGGCAAAATGCTTACGTCTGAAATAGTTGAACTGTTAATTGAGAAATGCAAACAGACAGATGCATAATTGGTTTGTTCGGAAAACAAAGGCAATCTACCTAGCAACTTCGCAATCTCGATTCGAATATCGCTTATTTTGGCAATTGCTTTAACTGAAGGCATGCATTTGAAATATCATCTTTATCTTACGATAGAATCGTTATTCTGTCTACGAAAGGAGATGTAATTAGTGTATTCGCCAAATAAAATACTGATGAACAAGAATGTGGTAGAACATAAGATACTTGTTATAAACTTAAGATCCAAATACTCTATGTTCTTGCAGATAAATGATTTGATTTGATATTTGCTTTGTAACTGGAATGGTTCTCAACTAAACATTATTCTTTGTGGTTCCGCTCTAACGGCACTACCGTCACACGTTTTTCTGACTTTATAATATTGGAGTAGCAGACAAGCATGCAATCCATTTGATGCTAAGTGGCTACTGTCGTCCCTGGACATCTGTAATCAACCCCAGATAGGATTAGATATTCCTATCTAAGTTCGGCCACAGATGCGCCGCTACCCCTGGGGACTAAGCTGGAACGCCTCGGAAAAGTGTATCTGCCTTACCACACTCTTCAAACCAGAATACAGCAGCGCTTAACACTGCTGTTATGAGGCAGAAATAGGTGTGGCGGTGGTGCCGCCGGAGTCGAACCACAGAGGGTTCTACTACCTTAATTTCTACCTAATAACAGCAGTGCTCGTCTGCTAGTCCAATATTATGAAAAAAATATATAAAAAGAAGAAAACCTTAATTATGTACTTGGATAAAATGTAAACAAAACCTTAAGGAAATTGGAAAGAAGAAAGGAATATAACGTTGAATATATTTCAAGGGTGAAGGGTAATAAAGGGTGCGTGATAAAAAGTAAAAAGGGCCCATCGATGACATTTTTCCTCCTATCCGTTTGAGGTAAAATCGATATTACCTTATCCTGGTAAATTTTAGATATGAGATCAAATTACCTTCGGATTTGGTGTGATGAAAACTTATATGGGTATGAAGGACCAAGGGCAGGAAAGTAAAAGGTCTGTTGGGAATCAATGTAAGTTGAGTCCCGTGGTTTCACCCGCGTTCAAAAGTGTAAACACCCAGAAAATTTCATGGGTTTTATTTTTTTACGCGGAACCCTATTTTTTTTTCTACAAAAAAAAATGCGTAAGCTCTTCACAAAATCAGCAAGTGAAAGTCCCAGCAAAATCATTAATAATGTTATGTGCTCTTAATTATTGTTGTTCTTAATTAAGGTATATTTTTGTCTTTATAAAACTAAAACTCCGAGAACTTTCAACTATAATGAGAAATTGAAAAACTCGATCGAACGGATACGCGGTTATCTCTAAGGAGCAAATTGAATCGTAACTTGTAAGTGGTCTACCGCGCTCAGTATTGGATAGCAAATGAGTAAGTAATGTACCTTTTTTATAATATTGAATTTCAAACGAGTATGCCGTCCAGCTGATCGTAAGTGGCTACTGCCGCTCATGGACATCTGTAATCAACCCCAGATAGGATTAGATATTCCTGAGGTCGGCCATAGTGCAACCCCTGAGGAATAAGTTAAAAAACCTCGGGTAAGTATGTCTCCCTTACACCCTTCAAAGCGGAACACAGCAGCGCCTAACACTGCTGTTTAAGTAGAAATAGGTGTGACATTGGTGCCAAAATACACCTGATATCAAAGTGGTTATTTGAAAAGGCAGGAAGGCGAGTGAAAGGGTGGTATACTTGAATTTTATGACAAAGACAGGTGTAATGTACCTCCCTTTATTTGTATGTTAAAATGATAGTTTCTAAATAACGAAAAATACAAATAGTACGAACGTATGACAGAAACAGAATTTCCGATCCAATAAATCTGCTGAAACAGATTTTTCTCCATTGAATAATATGGCCGCTGGCTGTTATTATTACACTGGTGCTGAAATCACGATGGAACTCTATTTATTCTGCAAATAAAAACAAATACTACGCACGCTGAAATGGCGGAAACAGAATTTTCGATCCAATACATTTTCTAAAACAGATTTTGATGTGAAACATCTATAGCCGCACGTAGAACCGATTTCTGGCGTGGCGACGCATGCCGTGGCTATATGATGGTATATATATACAGTCTATATGCAGTAGTGTGTACGGTGTGGCGACGCGTCGCCATGCGCAAAAATCGTAATATTTTATTTTATCATTATGACATATTTAGTTCCTATCACAATATGTTCTTTTCTGCATATTACTTTTACAAAATAATGTCGATGTTTCACATCTGCCAGGCGTCCCGTGACGGCTCACATTGTTTTTTTTTTCATTTAATAATATCATACTCGCGCTAAAATCACGCTGGATTCCAATCAACTGCACTAATAAATGGAAGTAGGTATGTATGTTATAGATGAAAAGTGTCGTTTTCAAAAATGGTTATGTATTTTTGCAAATTGCAAATGCAAATTTTATTACTTGCGGTTGACAGTTGACATGACGTAAAGTAACATGGATTTCATTATACCAAAAAAATTGCTTATATATTTTACAGTACAGTTCCAGTTTAGTACTACAATATAGTGATACTACATATTATAAAATATTGCCTAAAATAGAAGTTATTTTTTAAAGTTAACCTTTTTCGGATACAGCCAGAGGAACTAACCCTTTTGTGCCGTCATAAGGCAGAAATATATGTAGCGGTGGTGGCACTAAAATCTAATAACAAATAGTTCCATTGCTTTGAAAACAAATTGAGAATGACGTGAGAAAAAACGTCTATATAAAAACGTCGGCTTCCAAAAACGCTAGTATACAAGACTGATGAAACTTCACCCTCACAACGTTATCTCATTCAGTTTTAGTATCCAATAAGGGAAATTGAGTAATAGCGACTCCAATGCTTTTTGTGTTCAATGACTATCCAGCTTCGTTAGAATTTGACGGCGTTCTTTGAAAATCAATCTAGTTTTTAGCTTTCTATTTTAGACTTTTAGTTAAACTGGTATCATGTATTTAAATCTATGGATAGATCCGATTTTTTTATCACATAAGTAATAAATGAGTATTTACCTGATGGTAAGTGGCGACTGACGCTTATGGACATCTTTCGTTAACCCTAGATAGAATTAGAGTGGTACCTGAGATCGAGGACCGGACAAAAGTATTGGAAATTTGTTATTAGTGTGTATTGTGTAGTATTGAATTCAAATAACTATTCCCGTTAAGGCATGGGTAGACATGACAATGTGCATGATGACAGTATTAAAAAATCGAAGAATATATGTTTTACTTAAAAACAATATGTTTAAAGCATTCTCAAAAATAGCCCAGTTTTAATAAAAACTTTAGGATTCATTATATTTTCAATAAAATAAAAGTGTAAAATAATGCAGTCGGCCATCTTGTCTAAAACGCTAATCGGGGCGAAATGACGTCATTTTTTTGGCGTGTCACCGTATTGCTAACCGTAAAATTTGTTTTAAAAATGCTAATATTTCCGTTAATACTCAAATTATTGCCGAAATAATACGATTTTTGGAATCAGTAGACATGTACCTACATTATAGAAGGGGAGTTCAAAATTTGTCATCATGCTCATTGTGCCGCTCTGCGGATATTTTACCGGAGGTTCCCAGTTCGATCTTCGGATAGGCACACTTCCAAATAACAAATAAAGGTTATCTGGTTATTTGGGGATTAAGTAAAGAGATTTATGTACAAAGTATATAAACAAAAAAATGAAAATGTTGGTTATACGGAACCCTCCGTATGTGAGTTCGATGTGCGTTTTATACATAAATCTCTTCACTTATTTTATTTTCATATTATGTTTGGTACTTAAATTCCTATGTTAACGTAATGATTTCAATTTAATACTTCATTTATACCAAAACGTTTCATTGAGGATTTCCTTATTTCTCTATTTATATCGTGGTTCAATCATCTACTTTACCCTTTAATTCCTGTGATCACATTATTCTTTAATTCCTGTGAACCCGTATATCAGGAATGTCGATAAACCCGAACGATCCAGATAAGGCGCAGGAATTCCACACTACACATTACCGACATCTTCCGGCTCTCATTAATTACAGGATTTGTTTTGTCTGAAGAAATAGAAAAAGTGGTTTATCTGATTCAAGGGGATTTCCTGATTACAAGATTAGAACTGAACAAATCCTACTAGTAGCCGTATTCGTATTTGCGTTGAAAGGGCATTTTATAGGATCGGTGTAGCATACGAGCTTTTTTATACTTTAGTTTTAACAAACAAGTATGCAGTCCACCTGATAGTAAGTGGCTACTGACACCCATATAAATCTGTAATCAACCTCAGATTAGATTCTTACCTGAGGTCGGCCATAGATGCGCCGCTACCCCTGAGGACGAACTTGAAATGCTTTGGAAAAATATGTCTCTCTTACCACACGCTCCAAATCAGAATACAACAGCGCTGTGTATATGCAGAAATAGGTGTAGTGGTACCATCAGGGTCGAACCACAGAAGTTTCTACCTTATCAGTCCACCTGGTGATAAGTGATCATTATCTACCTCAAGCTGATCACAAGTGCGTTGCCACTTCTGAGGATTACGATGATCACCTCCTATGCAAGTCAGCTGGCATCCATACCCTTTTAATGAAACGCAGAACTGCTTCATGTTAGAAATGGGTGTGACGGTGGTACCACTCCACTACCACACATGACTCTACCATCTTTCACCACAACTAACACACAATACAGTCTATTACGAACAAACTCACAGTATAAAGGTAAGTTTGTAAAAATGACGGAAATAAGATGAATTTAACTTCTCCGTACAATTATCTGGGGGTCCGACGGCGGAAAATTTAATTATGCCGGACCGATGGGGAACGTGCGCTGTTTTACGGCTGAGTGTTTTCACATTAAAGATTGGGAACCAGTGAATGTTTTGCGATTGCTCTCAATACCTACTTCCTGCTTAGTTTATTGCAAATTCTTAACAAAATATAACGTTATTTTCACTCAATTCGACGTCTTCGTCAACCCATTTATTGTTCCATTCCTATGCCTATGGACATCTTTAATCAACCCCAGATAATAGTGGATTCTTATCTCAGGTGGCGATAGATTCGCTGATGCCTCAGAAAACTAACCTGGAACGTCTCGAAAGTCTATCTTCCTTACCACACCTTTCAAACCAAAACACAGCAGCCGCTGCAGAACATTGCTGTTATAAGCAGAAATATCTGTACCACCGGAGTCGAACGATAGATGGTTCTACAATTTTCAGTCTGTTAAGTGGTCATTGCCGCCGATGGACACCTGTGATAAGCTCCATTAAGAGGGTCAACCTCAAGCTGATCATAGGTGCGTTGCCACTTCTGAGGTCTGAGATGGTTGCCACATAAGGTTAAAAGTTAAAGTAATTTATTAAGGTTAAAGTTTAAAGGTGGTAGAACCCTTTGTGGTTCGACTCCGGCGGCACCCCTGACACACCTATTTCTACCTAATAACAGCAGTGTTAGGCGCTGCTGTGTTCCGGTTTGAAGGGTGTGGTATGGGAGACGTACTTTTCCGAGGCGTTCCAACTTAGTCCTCAGGGGTAGCGGCGCATCTGTGGCCGACCTCAGGTAGGAATATCTAATCCTATCTGGGGCTGATTACAGATGTCCATGGGCGGCAGTAGCCACTTACCATCAGGTGGACTGCATGCTCGTCTGCTACTCTTATATTATAAAAAAAAAGAACTAACACACCATACTCGTACAGTCTATTACGAACAAACTCACAGTATAAAGGTAAGTTCGTAAAAATGACGGAAATAAGATGAATTTAACTTCTCTGTACAATTATCTGGGGGTCCGACGGCGGAAAATTTAATTATGCCGGACCGATGGGGAACGTGCGCTGTTTCACGGCTGAGTGTTTTCACATTAAAGATTGGGAACCAGTAAATGTTTTGCGATTGTTCTTATAACTACTTTCTGATTAGTTTATTACACATTCTTAACAAAATATAAAGTTATTTTCACTAAATTCGCCGTCATCGTCAACCCATTTATTGTTCCATTGCTGTGCCTATGGACATCTTTAATCAACCCCAGATAATATTAGATTCTTATTTGAGGCCGGCCATAGATTCGCTGCTGCCTCAGAAAACTAACCTGGAACGTCTCGAAAGTCGGTCTTCCTTACCACACCTTTCAAACCAAAACACAGCAGCCGCTGCAGAACATTGCTGTTATAAGCAGAAATATCTGTACTACCGGAGTCGAACGATAGATGGTTCTACAATTTTCAGTCTGTTAAGTGGTCATTGCCGCTGATGGACACCTGTGATAAGCTCCATTAAGAAGGTCAACCTCAAGCTGATCATAGGTGCGTTGCCACTTCTGAGGTCTGAGATGGTTGCCACATAAGGTTAAAAGTTAAAGTAATTTATTAAGGTTAAAGTTTAAAGGTGGTAGAACCCTTTGTGGTTCGACTCCGGCGGCACCACTGCCACACCTATTTCTACCTAATAACAGCAGTGTAAGGCGCTGCTGTGTTCCGTTTTGAAGGGTGTGGTAAGGGAGACAGACTTTTCCGAGGCGTTCCAACTTAGTCCTCAGAGGTAGCGGCGCATCTGTGGCCGACCTCAGGTAGGAATATCTAATCTTATCTGGGGTTGATTACAGATTTCCATGGGCGGCAGTAGCCACTTACCATCAGGTGGACTGCATGCTCGTCTGCTACTCTTATATTATAAAACTAACACACCATACTCGTACAGTCTATTACGAACAAACTCACAGTATAAAGGTAAGTTCGTAAAAATGACGGAAATAAGATGAATTTAACTTCTCCGTACAATTATCTGGGGGTCCGGCGGCGGAAAATTTAATTATGCCGGACCGATGGGGAACGTGCGCTGTTTTACGGCTGAGTGTTTTCACATTAAAGATTGGGAACCAGTGAATGTTTTGCGATTGTTCTCAATACCTACTTCCTGCTTAATTTATTACACATTCTTAACAAAATATAACGTTGTTTTCACTAAATTCGACGTCTTCGCCAACCCATTTATTGTTCCATTGCTGTGCCTATGGACATCTTTAATCAACCCCAGATAATATTAGATTCTTATTTGAGGCCGGCCATAGATTCGCTGATGCCTCAGAAAACTAACCTGGAATGTCTCGAAAGTCTGTCTCCCTTACCACACCTTTCAAACCAAAACACAGCAGCCGCTGCAGAGCATTGCTGTTATAAGCAGAAATATCTGTACCAGCGGAGTCGAACCATAGATGGTTCTACCATTTTCAGTCCATTAAGTGGTCATTGCCGCCCATGGACACCTGTGATAAACTCCATTAAGAAGGTCAACCTCAAGCTGATTATAGGTGCGTTGCCACTTCTGAGGTTGGAGATGGTCGCCACATATTGTATGCGCCGTTTGGTTCACGCTGAAATGAGTGTGACGTTGGTACCTTTCCATTCCAACCATATTGGCTCTACCAACATTATTACAACTAACACACAATACTCCTACAGTCTATTATGAACAAATTCACAGTATAAAGGTAAGTTCGTAAAATGGCGGAAATAAGATGAATTTAACTTCTCCGTTGAATTATCTGGAGGTCCAACGGCGGAAAATTTAATTATGCCGGACCGATGGGGAACGTGCGCTGTTTCACGGCTGAGTGTTTTCACATTAAAGATTGGGAACCAGTGAATGTTTTGAGATTGCTCTCAATACCTACTTCCTGCTTAATTTATTACACATTTTTAACAAAATGTAAGGTTATTTATACTAAATTCGAACCCCAGATAAGACTAGATTCCTATCTGAGGTCGGCCACAGATGCGCCACCACCCCTGAGGAATGCCTCGGAAAAGTACTCGTATGTCGCCCTTATCACACCAAAATTACCATGCTTCCTCTTAGAATTGATGGGTTGTTGATGAAGAGACATCACAAATACAGTCTTAATTATCTCATATCATCATATCTGTGAAAATTCACATCACAACCACGCCACAATATCGCTAAATAAACTATCACATAAACAAAAAAATATGGAAAAATGTTCCCTTCGATTTCCTTGGCTATATTCAACCCTTCGGGAATAAACTCTGACGTTATGTGGCTTGGTTTGATTAAATTTGCTGGTGGCAGCTCTCTAGACAGTTGGATGGAGCGGTTACCGTTATTGGCGTCGTTTTTCGAAAATATTACAGATATTACAGTTTCACTATCCGATAAAAAATTGAAATCTTTAACGTAAGGGTTTGTTTTATTGGATAATATGTATGTTGTATTATTATTTTTTAGGTAAATTGGTAGATATTTTGACAGGACTAGACTGGCCTAGGAAAATTCTGTATAATTAATAAAATTTTGGTAAAATGAGGTTTCATTAAAAATAATTTTTGAGTTTGAATTTAAATTGGTATATTTTAATTTGATTTCATAGGAAAGTTGTGCACGCATTTTTAGATCATCATCAACCCATCACTGCCTCACTGCTCACGGGTCTTCTCTCAGAATGAGAGGGATTAGGCCTTAGTCCACATTACTGGCCAAGTACGGGTTGGTAGACTTCATATGCATTTGGAAACTTTTTTAAGTCTCCTCAAGATATTTTCCTTCACCGTTCAAGTAAGTGATAATTAACTTATATACGCACATAAGATTGAAAAATTAGTGACGTAAGACTGGGATTTGAACCTCAGACTCCTCGATTGTTGTGTTTCAACTAGACTATCATTGCTTATTTTTAGATACTTAAATAAAAGATCATTTTCAACATGGTCCTTCGCTACTTCATAAAGCGGACTGCACACCCGTTTATCATGTCACTTACGTTCAATGCTTCTGAACTTATTATACCAAATGTCGGAACGTTTGAACCTCCTTTAAGAGGCAAAAAGCGGAAAATCGAAATGACACGCAACTGATCGAGATTTATGGGGTATTCGGGCTGATTTATGGGAATAACATCGGTCAAGTCTATATCTACGTATAATAAATGATTTTATGTCTTTGCAGTAAAATACTTGATAGAATGCTTTTTTTAACCGACTTCCCAAAGGAAGAGAGGTTATCTATTCGTTGCGTATTTTTTTTTAGTTACGCGTTTCGGTAATACCTTAGGTTACCGGGCTTTGGAGGTTTACGGGTCTTGTCGAATTTTATCAATTACGGTCGTTCTTATGAGGTTTAAAAAATAAAACTGTTAATTTGGAACCCACTGTTTGTTTGATGGTGGTAGGACGCTCTTCTAACTATTTCTGCCTAATAATAATATTAAGCGCTGCTTTATTCTGGTTTGGAGGGTGTGGTAAGGGAGGTATACTTTTTACGAGGCATTCCAGCTTCGTCCTAAGGGGTAGCGACACATCTGGCCGATCTCAGGTAGGAATCTAAACTTATCTGTGGGCTAGTTACATATGTTCATTGTCCATGGGCGGCATTAGCCACTTACCATCAGGTGGACTGCATGCTCGTCTGCTACTCCTATAAACAACCCATTTATTATTCCACTGCTGAGCACAGGTCTCTTAGTTAGACTGCTTTTCATTTGCCTAAAAAATCTAGACCAGCACGCGAACAAGCTACAAATTAAAGTAAATGACAAAATGAGGTACGGAATAAATTAACATAATGACACGTATGTTGCGTGTATCCAGGTTCATTCCCCATTTGAGTAATCAAAGGTAATTTGACGTAATGACCGCGTTGAAATGAACGCACCATGTCAAAATATTATCAGAGATTATTGTAAACTACCTGACCCGGCAAACGTTGTACCGCCTCAAAATCTATTTATCAAATATATTTCATATAAAATATAGCCTATGTTACTCGTGGATAATGTAGCTTTCGAATGGTGAAAGAATTTTTTAAAATCGGTCCAGTAGTTTTTGAGCCTATTCATTACAATCAAACAAACAAACAAACAAACAAACAAAGTTTTCCTCTTTATAATATTAGTATAGATATATTAGTATAGATTACTTCGGGATTATACAACTGAAATCGTCATCATTAGGTGTAGCAGACGAGCATACAGTCCACCTGATGGTAAGTGGCTACTGCCGCCCATGGACATCTGTAATCAACCCCAAATAGGATTAGATATTCCTACCTGAGGTCAGGCACAGATGCGCCGCTACCCCTGAGGACTAAGCTGGAACGCCTCGGAAAAGTCTGTCTCCCTTACCACACCCTTCTAACCGGAACACAGCAGCGCCTAACACTGCTGTTATTAGGTTGAAATAGATGTGGCGGTTGTGCCGCCGGAGTCGAACCACAAAGGGTTCTACCACCTTCAACGACGATAACAGATGCGATACCTTTAACTTAAATATAACATCGCCGCAGTAGCTCCGTAATTGACCATTTCAGGAGGTAACTTATTGGACATAAATACGGAATTCTGTGCCGCTTAAATCTATTTGTTACAATTTATTATGTTCCTAATGTGAGTGGACCGGCCGAGTGTAGGGTAACCAAAAGTTTTATATTTTTAGGACATTCCTCATTTCTAATCTTTTAATTTTACTACTTGAAAAATAATTATAAACTCGTGATTAACGGTCTAATACTACTTTATTTTAAAATCTATTAACTCTTTTCCAACTTGTCATAAGAGGTAGCAATGCATCTGTGGCCGACCTTAAGTAGAACACTAATGTTATTTGAAGTGTACATTTACATTATAGATGTGTATGTATGAGGCATGCTCATTTGCTAATTCGATTTCGTTAAAAGAAGATGAAAATATTTATTTATTTATTTAATTTTTGAAACACCTTAAACTAAGAGTAACAAGGGAGGACTTAATGCCTAATGGCATTCTCTGCCAGTCAACCCTGGGCGATGGCGACATTATGTGGTAGGCATTTACACAAAAGTAAAATAAAATGTAATATATTATATATATACATACATATACATATACACGCTAATAACAATAATAAATATATAAAAAACATATAAACAATAATCCTGATATATAAAATATTTAAAAATATGATTGGGGAAAATATGATTGTGTAAATATTGTCCCATTGTTGAGAATTCCTTTCCAATGTGAAACGTTTGGCCACAATCCACAACGTTAGTCAATTGCGGATACTGTGACTTCAAGCATATTTCTACATTTTTTAAGTGAACTCTGAAGCATATATCCGAACTTGTCCTATCCAGTACAAATGACTTGGTTACCCTACCCAGATACATTTAACAAAACAAACAAAGCCCGGAAAACCTTTCCGGTAAATTAGAAAATCTATTCTGACGATATTGGGGAGGGAACGTTTTAGTGATAGATGGAGTGACGATAGCAATCTGTTTAAACTCATCGCTTAGATAATAGCGTTTAATTATTTGTGTAATGAAGACTATTTATATAACTGAACTATATTTTATTATTAAAGTAACTTCTTTTAAATCGTTTGCATAAACCATAATGCATTAAGTTAGTGATCCTTAAGTAAGGATCATTTATTCGTATGGTAGAACCCATTGTGGTTCGACTTCAGCGGCACCACCGCCACACCTATTTCTGCTCCATAGCCAATGGCAATGTTAAGCGCTGCTGTGTAGCGGGTCATCTGTGGCCGACCTTAGGTAGGACTATCTAATCCTATCTGGGGTTGATTACAGATGTCCATGGGGGTCAGTAACCACTTACCATCAGGTGGACTGTATGCTCGTCTGCTACACCTATATTTTAAAAAAAAAGTTCAGCTATTTTAAGCCACACTTAAGTACTTAATTCAATTTTAAATTTAAAGCAATGTAGGTAAGTACGTATATAATTTTATTTACGAGTAACTATCAAACATGTAAAAGCTTAAAAAGTTTAAATACGAGTACGCTTGATATATTCTCAGCCTCACACTAGGATTTTTTGTGATGTGGGTGCCATGGACACTTACAAAGACGAACATCCAGGTGGTTCGACTCCGGCGGACATCCTCCTACATATCATCATCATCAACCCATCATTGTTCCACTGCTGGGCACGTGTCTCCTTTCAAAATGAGAACGATTTACATACCATAGATATTTTTGTATAAATCTCTCAGGTGTGCACGTTTCCTCACGATGTTTACTCTTACCGTTTAAACAAGTGATAATTAGTTTTTAATACGCATATAATTTGGAAAAGCCAGAGGTGCGTGCCTGGGATTTAAACCACGGACCTCTCGATCGAGAGGCTGAGTTTCTTAACTACCAGTATCGCCAGCTGTCATTGGTCGTAAATTACCTATTCTGTATTTTATTATGCTTTGTAACGCAATATGTGATAACGTGTATATAATTACATTACAATGTAGAATCGTAATGTTTAGTACAACACAGTTTAATTAATGCAGTCGAAACCGCAATATAGTAGTCACAAAACTAACCGCGGTATATAGGTTTAAACTAACATGACAGTTAACCACAATTCGTTGTGATATAGTTCTTTTGAGACCTTTCAAAGTTAGTATGGTTCGAACACGGAGGTACCTTTGCCTAATAGCAGTAGTGTTAGGCGCTGTTGTGTTCCGTTTTGAAGGGTGTGGTAACGGAGACATACTTTTCCGAGGCGATCCAGTTTAGTCCTCAGGGGTAGCGGCGCATCTGTGGCCGACCTCAGGTAGGAATATCTAATCCTATCTGGGGTTGATTACAGATGTCCATGGGCGGCAGTAGCCACTTACCATCAGGTGGACTGCATGCTCGTCTGCTACTCGTATATTATAAAAAAAAACATCGCAATATCTATTGGTAGTGCGAAGTGGAAGGTGGAAGGGTGTGGACTGTTACTGGCGGATATACAAGACGATCATGTTACCATCTTGATCCTTACGAGTGGCGACGCATCTGTGATCTTTCACAGATATCTAAGGGGTCAGTGTCTTATCATAAGGTGAACTGCAAGATTATTTGCAGTTTTCAAACAAAAACCATTCCTATCCTATGTTATATCTAATTATTTAACTAAAATTTTAAAATAGAGAGGTTTTAACAAATAAGTAATAATATAATAATGTAGAAGGATTATTATGTGATCAATGTCTTCTTGAAGGTAGTCATGTATAAATATAGTTTCATATACGGTGCAGAGTAACGATATTACAATTACACGTAAGTAAGTACACACTAGTGATTAGAGGTATTATATCTATATTCCCGTTATTAAACTGTTCTTGCTGAAGTCTCTGACCAGAATGCCACTCTCTGTTAACTCGAGCGCCGCCATGCTATCTTCCCCACTTGACATCCCCACTGCATCCGTGTTTGTACTGTAGTAATCAAATGAGTGACTCATTATTTGAAAGTACTGTTATAAAAATATGATATCGTTAATATTAAGCTTCGTATTAACGAAGATAACAATTATGGGATTAAGATATTTCGAAAAGAAGTTTTAACTTAATTCAATTGAATAGATATTGAAGCAAAATAAGATGTTCAATTTCGTTTAATAAAAAATTATAAGCAACTTTTTTATTGTAATTTTTACCAATTATGCTAATTTGGAAAAGTTGAGAAGAAATCTTTTAATACTTACTTATAATATCGTCTTTTGATAACTTTTTATGAGTTTGGATACATTCAATTCTTTAATACAATAATAAGTATTATTATAACGTTCGTTAAAAATATCAAATATATCGAGTACCTTTGAAAACTTTAAAGATAAATGTATTACATAAATGTATTACATGTATTACAGTCATTCCATTGTCAATGGTTGATTTATTTAAAGCAATAGAAAATAATAAATTGTAAATACAAGAATTTGTAAAATATATAGTCATAATAACAATACCATGGGGGTTAGGATAGATCATAGATGTGTGGTTTCTCTTCTTAAAGGCTTCTTAAAGGCTGTGTTACATTTCAAAGGGTTGACACTGATCATACTGTATTATAATAACTACTACAGAATGCGTATTAATTGATCAACAACTACACGAGATAAACATTGAAGATAAGATAAGATTGAAGATGGTAGAACCCTCTGTGGTTCGACTCCGGCGACACCACCGCCACACTTATATCTAGCTAATAACAGCAGTGTTAAGCGCTGCTGTGTTCTGGTTTGAAGGATGTGGTAAGGGAGACATTATCCGAGGCGTTCCAGCTTAATCCTCAGGGATGGCGGCGTATCTGTGGCCGACCTCAGGTAGGAATCCTATCTGTGGTTGATTATGGATGTCCAGTTGCCATTTACCATTTGGTGGACTGCATGCCTGCATCTTTTCAATACCTTTCTATACTAAAAACATATCGAACATCCTTTACAAGATTCAAAGAGAATCAAGTTTTATTTGCAAATTCTTCAAAGACTTTTGGAAACAGAATGCAATATAAGCACAAAGCGAGGGATTCCCTCCAATCCTGTTTACAATGCTACCTGGATTGAAACTGGAATTCACATATCACGATACTTGGTTAGGTTACGGCAGTATTCCTGTATTTGAAAAACACTAAATCTTTTACCTTCAAACATTTCTTGTATATTACCCACTAGTTTCAGTGAGATTCGGTAGACTGTAGGATACAATAAAATGCTCGTAAAATACGGTTAGTAGTTAAAAATATAGCTGTCCCTGTAGTTCCGGGACCAAAATAGGGCTACGGTATCCCCTGCCTGTCGTAAGAAGCTGCTAAAAGGGGGGCTCCTGGGGTCACGGGTGGCAAGAGGAAGCTCGAACCGCCCGGCCAGCGGCCCCGGAAAGGACGGCGGTATGTGTGGTCGCATACCGTCGTACGCACCATACGGTGTGGCGAGCGCCAAGTCACCTGGGCGGAGCCCGACGGGGCAACGCGCTAAGAAGACTCCGGTTGCGTTCCTTTGGAGATCCCGGAGCCCTCTACTTAGCGCCGAGGACGGCCACCGGAGGGATTTTAGTGCGGTAAGAATCTCACATAACCCTGCGTCATCCCACGGCACCGGGTACCTTTTGGAGGTTTCCCCCTCATCAACAAAAAAACTTATAAAATATAGCATTCATAAAAACATGTTTCCTATTCAAACTTTTGATATATTGATGATAGTTGTTAAAAGTTCGATTATTCGAAATTATGTAAAAAAATACATACACTTAAACGATGAAGGAAAGTATCCTGGTGAAACTGCACATCTGAAACTTATGAAAGAAATTCTGAAAGGTAAGTAATGTCTACCAACGCTGGTGGAAGACACTTGACAGATATAATATTTTCTAATTGACAAAAAAAAGTTACAGGTCCTGGTAAAGATTTCTATTACTCAAAATTACTTTTTTTTAATCAGTACAAAAGTTATTCAAAAACAAAATAGGGTGATTAATTTTGCGCCACCTATAGATTGTTTGTGATTTGGGACAGTGTGCATTTATAAATTCAATTACCTAGCATAACTTCGTCTGCAGTTTCTATATTAGAAGTCTAAACTTATAAATCTCGTTCTAAACGCCAGTTACATTCAACACATTACTCAAGTTTCAGACAAAATTTAACGTAACAAAATAAAGTTGGTTATTGCCGTAACTTTTTCCATTTTGCAACCTGACCGCTACCTTGCGAACATTTTACGATACAAACAGTTGTAGTTTCATAAAGTTGAATTGTATCGTCGTAAAAGTTTCCACCGTTGTTGGGAGTATTTGTGGATTTTTCTCGTGTTCCAGCGAAAAATCCTTGTTTTATTGCCTGAACGATTTAAGTCACTTTTTTCGTCGTAAACCTGCTAATGTGTCTGGTTTATTTAAAATACAAACAATAGTTAAGTTTTGAAAGTGTGTCTTTCCTTGGGTACCCTTTGTGTTTCGACTAAGAAGGTGTTACCGCGAAACTTATTTTGGCTCAATAACAGCAGTGCTAAGCGCTGCTGTGTTCCGATTTAAAGTGAATTGTTTATAAAGACACTTTTCCGAGGAGTTACAATTTGGTCCTCCAAGATAGCAATGCATCAAAGTTAACCTCAGGAAAGTATTTTATCTTTTTTTGGTGTTGTTTGTATGTATCCCTAGGCGGACTTAACGTAAGTTCTTGCTCCATTGTTTCTTCAGTTCACACAGCTATTATGGACGGAAATAAGATCTAGAACAAATTACGAACAAACCAAAAATTGTGCGAATTTTTTTCAATTCGTATTCTCAAGAGTTTGTGATGTTTAACCTTCCTTAGAATAGTTGCAATCATTAAAATCTTTATTCTATAAAATGTACCAAGTCAAAATTTACAAAAAATGTGCAGCATTTCAATTAGCAGGCACAGAGAGAAGGCGAAGTATTAGATGCTACGCGACAGCTTCTGTCGACTCAATACGTAATGTGTATGCACCATGATTTTGGAATCCCTGTCTAGATAAAAGACAATTTTATGGCGAAGTTAAGTGTTTAAATGTGGGAGAAACCTTTGTACAATACAATACAAACAATATTTATTGTACACCGACTACCTAATAGATGAGAAACATTAATAGTAGTTCTTCTAATAACAACAGTGTAAAGCGCTGCTGTGTTCTAGTTTAAAGGGTAAGTAAGAGATATACTTTTCCGAAGAGTTCCAACTAAGGGGTAGCAACGCATCTTTAATTAGGACTTTAATCTTATCCGGTTCATTACAGATGTTGCTGCCTCTGCTCTCTAGGATGCAATTTCTAATCAGAATACAATTAACGAAATCGCAATATAAAGCGGAAAAATATGGCTGCAACTGTTTTTATGATCCACTGCCAGGCATAGTTCTCTCTGCACCTGGGGAGGCTGACACTATATCAACAAGCCTTTATTCCACTGCTCGGCACAGGTGTCCTCTCAGAATGAGAAGGATTAGGCCATAGTCTAACGCGCTGGCCAAGTGCGTTTTGGTGGACCTCACATACCTTTGAGATTTTTTTAAAGATCTCTCAGGTATGCTATGATTCGAACCTCGGACCCCTCGATCAAGAGGCCGACTTCAATGCATCGCCATATATTGACCGGAATTTCAGGAATGTCCCAGTAAAACCAGAAGTTATAGTCACCCCAGCTCCACATGAGAGGCATGCTTTCCTCTGATTTCAGACTCGCTCCCATTCCTCTGGGGTCATGTTTCGGTATTTCGTCCTCTTATTACATTTTAAATTCAGGATTTATGAATCTGAAGCGAGGGCGCCGCGGTTTCATATCTCGAGGATTTATTTATTTATTGTTTAGGAGAATATGACTGTGAAGAGATTGTGGTTGTGAAATTTAATTGAAATGAATAAAACCCCTAGCTGCGATTTTATGTTTTAGGATTTATATGTGTTATAAACACACTTACACATGTACCTACTGTTATGTTTACTAGTGTTCGTCTAATAAATCGGTCAAAATCATAAGTTTTCTATTTTTTTATTGATAATACTCTCATTTAATTCAAAGCTAATCAATCATCATTCTCATTCAATTTAAAGCTATGAAAGACTAGGATACAAATAAACGGGAGAGAAAAACATTTTTTCAAAACGATATTTTGTCTGCCGATTTATACATATATGAATAAGAGTTATATACGTACAAACCGCGCATACATGCGCAATTAGACGCACACATTTGCGTTAATACAGTTTGGTACAGCTCCAAAAGAAGGGTGAATATATAACCTGATGATAAGTGACTACTGCCTCTGGATGTCTGTAATCAACCCCTGATAAGAGTAGACTCGCACGGTAGACTGTGTTGGAAAGCCTCGGATATAAGTAAGTACCATCCTTACCTTCCTTTAGAACACGACAGCGCATAACACTGATGTTATGCAAAGTTTCGATGATAACTAGAGCGGATGACGTAACGCATAAATCCTAGCCACTGATGGTCACCCATCTAACTCCTGACCGCGCTAATTTATAGTCAAACAACAGTCAAAGATAGCTTTCTAGGAGATAACTTTGTAGACAGATCAAACGCAAGATCAAGAAAGAGATTAAGCTTTGTTTTGTAAGCACACAAATATTTGGTAAACAGATAACTTGTGTTTAGCCTAAAAAGATTTCCTCAACATCATTGTTGGATCTTCAATTAACTAAGTGGTAACGTTTGTTATCGGAAAGCTAATGTACTACAACATAACCGTTTCATCGCCGACGATGAACTAAAAGCGGGTTAAAGGAGAAATAATCAATTATAGTTTAAAAACTAAAATACACGCTAAAATCGCACAAGGAAAATCGTTAATCCTGATTCCTGACAATCCTAAAGAGGTGAATGGGATAAAATTATTAAAATCGTTTATTGTCATCGGTTCTTGATAATTGTTCAAATTTTTAAATTAATCGGACCATTCAAAGTGGGTAAAAAAGAGAGTCCAAAGCTTTCGTAACATACAGGTCAAGCTAATAAAAGCGTGGTAAAAATATCTGTTCGCAATATTTTAAGGCCTTAAGTCTTAAGACTTAAAAGCAGTATCGATGATGGATATCTAGGTCTATTTATTAAATTAAGACTACCGAAGTGAAATCAAGCACTTCTATTATATTCAAAACATATTTTTCAGTTGTAATTATTACCGGGAACTTGTATGCGATGTATTTCAGTGAATGTTCACTTCAAAACATACCGATTTTCGATACATTTCGATGATAATTATCTTATGTGTGATAATTTATATATCCGCTTATACATATGTATTTATGTACAGAATTGGTTGTATAGTAAAAAAATAGGATCAATGAAATCGAACAGAAAATGATGTGTGACAGAAGCATTTATTTATTTTAAAGCGAGAAAAATGTCCATCGCTTTAAGTCTATATCTTTGAGTCGAACATGTGGACAAGGAACAAACAATGTACCAGATACGATATATGAAGGGATCTAATTAATTAGAATGAAGAAAGCAGAAAAGATTAAGTACATTATGCCCTGTATCTACGATCTTACGCTAAGTAATGGTCAATAGATCTAGATAAATAAAATTGAATGGTCTGTATGTGATTTATAAATATCGTTTTCTAGGATTGTGTTTTTTTGGTCAAAATCCGTACCGTTAAACTAGCTATTCTATTGTATTCTGAATTTTGGCAGCGGCTCCAATTATATTCATTACATAAAAATACCGAGCAAAACTTGGTCGAGTAGGTACTAGAATACATATCACTTATGTAAAGAATATTACTGTACGGTCTTTGATCGCACATGTCTGACCACGCATTTACCCCAATCGTAGAAACGAAACATTCAGAGCACTACGTGATGCGTACAAAACAAGACAATTGCGCGAGTATACTCATATTATCATTCAAACAATCATATTATCACGCAATAAACTTAATTAATAAATATTGGCACCACCGCCACACCTATTTCTACCTAATAACAGCAGTGTTAGGCGCTGCTGTGTTCCGGTTTGAAGGGTGTGGTAAGGGAGACAGACTTTTCCGAGGCGTTCCAGCTTAGTCCATAGGGGTAGCGGCGCATCTGTGGCCGACCTCAGGTAGGAATATCTAATCCTATCTGGGGTTGATTACAGATGTCCATGGGCGGCAGTAGCCACTTACCATCAGGTGGACTGCATGCTCGTCTGCTCCCCTTATATTATAAAAAAAAAAGAATTCTTTCAAAACCTCTATCATTTCACAACTATCAAAAGGTGTCCCCGACAATCACGCTGTAGCTTCTAACAGCATGTCGCAGGCGATCACAGATGGTTTGCCACTCTCGTGGAGTGGCAGCGCATGTGGTATGAGGAGTAACTGCAATTGTTGCCATATATCTAAGTCATCCACACCCTTTTACGGAAACGCAAAACTCCTTCACGCTAGAAATATGAAGTTCTAAAGATTAATAATACTTATAAGTTCTTTTAATATTTCAACTTTAATTATCATACTAAAAACGAACAAAATACATATTTAAAGAACCCTTGAACCTATAGGGTCCCAAATACATGTGTATACCTAAAAACACCCGTATTTTTAAACTTGCGTAACCTTAATAAAACCCGCATAGAAGCCGAGATAACGTAGGTCATAATGCGTAGGCAACAACTGTTTTAAAGTAAATAGAGTAGCAAATAAAAACATTTTAAAGAAATACTAGCTGACCCGGCAAACGTTGTGTTGCCATATAAATAAAAAAAAGTTAAGGGTGAACAACCCTATCACTTAGGGGTATGAAAAATAGATAGTAGCCGATTCTCAGACTAAATATGAATATGCATATAAAATTTGGTGAAAATCGGTAAAGCCGTACGGTAACTAACATTGGACACGATAATTTTATATATAATAATAATAATAATATTTCTTTATTTCAGACCTTTTTTACAGTCCGTAAATTGTACATATATTGTACAGACTTGAGATTCAAAATTCATACCCGAGCCTTCATTATAAAAACCGAATATCCATATCTATGGAGAATCCTTAAATCTACAAAACCCAGAATCATGTCTATAACCAAATACTGTATCCTGAATCCAAAATATTTTTGGTATTTGGTAGGCCATAATGTGCGCGCAATTTACACTCAACGTTCCAAGGAAAGTGACATATAGTGGCGGTAACGTAGCGGCAATAATATTTCAGATGCGACGCCGTTGATTCCCCAGCCATGAGATAAGATGAAGATTTAAAGACCGTAAGGCATGGGGTACTTGCTACACCAACGAAGGGGAAAGAGGAGCTAAAGAAGGAGTTAAAGAAGCGATAAAATTATTTAAGAATAGTTTAAAAAAAAAACAAGTTATTTTTGACGTAATTTTATTATAAATTCTTGTCTTCTTCTTTTTAAGAAAGAGGCCGTTTCCTAATTAATAAACAAGAATTCTACAAGAAGAAAAAAATCTTGTCTGAAATACTTTTATTTGATACACATATCACAGATGCGTCGCATCCCTTGAAGACTAAGCTGTAATGCCTCGGAATAGTATGTTTCCCTTACTACACTCTTCGATCCAGAAAATCGCAGTGCTTAACACTGCTGTTATTGGGCATAAATATGTGAGGCGGTGGTGCCGCCCAAGGATTCAACCTTTAACTAATCATGTATTTTCAACTATACGAAACGTGTACCTAAATTTAAATTTGTAAAATTTTAGTTAATATGAAAATTGTGTATGTGTTATTTATTTTTGCCAAATCTTTAGGGATTAATTAACTGGTTAAATACAGTTGCAATATTTGATCCTCATACATAAGCGGCAATATATGTATTCGCGTATTGCTTACCATTCTGCGGTGGTACAATAGATAATGTAAATGTAAGTACAATTACAGTAAACACCGCGAGATGGCGCGAACGTCGTTATGTGTTGAGTGGGAATGAAGTCATTTGCTGTGAATGGGAGATTTCGTGTTAAACATATTCTGTAAATGCGCGTATTATTAAAATATTGCATTGAAATCATAGCTTAATCGTTTGGAATTTTACTACGGTATTTTTACGCTAGAGGTTGAATCTTATGCTATTATTTTTAGGGTTCTGCATCCAAAGGTTAATAAAAATAAATATAGTCTAAAAACCAAAAACCACGCTAAAATCGCACAAGAAAAATCGTTAATCCTAATTCCTAACGAGGGATGAGACGGAGAATGAGATAAGATTATTAAAATCGTGTATTGTGATCGGTTCTTGATAATTATTCAAAATTTTACATAAATCGGAACGTTCAAAGTGGGTAAAAATCGAGTTCAATGATTCCGTTACATACATACAGGCCAAGCTAATAAAAGCGTGGTAAAAACGGAACCCTATTACTAAGCCTGTCTGACCGTTCGTCCGTCTGTGTCTGTAACAGGTCTCTACCTCTCAAACCTGAATAGACTGATATTTGATATTTTCACAGGATATTTCTTATGTTGGCCGCTATAACAACAAATAGTAAAAAAAATAAACAAACTGGTTTTAAAATTTTATCATAATTCTCTACCGAAGTCAGTTGCGTATTAGAAATAAGCTGTCACTTGTTTTAACAATGAAGGATAATAGCGAGAAAACCTAAAACTGTAATATAATGATAGTTTTATTTGCTTCTTGCAATTCAATCAAACTGACTTAAGAAAAGTTTTTGTGAAATTAAAATATCAATACACATATAAGCTTTGTAAAATAATCTTCAGATAAGATCAAATCCAAACACCATTTGTTTTAGGATCACCTATCACAAAAATATTAAAGTTGAAAATTCTTACGTTCTGAAAACTTTTATTCATTCGTCATATTTTCGTTGAATTTTCTCTCAGAAATCTTGTGTTCCCGTTGAAATATATGAGAGAAATGCTCACACGACTCGTGTACCCCAGTAAGATAAATGCGAGGGTGTCAGATATTAAATTTAATTACGGCACGGACCATTTTGAGGGAAGGTCAGGATTTTAGTATTTGCGGACTATTTTTATACGTTCTGGAGAAATTTTATTTAGAAAATGTGTTTTAATGAGTGTTGTTTGTCGTTCAGCAAAATTTCACCACTATTTTATCTTAGAAGACCGTTAAAGCAAGTGATAAATAATTTATAATACGCGCATATCTTTGAATAGAAACATATACGGTCGAATTGAGGAACTGATTTCATTTTTTGAAGTCTGTTAAAAATTAGTACCCTTACCATGAGTTTTCAAAACATCCCACAATTTGGATTAAGTAAACGTAACGTACGTTTACTTAATCCATCATTCCGTTTGCTTCAGTAGACTGAGAAAACGTAACAATAAGTAAGTGCTCAAGTCTTTCTGTCTGACTTACATGTTCGCAAAAAAGAGATAAAGCATAAAGTGCCATTTTGTCAATTTAGACATTTCATGTTACGTTACTGACACTATAGTTGAGATACAATCCGCTAGTGGCGTTGATTGGAATTTGTATGGGCAAATACGTAAACAAATACCAAAACAGTCATATTTGTCAAAACGTAAAAACTCATGGTAAGGGTACAGGGGTGCGATTAAGATTTGAACCTTGGGTACCTCGATTGAGCGCGTTTCAACCACTAAGCTATCACTGTTTTTGCTACGAGGCTATCACTATTTTTATGCGCTTAATCGCTAAAAAATTAAGAAGAGATAGTGTGTCATCATCATCATCATCATCAACCCATTACTGTCCCACTGCTGATCACGGGTCTCCTTTCATAATGAGAAGGATTAGGCCATAGTTTAAGCAAGTGATAATTAATTTCTAATACGCACATAATTTTGAAAATCAGGGGTGCGTGCCTGGGATTTGAACCTCGGACTCCTCGATCGAGAGGCCGCGTTTCTTAACCACGAGGCTATCGCTAGTGTGTAGGAGGGTCTAATTTTGTTTTGAATAACAATGAATAACATAACAATATTTATTCTAAATTCTACCAATTTAGGCATCGTTATGATTTTCCAAATGTGCTATTTTGTTTAGGCAAATTAGGTTTTGTGAATTTATTAAATAAACATTGGCAGTGTTGGATAAATTCATTAATTTAATTCTAAATTATTGAAATTGCAATTTGCTTTATTAGCAATTTTCATAAATTTAATTATAGTGTACGTGCAACAAATATATGTAAATTTGTGTAATATTTAATGTGTGAACAAATAGATGCGTTGTTAGATACACCTAAGTCCTTGTAGTTCCGGGGCCAGAATAGGGCCATGGTATCCCCTGCCTCTCGTAAGAGGCGACTAAAAGGGGGTTTCCGGGGTTGCGGGTGGCATGAGTGGGAGCTCGAATCACCCGGCCAGCGGCTCCGGGAAGGACGGCTGTATGTGTGGTCGCATACCGTCGTGCCCACCAGACGGTGTGGCGAGCGTCAAGCTCACCTGGGCGGAGCCCGACGGGGCAACGCGCTAAGAGGACTCCGGTTGCGTTCCTTTGGAGATCCCGGAGCCCTCTACGTAGCGCCGAGGACGGCCACCGGGGGGGTTTTAGTGCGGTAAGAATCCCATATAACTCTGTGTCGCTCCCACGGCACCTGGTACCTTTTGAAGGTTTCCCCCTAGATAACAAAAAAAAAGATACACCTAAGGACTAAGTTGAAATGCTTCGTAGAATTGTCCTTCTCTTACCACACCAAACAAGAACACAGCTGCACAAACGTAGATTTCCCCATGTTTTCTTTCTCAATTAAGGCAAGTACCAAATATTTTTTAATACGCACTTAATTTGAATTTTTTCTACAACATTCAAAACTTTCATTTACCATTTCACGTCAACGCCTTTTGTGGTTTGACTTTAGAGACACCATTGTCACAACTTTTTCTACCTAATTAAGTGTTAAATGCTCCTGTGTTCCGGTTTGAAGGGGTGGTAAGGGAGAAATGCTTATTCGAGTCGTTTCAACGTAGTCCTTAGTGTTAGCAATGCATGTGGCCGCCCTCAAGTACGACTCTAATCTTACCTGGGGTGTATCCATTGGCGACAGTGGCCACTTACCATCAAGTGAACGGTTAGCTCATTTGCTACTTATCTCATACATAAAATTCTCGTGTCACAATGTAAGTTACCGTACTCCTACCGTACTCCGGCTTTACCGATTTTCACCAAATTTTATATGCATATTCAGTAGGTCTGAGAATAGGCTACTATCTACTTTTCATACACCCAAGTGATAAGGGTTGTTCACCCTTAACATTTTTATTTATTTATATGGCAACACAACGTTTGCCGGGTCAGCTAGTATAATATGAATAAGGTTTAATAAAGCATAATACTCCTCTTTATTATTTTGTTCCCAAAGCGTATAACATGTAAATGGCATTTTAGAAAGAGGTCTAACGAAGCCTAAATTAAAACGTCTGTATCGTACAAAGGACCTATTTCGGTCAATTTTCAGGGAGCCATATAAAGGTTTAGAAATGACGTAAAAAGCTCCAAAAGTTTCGTTTTATACAGAACTATTTCTGTGTCAAAATTGTATTCAGGCATTTAAAATTAAATTTAATTCGAGATACTTGCCACTTTACGTTTTTTATATAATATAGGAGTAGCAGACTAGCATGCACTCCACCTGATGGTAAGTGACTACTGCCGCCCATGGACATCTGTAATCAACCCCAGAAAGGATTAGACTCCTCCCTAAAGTCGGCCACAGATGCGCCGCTTCCCCTGAGGACTAAGCTGGAATGCCTCGGATAAGTATGTCTCTCTTACCACACCTAAATCAGAACTTAGCACCACATAACACTGATGTTATCATGTTATTAGGCAGAAATAGGTGTGGCGGTGGTGCCGCTGGAGATGAACCACAGAGGGTTCCACCTTCAATTATATTTATATAATCTAACTTAATTAAACTGTCTTCAATTAATATCATGATAAATACTATACAGAACCTCAATATCTGACATATTAATGCGAAGCTGGTAATAATCATGTTGTTTAAACATATTGTGTGTGATTCAATATTAGAGTTACCACGCTTGGAGGAATTTTTAGGATATTATCAAAATACAAAAAACCTTGAAGTTGTCCTGACAAAATAGTACTAGGGATAAAAGTAACTTCCTAATTATTATGGAGTTTAAAAGTGCATATCGATACCTTAATTCGCAAATCAGCCAACTCCACTTTTTGTCAAAATGTTTTTATTCATTATTTTGATTTCGTTCCTCGCCATTTGCTATCAAAATAAATTAAAAAATACATTTTGACAAAAAGTGGAGTTGGCTGATTTGCGAATTAAGGTATCGATATGGTAATAAAGTTGCTTTTCTGTGTGATTTACGCCTACTTAAGTCGATAATGGCTAACGTTTAGATCTAAGTTGAAACGCCATGTATAAATATTTTCTTACCAACACCCTTTCTTACCCAAAAACGGCGGTGCTTAACGCCGTCGTTTTAAGACAGAAGTAGGTGTAATGGAGCCCTCGGAGAGGAACCTTAAAGGGCTGTCTACCACCTGAATTTGGTCAGCAATAGTCAAACCCTTGACATCCAAAAAGTAAAATTGCGTCTTCTGACTTTTGGCCATTAATTACCAAAATTGTAAAATTTTACTAAAAATGATTATTTATTTATTTAAACTTTATTGTAAACTTAGTGGTTACAAAGGGCGAACTTAATGCCTAGTGGCATTCTCCACCAGTTAACCCTTGTTGATGGAGAAATGTTGTTTGGATTATCCATATAAATCCAAAATCTTGGGTATCCTACATTATTTTAACAGCTTAATTTTGTGAGCCGATATTGTTTTGGAACTGATACGCCGGTATTAAACTAGATACTACTACAGTAGAGCCCGTAATTGGAAATGATTTATCGTTGTACAGCCGTCTGTGCTACGAATTTTAGTGGCTTGGAGACAGGGGATAATTAAAGATTTGTTTTGACTAATTTGTGTGGTGTTTTCCTAGAATTACACGCGTCGAGGCAAAGAAATTAAATTTTGCATGACCTTCTGGTTATATATCACCTCATAGATTCCTTTTTCTGCCTAAAAGAGTGTTCTGCGCTGTATTTCGGCTTGTATTGTATCTGGGGTTGACTATAAATGTCTATGGGCGGCAGTATCAAAAATAAATAAAAAAATAAAATAAACGCTTTCTATACTCACAGCCCCACACAAGGCTTCCCAGTGTCGTTTGTACAATGTACACACACATAGACAAATACACAAACACCCAGACCCAGAAACAGAAATCTAAATTCATCATTTAGATATCTGTCTGGCGGGAGATCGAACCCGGGACCGTTTGCGCGTCAGACCGGTATGGTGGCCGCTGCGCCACACGAGTCAATAGCATTATGTGGTCTGCTCCTTTGATGCTGCTATTTTGATGTAAAGGTGTGGATGCCGTAATTACAACATAAAGCGACTATCCTAGCCATTCAGAAGTGACAACGCCACTGTGATTGGCTTTAAGTAGAACCTCTGTTATATATATGGAGTTGGTTGTAGTTGTCCAAAGGCGGCTTACTTACTTACTTACCATTACTTACTTACTTACTTACTTACTTACCATTAGATAGACTAAAGGCTAATTTGCTACATCAATCTTACCAAAAAGTATTCGAAATCATAATTCAAATTACATTACACGTAAGTGCTCCAGTCTGTACTTAGCTTAAGGTATACAATAAACATTTATTTAGGCAGGGTCTATTACTAGAGTTTCACGTCTATTTTTGGTTAACACTATTTGCTGCTGTATTTCTATTTGACTTAGGTCATGCGGCATTCCGGCTTCTTACCCGGCAATAATGTATTTGATTTAACATGAAACTTTCCCCTTTGAATATTTTATCTTTGTACAAGCCTTGTTGATTCACTAAACATACGTCTTTTATGAAGAGAACCATAGACATTAAATACTCTAGTTCAGATTGATTTAAATACTTTAAATTAATATGAAGAACTCTTGCTGGTCTAAAAATAATATGAAGGTTGAAAGGCTGCTTGGAAGACGGGTACTCGAATACACAGCCCCTAAAAATATATCTGAATTTAATATTTAGGTATTGGTCTAAGCAGGGATCGAACTCAGGACCCTCTGGGAGTCAGATCTATATAACGACTTTTTATGTTATGTTACGCGGATCACTATTTTGAAAAGAAAATGTTTAATTTATAAAAGAAGCTAACATTAGTAATTATTTTTTTTACAGTTTGTAATTTTTGTAAATAAAAAAATAGATTTTCCTGAAGAAAAAATACTTAATTAACAAAATAACAAGATGCTTCCGTTCAACTTTTGCTTCATAAAACATGAAGCTTTCGTGAAGCGGCAACTGAAGACGCCAAGTATTAATTATTCGCTGATATAAATAATGCAGGGCGTTGTAATGAAATGTAAATCGTGTGATTAGGGATAAATTACGTTGATTAGTCAGTGATTTAGTGTGTAGAATATTTAATTTACGTTTATGGAAAGAGATGGTCACAGCTAGAGTTGGTCTAACCAAGAATCGAACTTGGAATTCATTGCGCCTCAGAACGATGTAGCGTCAGTTATATCACACGAACCATACTTTTTCTTTAGAATTACATATTTTACATATCAATAAAAAATGACACGATTAATTAAGTAAATCGATTTTATAAATTCAATATAATATAGCGATTTCAAATAATAATATCTGACACAAAAACACTTGATTAGCAAAATAACGAGATGCTACCTTTCAACTTTTGCTTCATAAAACATGAAGCTTTCGTGAAGCGGCAACTGAAGACGCCAAGTATTAATTATTCGCTGATATAAATAATGCAGGGCGTTGTAATGAAATGTAAATTGGGTGATTAGGGATAAATTCCGTTGATTAGTCAGTGATTTAGCGTGTAGAATATTTAATTTACGTTTATGGAAAGAGATGTTCACAAATACATAGCTAGAGGTGGTCCAACCAGGAATCGAACATGGAACCCTCTGCGCATCAGAACGATATAGCGAGAGTTATATCACGCGAACCATACTTTTCCTTTCGAAATACGTGGTTTACATAAAAAAAAACACAAATTAAATCATTGGATATTTTAAAATCCAATAATAATATACTGATTAATAATAAAAAATCGTCACGCCAAAGTAAAAACACTTAATTAACGAAATAACGAGATGCTTCCATTCAACTTTTGCTTCATAAAACATGAAGCTTTCGTGAAGCGGCAACTGAAGACGCCAATTATTAATTATTCGCTGATATAAATAATGCAGGGCGTTGTAATGAAATGTAAATCGTGTGATTAGGGATGTCTTTTGAGTAACGGTTGTTGATTAATTAACTCGAGTTGATCGGAAGCGCTAACGAGGTTTCGTTATTGAGTTTTAAATAAATTACGTTGGTTGGTTGGCGTTTTAGTTGGTGGAATATTTCATTTTTGAGGCAATTTTGGAGTTGTAACGTATAACGATTTTATGTAATTACTAGCTGGCCAGCAAAAATGTAGATTTGCCATGTACATAAAATGTGTGACGGCAGGAACAAAATGAACAAGTTCCAATGCGTTTTAAGATTTGAACCCTGGATGTCCAGGGTTCAAATCCTAAAACGCCTCTGATTAACGCCATAACCTTTCTCCTGATACTCGAACAACAGCATAGTATTCATCACACAATAATCTCAACCAGGTAACAACTTCCCACAACTCGTAAACGGCGAATTGCATCAATTTCCACATGTTGCGATCAAAACTGCAACTACAATCGTCAGAACAACTTTGGACGGTGATAATAATATCGTTAAGGCGATTACAGTTCTACAGTAATCCAGAGTTGAGTTCTGCTAACAATTGTCGTTAAACGAGCCACTACGTACAGTTTAATGGTTGCAACTTTGTGGTTAGTGAAAAGACTACTATTACCTATTTCTGCATTACAAAGCTGCTGTTTCGCTTGAAGAGGGTTGACGTCATTTCCGTATCCCACTGTTGGACACGGGTCTTTTGTCAAAGTAAGAGGGGTTTCAAGTATAGTTCAAGGCGCTTGCCAAGTGCGAATTGACTTTTTTTTATAATATAGGAGTAGCAGACGAGCATGGAGTCCACCTGATGGTAAGTGGCTACTGCCGCCCATGGACATCTGTAATCAACCCCAGATAGGATTAGATATTCCTACCTGAGGTCGGCCTCAGATGCGCCGCTACCCCTGAGGACTAAGCTGGAACGCCTCGGAAAAGTCTGTCTCCCTTACCACACCCTTCAAAACGGAACACAGCAGCGCGTAACACTGCTGTTATTAGGCAGAAATAGGTGTGGCGGTGGTACCGCCGGAGTCGAACCACAAAGGGTTCTACCACCTTCTAGTGTTTGTTACCATTCTTATTTCTATGACCCATACCCAAAGGATAACGTTATATCATAACACAAGGATCTTCTTTATTTCCCTACCCTTTCAAAAGGCAACTCACTTTATATTCCTCGTGTAGTGTACTGTAACGTACTTTGTACAGTCCCGGGCTGCATGAGCTAAGTCCGCGAATGGTCCCACGAACTCATTTTAAAAGCCATTTCCTTTGCATAAATGTTGTGCAGGTACGGATGCCGCTACGACGCGTGCTACGTTCGGTGAACAAGTGTGTGTGTTTTAACAGAGAGAGATATTATTAATGATATCAACCACGATTCATAAAACTGGGACACCCGGATGGAACGAAGTTCCTTTCGATTAATTAGTGAAGGAATTGTAATAATTTTTTATTTCTTTTTAGCTATAATAATAATTAAACTTAATCAATAGGCTGATATTTTTAGTATCCGGAACTTGTGCAGAAACACTGTTAGGATTCATTATTGTTATTATTTTTTATTATGTACAAAAAACCTGTATACACTCAACAAAAATAATCGTCGCGACACCACAGTGTTCAATGGGCAATAGAAAGATGAAAGAAAATAACTGGCTTGCTCTCTATGAGAGAGAGAGAGAGAGACAGAGAAACACGCGCATGCCGCACGGCTTACAAGCTTACAACTACAGCAAAAAGTGTCGTTACAACTTTTGGTCTTAATTTTTTCCTTCAGCCCCCTTTCGCAACGCGCGATAAGGAACTTCGTTTCAATACTAAAATACATGTTTTTTTTATATATATATTAGAGCCTAACGATAAAGCAGACGTGCTACCTGATGGAAAGTAGTCAACGTCGCCTATGGACATTTGCAAGACCAGGGGAGTGCCAATGCATCGCCGGCTTTGAAGGAGAGCTCTTTTTGCAGCTTTTTTGAAGAGCCCCGTGTCATAGCGCTCTGGACATGTATATATAATAAAGGTACAATTCGTTTAAACATATGCAAAGAAACACTTTTCCCCTTTTTCACTGCACCCTTAAGTATCGAATGTATTGTAAAATATGTCGGCATTCTTGGCAATGTCCTTTAAAAATAGCAAGCATTGCAGAATGTTTGCTCGACTCGAGTGTGCATTATAAAGTTACTGCTCTATTCCCTTTTATATCACTACTGCCTTGTTATGCACAATTTGTTTAAATTACAACAGTTAAATATATGAAACTAAAAAGGCTATCCTCAATATCAAGTTTAAACGGTAACCAGTTTGGTTTAACGAAGAAGATACCACCGCTTTCTACCTGACCCTAGTTTATGCGGGATTTTTACAGCACTAAAATCCTCCTCGTGGCCATCCTCAATGCTTAGTGGAGAACTCTGGGATCTCCGATGAGACACCACCAGAGTCCTTCGAGCGCGATTGGGCGGAGTAATTTACGCTCCTCCCCCACAACTAGTGTTTACGATGGTATGCGGCCACACATACCGCCGTCCTTCCTGGGGTTGCTTGTCGGACGGTTCGAGCTCCCACTTTTGCCGCCCGCAACCCCGGAAGCCCCTTTTAGTCGCCTCTTACGACATGCCGGGGATACCGTAGCAATATTCTAGTCCCGGGACTATAATAACTCTACTCAAGATAAGAAAAAGAACAAATTCACAAATTGTAATACAATCGATACTTCAGTCGATAAACAACAAATAACACCGCAACATTTGCCTGTTTTGTTTGAAATATGATAGGCATAGATTTCTATTTACGATATAAGACCCATTACTCTTTCGTTCCAATAATGGAGATCGTTCCACCACAAGCGTTTAAAGATGTAATATAATTTTGGTATCACAACACGTATCTACGCGGTAATTTTGATAAGATTATTGCGTAGAATATTTATGCACAATATTTTTTTACAGATTGTTTTTATAATATTGAAGAGCCTAACGAGCATACAGTCCAACTGATGCCAAGGGGTTACCTATCGCCTATGGACATCTGCATCCAACTCCAGACAAGTTTAAGTTCCTACCTGAAGATAGACACAGATACAATGCTACCCCTGATTACTAAGTTGAAACGCCTCGGATAAGTATAAATGTCCCTTCGCACACTCAAAGCGGAACGTAACAGCGCCAAACACTGCTGTTATTAGGAAGAAATAAGTATGGCGGCGATGCCTCCGGAGTCGCTTATGAAAACTTACAATCATTTTCGGGTGGTACGAAGTACACCAATTCACCTAGTACACAATAATATTCGAAGACCCTTTGTCTCTTGGTAGAACAGGCAGCGGAGGTTTCGTAATACGATTCCATTTTTACCCTTTGGATACGGAACCCTAAAGCTATTTAATTATGATAGCTTACCCTTTACGATAGGACAGTTGTCTAAAACAAGTTGTATCTCAAATGTATTAGGGCGCGATGTATCGGATCCATTGTATAAAGTTAGATTGGCTTGGCAACCATTCTGTTTGTACTTCGCTCACGTGATGCCCAATATTTTAGGTGATTTGAAAAATGTTTGGGTTTTGTCATATTAATGTTAGTGTTTAGATTAAGACACATGCTTCTATCACTGTTAAAGTAATGTATTGAATGTATTAGATGACCGTGGTGTAGAGGTTATTATACCGATCTGACGCGCAGAGGGTCCCAAGTTCGATCTGGCCAGACAGATCTAAATGATGAATTTACATATAGATTTGCTTCTGTACCCTTACCATGAGTTTTTACGTTTTGACAAATATTTGTCAAAACGTAAAAACTCAGCCATATGACTGTTTTAGTATTTGTTTACGTATTTTCCCATACAAATTCCAACCAGCGCCCCTAGCGGATTGTATCTGGAACTATAGTGTCAGTAACGTAAAATTAAATGTCTAAATTGACAAAATGGCGCTTTATGTTTTGTCTCTCTTTTTTGCGAACATGTGAGGCAGACAAAAAGACTTGAGCACTTACTTATTGTTACGTTTTCTCAGTCTACTGAAGCAATGGAACAGAATAATGGATTGAGTGAACGTAACGTAAAATTGTGGGATGTTTCGAAAACTCATGGTAAGGGTACTGGTCTGGGTGTTTGTGTGTTTCTATATGTGTGTCCATGATACACATGACACAGATAATCCTAGTGTGGGGCTGTGAGTGAAGAAAGTGTCATGTGCTTTATTGAGTTTCTAAATTTTTTTTTATAATATATAGGTAGCATACGAGCATGGTTGAAAGGTGACAGAAACGGTGTGGTACTTACGTGGAATGGTCTACGAGTCTGATCGGATTCATGTGGAACCCTTATTCTATGTATATTGAGTTGGTTATCGATGCTCATGGGAATAGTGACTATCAAGTGTAATGCAACCTCGTTTACTATTTCAGTCTTTAAAACAACAAGTACTCATAATACTACTACGAGGCTGTAATTGGCTTGACAGTAGTACCACCTGCGTCGAACCGAGAAAGTTTCTACCATGTTAACCTAAATCATTCAATACTGATGTGATTTGGAAAATATTTTACCTTTTTTGTTATATTCCTTTGTCCTAGATATGAGCACCTGAGCCCACAACTTTGCTATTTCATCTATGCCTGAATTTGCCTCGAAATTGTTACAACGTGGATAAAAAATCTAAAGAAAATCATCATCGACACATATCTACGGTAAATACATCTTCAAATTATCAACCAATGTCCCTGTATTTTTTTATAATATAGGAGTAGCAGACGAGCATGCAATCCATTTGATGTTAAGTGGCTACCGCCGCTCATGGACATCAATCCCAGATAGGATTAGATTCCTACCAGAAGTCGGCCACAGATGAGCCGCTATCCCTGAGGACTAAGCTAGAACGCCTCGGGAAAGGATGTCTCATTTACCACACCCTTCAATCAGAACACAGCAGCGCTTAACACTGCTTATAAGGCAGAAATAGGGGTGGTAGTGCCGCCAGAGTCGAACCACAAAGGGTTCTACTACCTTCATAGACTTTTTGGGTAAGTTTGAGTTGTATATAGCCGTCATACGATGCTGTAATCAATCTGATAGAGAAAACTTACCCCGCATTGAAAGAAGAAACAAAGTGCGAATAAAAGTAACCTGAGAATCAATTCTTTTTAATTAAAACAAAGAAAGTCTAGTCACATACAATGTACCCTAAGTTAAACAGCCTTTAACAGCAGTGATAAACCCTAGCTTTATTAGCTACATCAATCATAGTACGTAGTTGAGTCTGTAAGTACCCTCGGACAGTTTTATGTTGATAATGTTAGGGAAGTTAATGAATATAGCTATTACGTATTAAGTTAAATACTCTCTGTGTCTATACAGACAAGTTTTTTTTGTTTCGGATATTCGTCTCTATATTTTCTAAGTGGTTGATGTTACCGTTTAGTATCCCACTGCTGGGTAAATATCTCCTCGTAAAGTGAGAGAGGCTTAGGCTATATTTAACAACACAGACCAATGCTTATGAGTGGTTTTCTCACGCAGACACCCACATATACACACAAAAACGCACACGCGCACACACACACACACACAGGGTGTACACTAAAATTAACACGGGTGCACCCTCACGTGTTTGTATTGAAAATATGTATGAGCAGCGCCATAGGCCTAGCTCTTGCAACAGGCTGTTGTGCAACCCGCGTAGAGAGCGGCGGCGCGAAAGCATGGCGGGGACCCGCTCACAGATTCTCCAAATCAGTAGAATACCGCTGCTATGTATCGCGGGTCGCTAGCAGCGGTTGCCTGTCGCCAGTCCCAGGTCCGCTGAATGACCGAAACAGACGATGGGCATCCAAAAATAGGAGTGACAAGCACCTAGTTTACGAAAATTACGATAAATGTACAATCGTCGATGCTAAAAGTTATAGTCTGTTGTGCCCCTAAGACAGATATACGCTAAATGTTAAGTCGAACCCTATTTTGTTATTGAATAACTAATTTTGTTTATACGATTTAATCCTGAGCAAGTTACATTCATAAATGTGAAAAGCAAATGGGATAGGAGCAAAAGATTATACATTTCCACTTTTGTGAGCATCCCGAGGATAATAATGTTGAAACCTTAACATGCTTGAACTGCAGCGATATCTATGCAAATGGTATCGTTACATTAATACAGGACAGCACAAAAGGACTATCTAAGAATAGCTGAGGACACTGTTTCGAAATTAGAATAAAATTTTATTTTACACAATTTTCTTGCTAGATTAAGAAAGTTTTAAGTATACGAGACTTATGTTTTTAGGGTTCCGTACCCAAAAGGTAAAAATAAAGGTAATAGGGTCCCGTATTACTAAGACTTCGTTGTCTGTCCGTCTGTTTCGCTGTCACAGGGCCCTATCTTTGGAACCGTAATAGGTAGATACTTATTTTTTTAACAGAGGATGTATAATGACGGCCACTATAACAACAAATATTAAAAATAAAAATAAAATTGAAAATAAATAGGGTTCGATGGGGTTCTAATAACCGTAATAGGTAGACAGTTCAAATTTTCACGAGATATTTACTTCAGTGGCTGCTTTAATAACAAATACTAAAAATAAAAATAATATGAAAATGTTGGTGGTACGGAATCCTCCACGTGCGAGTTCGTCTCGTACTTGGCCAATTATTTACTATTGTTAGGACGCTTTTCCTGTCGCGCGGGTGACGTCCGCATTCGCGTCACGCTTGTACTGTACGCGTGTCACTTGTATCCAATCGTTTCATACTTATATGCACACGGGTCCCGAAGATTGCAGCGAGTTAATTTATTTTTGTGAGTTGAATGTGCGAGTATGTGTACACGCGCGAGAGGATAAGTGCCCTTAAAAGATATTAAGGTTTTCATGATTGTATTTTATGGAAAAACAATTATAATATTGTTTTTTATACCTTGCTAAACAACATTTTTATTATTCTTCTTGTTTCGAATTCTTAGTATTATTTATAAAGCTTTGTATTTGTGAAGTCAAAATAAATGAAGAAGTGCATTGAAAATAAATTCTCGCTCTTTAACGTGAATTACTTTGGCTTTGGAATTACAAATTTGGGTTTGAAAAGTACTTTGAAAAAGTCCTTTTTTGTAAAGGCTTCAGAAACAAAAGTAAAAAACATCACGTACCTATAACAAAGTAAATCTGATTAATGCCAAAATATAAAAAGGTCTTTTAATATATTCGGGTAAAGACCCAATATTTTTCGAAAAGCCACTTTTAAAGACTTTTTGAAAATTAGAAGTCTAAGGAGCTCGTTGAAAACTCTATAAATAACAAATCCAATAGGAAATGCCTCGAATTGCGAGACATGTGGGGATAAAAGATAAACCCAAGTAATCTTAGCAGGCGGCACGACTGAGATGCAATTTAAAACAAAAAGAAAAAGAAATAAAGATAGATACAGATAAAGCTTAGACTGAACGGATTTCCTGTTTTATTATAATGCATTAAAAGAAAACCAATTATTTTGGAATCAAAATATGGAAACGTCTATCACATAGACACATACACAACACTTAGATTAAAATGTATGTGTAAATCTTTCTAGCCGGGATTCAAATCCGGAACCTCTACAAGGAATCGGCGATGATCAGCATTTCGTATAGATGATGATCACAACTATAATGAACTAATAAATTGCCGTGAAGAAAATCGTAACAAATCATTATGAAACATTTTCTATTTCAGTATGGCAAGTTATGGTCTAACTGTCACATATTCTTTCATCTTCACTTTTCAAATAGGATACAAATCATTGAAAACCTAGTGGTTTGACCCTCAGCCACTCAATCGAATATCAAGCTACTATTCATCTTTCAAAATTATTGGAACTTGCTTAAAACGGCGATGAAATACATCGTGAAATCTACACACCTAAGAATTCTTAAAAAAATCTCAAGGGTGAGTAGTCTATTAATCCGCATTTGGCTAGCGAGGGTGGACTACGGTCTAAACCTCATTAAGATCCGTGCCCAGCAGTGGAATCATAATGCTTAAAATGACTTTTGGAACTCAACTACAACTATTCCTTTAATCAACAATACTAAAAATTACTTTGTCATCGCTGATAGTGAGGTTCAGAATTACAAAACATTCCATATTCTATAAGTTAACAAATTTTCGTAAACCTGCGGTCGTGTGAAAGTTTTGAGCCTCAATTTTGCTGGAACACCGCAGTCATCAATCACAAAATAACAAGGTCAGGATTTTTGGCGAGACATCAGCTTTGTTAGGCGCTAAGCAAGAAAAATTACTCTCAACCCAAAAGCTACATTTTCAAAGAAATCTTTCGGCCATAAAGCGAGCACGAATCACAAGTTCCGTGAAATACTGCGCCATAACTGCGGAAGGAGTCGTGTATGTACGCTGAATGGGATATTCTTCATTGACGGCACGACAGCGGCACGGTACGGCACGGCACGTCACTGATGCTGTCAAAACTTTCGTCAACCCTATCAGTCCCGGCCACAGACGCTAAACTAATTAAATACTCGTAGTGCATGTACCACCATCTGTATAAAAAAACTAAGCATGCTACACGTAGTTTTTTCTACCTAATGTGATATCACAATGTCATTCTTGTTATAACATTTCGGCCATAAAGCGAGCACGAATCACAAGTTCCGTGAAATACTGCGCCATAACTGGGGGAGGATAGTGTATGCATGTTATTAATAACCTTGCACCTTATTAATAACCAATCTATCCTATTTTCACATACCAAAGATCGAAATTTGACATGTGTTTTGATACAAAAGGTACTTGTAAAATATATTTGCGGCCGTATCGACCACAGATATAATATCAGATATTTCACCATTATTATTTTTGACACTTGGTGACATCTAATATTATGTCAATAGTGTCGTTACCTTGTCGTGTTGTCCCATTGAAGATAACCCAATGTTGTTGTAAAAGACGCCAATGTATGGTTGTTACATAAAGCTAATTTCTTGTTTAGGGCTTAGAAGTATGAACAAGTATCATTCGAAATAAATTATATAATTGCGGTCTTTTTGGAGTTCTTCCACTAGGCACCGATATGTACACTTTATTTTATCTCAAATGTTATTTTTAGTTAAACGGTTTTATTTTTCATTGTAAAGTTTTTTACAAACCTTTATTTAATTTGCCTTGTTCGACCGTGGGTATGTGAAGGCTTAATCTTGTAACTGAATTTTAAAACAGTTAACTTAGACCGATTGACCTAAAATTTTACATACATGTTGGTTTGGTTGACAATATTGTTTAGTGACGTCATTGATTATGTAACATAACGAACGCTCCAAGATGGCGGACCTATTATTTTAGAGCATGTTATTAAATGAAAAGGTTTTTTGCTTGGTGGTGGTGCATGGTGCTTTAGTCAAATGTGACATTCGCAGAGAAGTATAGTTATTGGTGAAGAATATACGACCGCATGAAATATATTCCGCGCATATCGTAACAAACCGACGCTCGTGTATCATGCACAACGCACACACGATACCATATTATCTCATTGTATGGGTCGGTTGATGCGGGCTTTGAATTATAATGCGTAGCCATAGTTCATACTCTTGATTTATTCAAATTCTAATAAGTAATAAATATTCACATAATTTCAGATTACACTACACACATAAGGTTGTTTTATGGTGAAGGGACTAACACGGAATTCTATATATTTTATGTGTGTGAGTGCATGCGTACATGTATGCATGCGTACGTGCGTGCTATTTGAGTTCGTGCGATTTTTTTTTATAATATAGGAGTAGCAGACGAGCATGCAGTCAACCTGATGGTAAGTGGCTACTGCCGCCCATGGACATCTATAATCAACCCCAGATAGGATTAGATATTCCTACCTGAGGTCGGCCACAGATGCGCCGCTACCCCTGAGGACTAAGCTGGAACGCCTCGGATAAGTCTGTCTCCCTTACCACAACCTTCAAACCAGAACACAGCAGCGCCTAACACTGCTATTATTAGGCTGAAATAGGTGTGGCGGTGGTGCCGCCGGAGTTGAACCACAGGGGGTTCTACCACCTTATCAACTTGCATGCATGCATGCGTTCAAGCATGTGTAAGTGCAGTAAAACGAAATATATTAAGAGGTGTAATATTTTACTTTTGTGTTTAATAAAGTTAGAAATTGCAAATTTATTCATTGTAAAGGTTCGAAAATGTAAAATGAAAATAAATGTGATCCCTCACAGACTGCCATGTATATGCAGAACAAAGATCAAACATTCCTGTTTTATTTTCATTTCATTCGTCCCAAAATGTCAGTAGCACTCGCTGCCAAAAGCCAGAGTTTTTGACAAAATGTATCCCTGTATTTGTTGTTTACGAGAAACAGCTTCGTATTTTTATAACGACCGGTATATGTATGAAATCATGATTAAAAATGAATTCAAATTAGGTATTTAATGCCATATAAATTTTCCCGTTTTTTTTTCTAAATAATTGATTGATTTAAAGATAAAGTAACATGTGTAATGTGTATTTATTAATTTTGTTTTTATTTGTTTGAAATATTTTTACAGATAACCCGGTATACTGAATACCTCAATTCTCGTCTCAACCCATTCTTGTCTCTGCTGAGCATGGGTCTTAGACTGTAAGATGCTTAGTCCCTAATCCAAGTAGTATTGTTCTGTAATAAAATTTTAGAAGATAAATACTTGCTGTATTACTTACAGCATTTGAAATATTTTACATTATTTTTCTTATTACAATCAATATTAATAATAGTTAGTGACAATCTAATTTCTTATTAGTCCATCGCACCATTCCACACAACATTGACATAACAATAGAATCTCAAATTGTGCTAAGAATAGGCGAATACATTGCGGAAATGCACACTACAATGACGTAACATACGTGACTAAACTAAGCGTCTTTCACACGTACTACAACGACATCTCGACGCCTGCATGGTCGGGTGTAAATTTGTATGAAAGTGCACGTTTTTTCAATTAGTTTTTCTACAGTTTTCTAGACTAAAACACTATAACCATTATGCAACTAATATGTTATCGCTTTTAGCCGACATATTATCACCATCGTGTGGCATGGTAACGGTACGTGTGAATAGGGACTAAACACATTGTAATTAAGCAAGAGCTTTCTGAACGATCGCTACAATTGATAAGGCTGTATGTACGACGCCGGATTTGTACGTAACGTTACACTAGACATGGTTCCGATATTCTGATATAATAATATCAAAGTGTTAACATTACATGACCAATACTGTTTTCAATCTATATCATATCGATAACCGTTATTACAAAAGCTGTCGTGCGAAACAAAAATGAGAAAAGGAAATTAAAACCGAATTTCAATACTTTTTGAAATGGACAAAAGACAAAACGAATGAAATGGTATATGCGTTAATATAAGTACGTCTACTTATTGTTCGGAACATAAACTACAAACCCGATATTTCGTTTTTTTTTATTTAATCATAAACATTGAAGAAAATATTAAAATTATTTACAATATTATAAATACTTAAACTAAATTAATAAAACATTTAAAATATTTACAGTAATCAAAAATAACTAAAACTATAATAGATGAAATAAATGAGCCAGATCGCTGCCCCGTGGTAGTGTACCCAAGACACTAGCAGCATTTTTTATTGATTTTGATTTTGATATTATTAGTTGCATTTCTCACATCGATATACGAAACCAGTTACCATATTGATTTTGAATAGTTTTGATGTTTGATACCGTTTTTGAATATAATTTGAGAAAACAAAAATGCGTGCCGGGATTCACACCTCCGACCGTAACCGAGAGGCAGAGTTTCAACCATTTGGCTATCACTGCTGCTCACATCGACATACGGAAACAAATACTATATCGATATCAAAACGATATAATAACATAACCGTTTACATCTAAAACTATAAACGACCGTATCTAGTTTACACAGTCCGTGTACGAGCCAAAGTTGTCATGTCTACGTTTATCCTGTGCGCTCGCTGCCAAAGCCGTTTGAATTTCGTGTACTGATGTTGGCAGCTTTGATTTCGGGACAATAGCTAGACATGTTATATTGAGAACGTTTATTATTTAAATTTTACGTTTATTTCCATGTTGTTGTAAATTTACGTTTATTATTTTAATGGGAAGGATTTATTAATTTATTTCTCGGTTTTAATAGTTTTTGATTCATGTGTTTTCCAGCAATGACTTTGACGATTTGACAGCAATATTTGTTAATATTTAAGTTTAAGAAGAAATGAAAAAAATAATAATGATATTTTTAAATATCAGGTTCCATTAGAATTTGTCAGGATTTTTACGTAGTCGGAAATTCTAATCAAAACTATAATGTAAAGTCAAGTAAGTCAGTTCCAAAATAATTTACGATATTAATTGATTTTTAATTCATGTTATACATTTTTAAAGCTTTCACCATCACCAAAATCATATCATAATATATCATAATATTCATAATTCATATCATAATATAATCTCATAATATGATATATTATATCATATATAATATCATAATATATCATAATGTTCATAATCATATCATAATATTCATAATTCTTAAGATAACGCAATCTCATAGATATAATAACGAAAAATCAGTACATCAGTCTATCTAAATATATATAACTCAAAGGTCAAAGGACTGACTGACAACGTGATCTATCAACGCACAGCCCAAACCACTGGACGGATCGGGCTGAAATTTGGCATGCAGGTATATGTTATGACGTAGACATCCGCTAAGAAAGAATTTTGATCAATTCTACCCCCAAGGGGATATAATAGGATGGAAATATTACTTCGTAACGCGAGCGAAGCCGCGGGCAAAAGTTCGTTCGTGTATAAAAAATAACTTATGATATTAAATGGGTTTTATTTCGTTATTGTCTTCGCCAAAGTCTAATTTAAATTTTAGGTAATGATAGCACAATCTCACAGATATAATAACGAAAAATCAGTACACCAGTACAATGCCTGTGGGATGCCGCGCTATCAGAAGCTATCTCGTTCGCGTGATCCCCGCAATTTGCCATTTTATGTCGCTAGTAGAACGTCACTACGCTTAACGATACTATTCTTCCGAGCTCTTTGCGGCCACAGAGTAGGTTAAGTGGTTGAGTTAAGATAGGAATCCTGGTACCAAATTCTTTGGCCTTAAAATTTTGCAGGCTTGTTCACTATACCTCAGTGTGAATTTACTTTTATTAAGGGGAGCACGTATCGCTTGAACGCTAAATAAAATTCGCGTAACATACATAAATTGGTAAAGATTTTGTTAAAAATTTCTATTCTTGTTAAATAAATAATCTTATATAAACTAAATATTTTTTTTGAAAATGTTAAATTAATAAATCAACAACAGGTGTGATTAAAGAACTAATACTATTTAAACTTTCATAGTCTTTATAAAATATTGTAGAAACTAACGTGTTTGATGTTCACTCGACATCTGTGACCACGACCAACTCCACATAGAACTAATTCGTTGTAGCCTTCGACACGACACGATAACACAATCTTACAGATAACACAACAACAATCAAAAATCAGTAATATAAAATGTTTTTTAATTCGTGTTATACATTTCGTTAGTCTTCGCCAAAATCGTATGTAAATATTTATTCTTTAGATAACACAATTTCACAGATATAATAACGAAAAATCAGTACGCCAGTACAATGCCTCGTGGGATGCCGCGCTATCTGAAGCTATCTCGTTCGCGTGATCCCCGCAATTTGCCATTTCATGTCGCTAGTAGAACGTCACTACGCTTTAACGATACTATTCTTCCGAGCTCTTTGCGGCCACAGAGTAGGTTAAGTGGTTGAGTTAAGATAGGAATCTTGGTACCAAATTCTTAGGCTATAAAATTTTGCAGGCTTGTTGGTACCTAGTTACCTAAGTGTGAATTTTCTTTCTGTACTTTTATCAAGCGTACGTATCTTTTGAGCACTGAAATAAAATTCGTAGCGTAAGTAGGTTTGTACAGAACTTGTTAAACATATATGTAGAATGTTATAAACTGAATAATCTCGAAAATAGCTTCTAGAATAGTGAAAATTCAAATTAAATCATAAGAAAAAGAAGACTTGCTTCTTAATGATTCTTTTAAAAATCAATAATCTCGCTGTAATATTTTTTATTTTTTTATTTTCGTGGGTTCCATAAACACACCAGAAGAATACACAACAATCCAAACTTAGAATGGAAATCCAAATTCCTCATTTAGATATATTTTTAGCCGGAGATCGAACCAGGAACCCACTGCCTGTTAGCGTATAGAAAACAACATTTATAATAATTTGTCTACCCAGAGATCGAACCCGGAATACACGCCAGACCAGAAGGTTACCGCAGCGCCACGCACGTCAAATGAGTCTTTATAAACGCAGTCTCAAATTTTAATACTATGGTAACGGCACTACTAAGGCACTACACAACAAAACCACAAAGCGGCTCATAATACACATTTAGTCTGTGGCGGCAAAATCCGCAATTTTCTGCGGTCATGCCTAATGCGTGCTGGGTCACAAAATTGCTTTGTAATGAGACCCGCTGAGGTTTATACCGTTTTTTAAGCCGCTACGACTCGGAAGATTAGATCTTAAGCTTTTCAACAATTTAAGAGTCATTTGGAAGCTTTTGTATGAAACGTGATGTTTATCTAAGCCTTTTGGTGGCGTGATTTAGTGGTCGTTGTTAAAGTTTTTGTGGTCTTACTGGATTCTAGTGAATTTAATGGTAGGTAGATAATAATTGTTATTGCACTCGTATATAGGTATTGGTTAAAACTCGGCATCTTAATTGGACAATCCGAACTTTAAATCGCTCTCAGTTTTTTTAATTAAGTGCATATTAGAATTGAATTTTCTTTTGCTATACCGGCGAATAAAAACACAAAAACTTTCTCAAAAGTGTGTAAAAATACTGAAATGTTTTTTTTAGTATTTTTTTTTAGTTTATTTTTTTATATATTTTTAATTGTATGCAATTTTGTAATGTATGGATTATTTTAATTTCTGTTCAACTGTCATATACAATCTATATTTGTCATTTATTTTAATTTAATTTTATGTAAATATAATTTAATTTAACTTTATTTTTGTGTAATTTGATGTCTTGTTTTCATGCTGTCGTTGCCTATAATTATTCTAGCACTTACCTTGGACTTTTGTGTATTGTTTAATTTATAATGTAAAGGTGTAATTAATGTTGGCAACCTTTAATAAATAAATAAATAATGTCAATATTGATCTTACAAGATTACAAAATCTTTCTTGTTTTGACAAAGTTATTAATAGATCTGTCCCATCACATCCAAGCCAGAGATATTGTCATAAACGTGATAAAGGGCAAACATTGATCATTTATCTACCATTAGCGGTCCTTTGCTCTCCTGGCATCCTTAGAGACAATGGCAAGACGTAGGTCCGATAATTAGGCGGGTAACACACGAGCGACAGTAAGATAGGACACAGACAGCCCGATCCGATAGCAGATGGCAGTGGTTGATGACGGCATGCGACAATCGGCAACAGTGTGAAAGTGGTTTTGTAGCCGAAACCGACACCGATTTTTTTTTACTTTGTAATATTGCGCAATTCCCCGGAAATCAGTGATATACAAAGCTACCTATAATATTATAAAAATCAAAATATATAGTTTAAAGCAGCGTTCATAAAAAATAAAAACAAAAATAAATGATTTATCTGACACATCCCGTTGGAGTACTGAAGGTCAACTAAGACAAATAAGTCACCTACGAAAATCAACAAAGAGACACGCATATCAAACGCTCTATTACATCCAAACGGAACTGGAAGGTGTGCGAAGTTATATTTCAGTTGTACTAAAAGATACGACTGATTTTTAGCCGAAATAGAAACTGTAACCGAAACATCTCTAACCGGACCTTTGACGTGTCCGAAATCCGAAGGTGGTAGAACCCTTTGTGGTTCGACTCCGGCGGCACCACCGCCACACCTATTTCTACCTAATAACAGCAGTGATAGGCGCTACTGTGTTCCGGTTTGAAGGGTGTGGTAAGGGAGACAGACTTTTCCGAGGCGTTCCAGCTTAGTCCTCAGGGGTAGCGGCGCATCTGTGGCCGACCTTAGGTAGGAATATCTAATCCTATCTGGGGTTGATTACAGATGTCCATGGGTGACAGTAGCCACTTACCATCAGGTGGACTGCATGCTCGTCTGCTACTCCTATATTATAAAAAAAAAATCAAAACTTCGGTTGGTCACTGGCGGCGAAGATCGTAAACCGATTGCCGAAAGTCGCGTGTCGGCAGCGGTCGCCCACACAGTTTGTCGCTCGTATATCAGCACCCTAAGGAATTACCGCACATCGCCTATATTGTTGACCCTTGTCAACTCCATCATCAATATAGCCTATTTGTCTTGTTCCGTGATTCAGCGACTTAATGGGTTCCGCAACAAAATATGATACCTTTTTACGATGATAGTAGGAAATACTTTTTGTAGTTTCCTTGTTAACATGGCTAATTATTTTCAAGTACGATTTTTTGTTCATTATTCAATCAATGTTTAACTCTAATCCATCTCTTGTTTTGTCTTAAAACAGATAGAGAATGTGTCTTAATAATGATACGATGATATTAGTACGAAATTGAAAATTCTTAACAAAATTGGGAAAGACCTTAGACCTTAGCTAACAATTGGTTAGTAGTAGACCTCAAACGATAAAAACTCTAACTTATGCTGTTCTCAAAAGCTGCCTCAGAGACTGGAATATATCACACCTATGTCTCAGTTACTGAACCTATCAATTTATAACAATAGGAACACGCTCCTGCTATTACGAAAACAGAAAGACAGTTTTGCTATTGCAAAACGGTAATAGCTATTTTATTTCACCGGTCACCGAATAAAACCGATCCACTTCACATTTTGCACTGGTGACAATTTTCCCAAAATGTACTTACGGGTAACGAATGTGGCGTACATAAATTCACCAAATCTCCATGTTTTCTTAAAAAGCCTTCACACCTGCCGGCGCGGGTGAGTAATGCGCCATATATTTTCACCACCTGTTTGCTCGATAAGCTGTTATTACATTATTCGATCCTTTCATAGTGGTTAAATCATAGAAATCTTATATGATGATCAAGTCTAATCGTTTTTTTAAGTATTTCATTGGATTTGATATGGTCTTGTAATTCATTTAATTTTTAATTATTTTAAATTTAGTAATATATAATCACATTGGAGTATTGTAACTGGTTGAGATATTAGGTGAAGTACACCAACGCATTAGGCAACCCTGTAATGTTAGATGTAAGACATGAGTAAAATAAATAAATAAAGTTTTCTAGTTAGGCGATGCCGAAACAGTATTAGTATGCAGAGATTTTGTCCTCTTTATATTTATTTCCTTACACTCACAACTTCTGAGATTTCGTCGACAACATATTATAGTCCAGTGGGACTAGCACTGGCTGGGTACGGGTCTTTCCTCAAATACGAGTAGGTTGAGGCCATGATTCAACGGCCAAGTGCGAATAGGTAGACCTAACACTGTCCCTGTAGTTTCGGGACCAGAATAGGGCTACGGTACCCCCTGCCTGTCGTAAGAGGCGACTAAAAGGGGGCTTCTGGGGTTGCGGGTGGCAAGAGTGGGAGCTCGAACCGCCCGGCTAGCGGCCCCGGGAAGGACGGCGGTATGTGTGGTCGCATACCGCCGTACGCACCAGACGGTGTGGCGAGCGCCATGCTCACCTGTGCGGAGCCCGACGGGGCAACGCGCAAAGTGGACTCTGGTTGCGTTCCTTTAGAGATCCCGGAGCCCTCAACGCAGCGCTGAGGACGGCCACCGGGGGTGTTTTAGTGCGGTAAGAATCCCACATAACCCTGCGTCGCTCCCACGGTACCGGTTACCTTTTCAAGGTTTCCCCCTCGTAAACAAAAAAAAGGCAGACTTAACACACCATTCTGATCGAATAACCAAAATGGTGTCGATATGTCGTTTGTATAAAATTTCGGTTAATTCGCTTAAAGAAATTTCCTAAAATATTAATCAGGGCCGCGAAGAAAATGAAGCTATGATTATTAATAAGATTAAGCATTTCACTATTTATAATTAATCCGCTTTTAGGTCTAGACGTCTCAAAGAAACCATTAGGGAAAACTGACTACAAGTTTCCTTTAATAAATAGTCTCTTAATAATTTTAAGGTTCTTACGATTTTAAGAACGCGTTTGACCATCAGCTAGTAACGAAGACTACATTTCGCGGTGTAAGAGTCAGATGAACGTATCTACAAAAAAAAACAAAAATCGTTTTTTTTCACAAAACGGTTCACAATGTAGTCCTTTAAGAAATTGCAAAACGACATAACATTATATTCAACATTTCACAGGTTCCAAAAAAACTAAATAACATAAGAACCACTTTCGATTGAACCAGAATAACGTATTATGAGTACCGTTAAATTAGTTTAATTATCATGTTATCTGTTAGGCCTATAAGAATTTTTTTGCAAAAAATACGTTTTTAATCATAGAATATTGTTTGTTCACAATATCATAATTATGAACCATTACAACGTAAAAGCTCTTACGTTGCGATTTTCGCACTATTTGTGCTCCTGTAAAATTGACAAAATGTAGATACGTTCATCTGACTCTTACACCGCGATTTATTTTTGGCAGCTACCCATTTTATGTGCCATTTCTAAGCTCGGGTCTCTTCAAAATTGGAGGAGGTCTAGATCATATTTTACGACGCTACTTGGATGCGAGTTGATAGAAGTTCGTGGCCAATCTGAGTTGGATGTTGAGACCTTGTGGCTTTCGACGAGAGGCTTTTATATATACGTCCGGTCTGAGATAGAATCCAGAACCTTCTACATTCCTAAATTCTCCGAATAAATACAGAATTATTAAGAAGATAAAACAAAAATGCTTACACAAATACTATGTCACTTTAACAAGACAATTCAGTCATAAATATTTGTCAAGCTGTTTGGGCTGCAAAGTATGGCAAAGACATCTCATTCTGTACATACACACATAATTAAAACATACAAGCTCAATAATTATTTTTTATTCTTATTTCATTATATTATGTCTTAGTCCAAAAAGAACTTTCTCTTTATAAAATCGTAGCCAACGAAGCACTAAGTTATATAAAACGTGGCGACTTTAAGGGTTGCCCTTAAGAGTAAGTTACAATTTTGTCGCCATACCATAGATTAGTAATTACTATTCACTCCTAACAAGAAATACCCAGTTTTGAGAATTGAAATAGTTGCGTAAAAAAGTTTTGCCACGTCTCCGTGCTAAAATGTCCCTAAAATATTTGAAATAATTATTTATTTATCATGTAAATTACGCAGTATTAGTTATTTATTCGTAAATTTTCTCTAAAAATGTTTTTATTTGTCAAGAATTCAAAAAAAGAACTTACTAATAAGCCGTTTGTGGCTTCATTCAATTTCAAGGCGGCGAAGTATCTTTACTAATCTATGCGCCATACACAGCGGAACATAAACCGTGGAACATACGAGTAGTGTAAGGGTATATTTTTATTACAATAATTTTTAGTTCATTTAAATTAATAAGAGTCTATTTAATTGCTGGTGAGAAGCAATGTAGCGGAAAACTATAAAAAAAGAGAAGGATATTATATGTTTTTTAGAGAAAAAGATGTCATGGAATGAATTCTCAGAGAAAATAAATAATGGAGTTGTTAATGTAATGTAAATGTAAATTAATCTTTTATTATATAAAATAGTATTTCAGGAATAGTGAGCTTACAATAGTGTCAAAGAAACTTTTTTCTTTTTTTTGTTGCCCCTTAAAAGGCGGCTTTTTAGATCTACTGTTTTGGATGTCCTCGCTTTTTTAAACGGGCTACCTCAAACAAGGTTGCAAGTATAAGAGATAGTTTCTTTCGAAAGATTTGGGCGTATTTGTTATGTATATATATTTATGCTTGAGTAAATGTCAGAGGAAATTAGACGAGCTCACCCACCGCAAAAGCTTGTATGTCAGTAAATAAAGCGTTATTGATACCACATGTTGACGCACGTCCTTGGGCTTACAGTGTATTGTATTGAATAAACACATGCATGCTATTTATGTAGTAGATGTGTATATGAATAGTAATTCTTATTCATGCAATTGTTATCATCGTTAATACGAAGCTTGAATATTAACGATATCGCATTTTTATATTAGTACTTTAAAATAATAAGTCACTCATTTGATTACTACAGTTCAAACATAGATGCAGTGGGGATGTCAAGTGGGGATGATATCATGGCGACGCTCGAGTTAACAGAGAGCGACATTCTGGTCGGAGACTTCAGCAAGAACAAACTGTTGTTGTATAACGGGAATAGTTATAATACCTCTAATCACTAATGTGTACCTACTTACGTGTAATTGTAATATCATTACTCTGTACCGTATATGTGACAATATTTATACATGACTACCTTCAAGAAGGCTTCGATCACACAATGCTTATTTATTCAATTGGTTTCTCGATTTGGTAGACATGCGGATGAAATATTGTATTGTAATAATGTTTCACTACAAAGCTTGTTTAGATAAATGTCACAATGACATCACAATGAGACCCTCTGTGGTTCACTCCGGCGGCATCACCGCGACACCTATTTCGACCTAATAACAGCAGTGTTAGCCGCTGTTGTGTTCCGGTTTGAAGGATGTGGTAAGGGAGACAGACTTTTCCGAGGCGTTCCAGATTAGTCCTCAGGGGTAGCGGTGCATCTGTGGCCGACCTCAGTTAGAAATATCTAATCCTATCTGGGGTTGATTTCAGATGTCCATGGGCGGCAGTAGCCACTTACCATCATATGGACTGCATGCTCGTCTGCTACTCCTATATTATAAAAAAAATGTCATAGTAGAAACAATTTTAATATCAAAATGAAGGCAAAAACCTAAACTCATGGAGTGTATATAAGTTTTATCTTATTTCCTTTACGCGTAGGTATAAATTGAGGCTCATATGGCGTAGCACTCGACGTAAATACACGTTGTGACGGAAATTGAAGGGTATGTCTGTTTACCAGTTTACCAAGAATTTGTGTAAGTAAATGTTTTCATATGGTTTACTTAGCTAGCTTTTGCTCGCAACTTCGGGTGTGTTTGTTGGTAAGTTGCTATACATTAGTGTGTAAGCATCCAATCAACTGTGTACAAATTAATAAATTTTAATCTATACTAATATTATAAAGAGGAAAACTTTGTTTGTTTGTTTGATTGTAATGAATAGGCTCAAAAACTACTCGACCGCGTTTAAAAATTCTTTCACCATTCAAAAGCTACATTATCCACGAGTAACATAGGCTATATTTTATAAGCAATATATTTGATAAATAGATTTTGTGGCGGTACAAAGTTTGCCGGGTCAGCTAGTTATTAAAAATACCAAAGTTAAAAACTACTATTTGTCAAATTTAGTCGGAAAGACCATAACGGCAAAAACCCAGCATTGTTGCGTAAGTTTTAAAGCCCGTTCGTATATTCTACTCTTCCTTATTTTGAGACCATACTTCATTAATGTCAAATTGAGTGAAAATTACAGAGCGCCTTGGATATTTTTACCGAATAAAAGTGGTAAAATAGCATGCAGCTCACCTGATGGTAAGTGGTCTATTTTTCTTTACATCAACAATCAAGCCCAATTAAAAATTATATCTGAAATTGGCCAGAGATGACTCGGGTCTCTCTTTTTCATGCCCTTCAAGCCTACTGACAGTACAAGGCATTTTTGTTATAAGACAAGATTTTCTACACAATTCTCTATTTACCTAACAGCTGACTGATAAACGTAGGGCTCCCCTAACCGGCGTCATAACCAGTCCTGTGCCCTCTAAAACTACCCTTAGTGTAACATACATTGCAGTATAAACCACACCACACAAGAACTAATAACCCTAAATCTGAGAGGAAAGCCTCCACAGACAGCAAATAACTTGAATAGTTATTGACATTGCACACAAGTAGATATTACATGTGTGTAAATATTTGCGTCGCTCGATACAAATCGCGGAATAAATTGATGGTGTTTGCGATATGATACCGTTTTGTTGTTAAGTGATGTATGTGTGCATTGTTTGATTACCGTTTGTTATGTGTGTGTGCTTAAATATGTATGTGTTGGTGACTGTGGCTTTGGCTGTAATTTTCGGCACAAGTTTCCTTTATAATACAAATTCCTGTGTAATACAATCCTTTAAAAAACATCCTTTATCATAGTAAGAATATTTTGAAGGTGGTAGAACCCTTTGTGGTTCGACTCCGGCGGCACCACCGCCACACCTATTTCTACCTAATAACAGCAGTGTTAGGCGCTGCTGTGTTCCGGTTTGAAGGGTGTGGTAAGGGAGACAAACTTTTCCGAGGCGTTCCAGCTTAGTCCTCAGGGGTAGGGGCGCATCTGTGGCCGACCTCAGGTAGGAATATCTACTCCTATCTGAGGTTGATTACAGATGTCCATGGGCGGCAGTAGCCACTTACCATCAGGTGGACTGCATGCTCGTCTTCTACTCCTATATTATAAAAAAAAAACAAGCGGGCGTGCAATCTACTTGATGGTAAGTGGCCACAGGCAGCCATGAACACCAATAACACCAATGATCAATAGTCTGAACTGAGGTTGGTAAAGATTCGTTGCTACACTTGAGAATTAATTTAGAAGGCCTCGTATTCCAATTCCCTTACCACCCTCTAAATCAAACCATAACAGCAATTTACATTTATTAGGTAGAAGAAATAGGAATGCGGTAAAATAGTCCGATTTTTCTTCTTAGACAACTTCCGGAGTTAAATGTAGAGGAATCCGACTATTTTTTTGATAATTGTCATCATCATCATCATCATCATCAACCCATTACTGTCCCACTGCTGGGCACGGGTCTCCTCTCAGAATGAGAAGGATTAGGCCATAGTCCACCGCGCTTGCCAAGTGCGTATTGGTAGACTTCACATACCTTTAAGATTCTTTTTTTTTTTTTTATAAATCTCTCAGGTATGCAGGTTTCCTCACGATGTTTTCCTTCACCGTTTAAGCAAGTGATAATTAATTTCTAATACGCACATAAATTTGAAAATCAGAGGTGCGTGCCTGGGGCTTGAACCTCGGACCCCTCGATCGACAGGCCGCGTTTCTTAACCACTAGGCTATCACTGCTACTTGTAATTTTGATAATTGTAAAAAATAATAAATATTTAAAGTAATAGCTTAAACTTAGAGACTAGAAAATAATATTTTAAACCAAGAAGCTACCAGAACTAGTCTCGAAACATTCTTCAAAGAACTGAAACTTATCCGCGTTTAAAGTTACGTTCAAACTCTAACTTTGTAGTGTATGTGTCATATGCAGAAAATATCGAGGAAATAAGGCAGAAAGTTAAAATGGATACTTTGTAACTCACTCGTCGGTTGTTGAGGCATCTGTATTAAACGTAAGAGCGCTGCACTTACAAATGCATTTATAATATAGGTGTAGCAGACGAGCATGCAGTCCACCTGATGGTAAGTGGCTACTGCCGCCCATGGATATCCATAATCAACCACAGATAGGATTAAATATTCCTATCTGAGGTCGGCCACAGATGCACCGCTACCCTTGAGGACTAAGCTAGAACGCCTCGGAAAAGTATGTCTCCCATACCACACCCTTCAAACTAGAACATAGCAGATCTTAACACTACTGTTATTAGGCAAAAATAGGTTTGGCGGTGGTGCTGCTGGAGTTGAACCACAAAGGGTTCTACCACCTTCAGGCTTAGATCGATTGCGGTTCTCACTTAAAAATATTTCCTACATGATCAAATTTTACCTTCGCATAGATAATTTTGATAAAACAACCCCGTTAGGTACCATAGGAAGCACTTGCGAACTAGATAACATCAGCTCTATAGCTTTACGTTGTATAAACGGCCTGTTACGTTGTTTATACGTTACGACATGGAAACGACACGATAATATCTTAAATTACTGTCTAGGCGAGAAGCTCACATACACCTATACGTATGCTACCAATGTATGTTTTAGATTGTTCGTGTGGAAGTGTCATATAAAATAGTTTCAGGATATTTGTTAAAACGCTTCGAGTTTCTTTCTTTGACTTATCACATCTATTTCTGTTTTTCTGACCATGTTAAGAATGGCTGTGAAATGGATTAAAGGATGTGGTAGAGAGAGAAAGTAACCCCTTCGTTATTCGACAGAACAAAAATGTCAGTTTGTAACTACCTTTATATATGCCATAAGCTTATAAAATGTCCGTTATATTAACTCACGTTCAGTTAAAAAATCAGAAAAAGAAAATTGTTACGACATTAAATCGTATGATGTAAACGCAATATTTTTTGTTGTTCTTTTAACCGTCGGGTGAAGTCTAGGGCTGTCGATGTACTTAACTTAGTCTGTCGGTATCAAGAAAATGGGGCACTGAGGGAAAAACGTGAACAGGGTAGGAGAGGTTTTAAGGTAAGGTCCTGTCAAAACCCTGAGCGATCTTTTGTGTTTTCGAGCCCTTTATATTTCGGGTCTATCGTTTAGTGATGTGGCGTTTGAACTGTTTGTGAACTATCGATTTTTCTTGTTTGATGTTTGTTGTCCTTTCAATAGATTTACGGAACAAACATAATTCTTTGAGAATATAGAGTTATGTATATACTGTGACTGATATGTAAGTAGTTTTCGTATGTAAGATATTATTTCTGAAAATGACTTGAGGCATAACTGTTACGGCTTTTTTGGAGTTTACTCCTTAAGAAACGATTTGAGTTATAAGGCCCGGTACGGAAATTTTATGAGGAGTAAAATCAAGTGTAATACGAAAAGTTGAGGCGTTACGTAGAAAGAGACAAACATATATATCCACACTTTACGCGCAACACCAGTGAAGTCACTGAATAGAAATGTCATAATTTTATTTTTTTGTACTAGTGACGTGAAGGAATGCGTTGTATCGGTAAAATAGGTTCACAGACTACATATTAAAAGTATTTTTAGCCACAAAAAAAAACATAGATAATTTAAAATAAGCCAAATACGAAGGTGCTAAACTCGGACATGTATACATGTCCGTGGACGGTTACGGTACATTTCGTTTCGGACATGTATACATGTCGCTGGGCGGCAACGTATTTAAGCAGTGAAGTCTCCGGAGTCGAATCACAAAGGACTACCTATAAAAGTGACTGCCGAAATATAAAACGCGTTTAAAACTATACAATGTATGAATAAACTGAAGTGGCAATTCAGTTGAAATGAAAGATAAGTGCTCATTCACGTTGCATTGTGCATGTAACACGTTTTTATTGGCTTTTTTGTTTATTTTAACACCAATTCATATTCATCCTGGATACAAAAAACTACAAGTATTTTGTAAATGTGCACGATGTTTGAGCTTTCCAGCTGTTCTGGCAGATCCAACATCTACATAAGCTAAACGCGTATGTTTTCATCAACGCTTCTCTTCAAAATAGAAAAATTAAAATGTTCTGAGAAAGTCTTCAACTCCTTTAGTAATATTTTGTCACTAGTATTAGTTATAATGAAGTTGTCATGTACAATTGTATAAAAACTTATAAATAGATGAGATTAAAAAAACAACTATTTATGCGTAATAACAGCAGTTTGAAGCGCTGCTGTATTCTGGTTGAAATATGGAAAGGGAGATATACTTTTGCGAATAATTAAAAAAATGATAGTGATAGCCTAGTGGTTCAGGAACTCGGCCTCTCGATCGAGGGGTCCGAGGTTCAAATCCCAGGCACGCACCGCTGATTTTTTAAAGTTATGTGCATATTATAAATTAATTATCACTTGCTAAACGGTGAAAAAAAAACATCGTGAGGAAACCCACTTGACTCCGTACAGAAACGCGCGGTGCGAATCGTCAATGACCCAGTGATCTCTGATCGGTTAGAACCCTTAAGCCTTCGGAGGGACATAGGTTCCCTCTGCGTGTTCTACCGACTTTACAATGGTGAGTGTTCTGAGGAACTGTTTGATCTGGTGCCTACGTCGCCTTTCCTTCATCGCACCACTCGCCGAAGGATGAAGTTCCATCCACATCAACTGGACGGGTCCCGTGGCGGTCCTCCACGGTTCGGTTTAATAGATCATTTTTGCCGCGTACGTGCAAAATGTGGAATGAACTTCCTCCTGAGGTATTCCCTCAGGACTATGACATAGGGCTCTTCAAGAGGGGTGTAAAAAGAGCTCTCCTTCAAAGCCGGCGATGCATTGGCGACTCCTCTGGTGTTGCAAATGTCCATAGGCGACGGTGACTGCTTTCCATCAGGCAGCCCGTCTGCCTTATCGTTAGGTTACATATAAAAAAAAAAAAAAAAAAAAAAAAAAACCTGCATACCTGTGAGATTTAAAAAGAATCTCAAAGGAACGTGAAGTCTGCCAATACGCACTTGGCCAGCGCGGTGGACTATGGCCTAATCCTTCTCATTATGAGAGGACACCCGTGCCCAGCAGTGGGACAGTAATGATGATGATGATGAGGCGATCTAACTTAGTCCACAGGAGTAGCAACGCTGACCTCAAATAGTAATCGGACCTTATCTGGGGTTGATTATAGATTGCCATGAACGGCAGTAGTTACGTACCATCAGGTAGACTACATGCTATTCATATATCATATAAGAAGAAAAACATATGTACCATTAATTTTCACATCACGTACAGACAGTTCCACTTATTTATTGTTACAGCTTTATTTTTCGGGAATTGAATATCTCAGAAATAAAGATCACAGTAAAACCGAATGTTTATGTTCGCATCTCAATATGGAATTTATTAGATACGCACTCGCATATCGTAAAACAATACTACTGCTCAACCTGACGCTCTTTTCTTTATTCTCAGGTTCTTCTAAGAAAATATACGGGGTCGGTTGAAGAAAATATTGAAGTATACCAAATTGTTAAGGAAAAATTGCTGCCAGATCAAAAAAATATATGTAGAAAAATACGTAATAAATTACGAATAAAACATCTTGGAGTACGAAATATCTTATCCGTAACTAAAGGTAAATCCTGCTACTTCTTAGAACAGGTAGTTATGCGCAGAACGGAAACAATGTCGATTGCGTTTACTAGAAAAATCTTAGATGATCCACGAGAGTTAATCAGAATGTACTAATATCTAGAAATGGTATTTTTAAAAGAAATTAAAACCACGTATCGTGAACACCCGTTACATATTAAAATACTTTAACATTATTTAAAATATAATAGTAGTTATAGTAGCAAATTTATTCGAAAAAAAATCAACTGCATTCCTACGGTTCAGCAATTAACTTGAAAAATGCGGAAAAATACCGGTGTCCTGTATGAGGACCCCCTTTTATATTCAACTTTTTTATTTTTAGTATTTCTTATTATAGCGGCCACCATTATACATTATATGTAATAAATCAAGTGTTCATCTATTACGCTTCAAGAGTTAGAGCCCTGTGACAGACGGACAGACAGCGGAGGCTTAATAACAGGGTTTCGTTTTTACCCTTTGGGTACGGAACCATAAAAAATAAGTATATTTTGTAAATTTCAAGCAAAATTAATCAACACAACCCGTGCAATGAACATACCATTGATGTATTTATTATGAATATCAGGCGTGGTGTGCCGCTAATTATTGTATTGTGACGTCATTTCTCGTTATAAAACCCATTCAATAACGACACACGGCAACATTAATTGCAAATATGTTTTTTATAGAATTACTCTTAAATCCAGCTTCGCTGTGTTCTGATATTAATTATTGGGGAAGATAAAACTACCCATTTGATTGGAAAGTTCTAAATATGAAATTATTATATTAAAATAAAATCAACTGTTAAAATCTATCGACAACTTTAAGACTTTTAATAGAAGGTATTTTTTTTAGATAAAGATTATTTTAGGCACATAAACAAAAGCAGAAAGCTACTTTACGTAACTTTGTATATGAAGTAGTAAACATTCATGCAATCACCTGATGGTGTCTATTGCCACGGAAATCTGTAATCACCAGGCAAGACTAGATTTACCACCGATGTGATGCTACCACTGAGGACTAAGTTGGAACGCTTCGGATAAGTTTGTCTCCCTTACCATCCTATCCTTAAAACCCTGTGTGTGTATATCCTTAAAACCGCAACACAGCACTGCCTTTGTTAGACAGAAATAGATGTGGCGATAATGCCACCAGAATCAAACCACAAAGGGTTCTGATACACTTTTTTTTTATAATATAGGGGTAGCAGACGAGCATGTAGCCCACCTGATGGTGCTGCTGCCGCCCATGGACATCTGTAATCAACCCCAGATAGGATTAGATATTCCTACCTGATCGGCCACAGATGCGCCGCTACCCCTGAGGACTAAGCTGGAACGCCTCGGAATAGTCTGTCTCCCTTACCACACCCTTCAAACCGGAACACAGCAGCGCCTAACACTGCTGTTATTAGATAGAAATAGGTGTGGCGGTGGTGCCGCCGGAGTCGAACCACAAAGGGTTCTACCACCTTTAAAACTACACTACAATTAAAGGTACGTATGCAGTAAGTACTTACTCCACAGCCTCTGGGTAAAGACGTATTTCCATTAACCGATTCACCCATTGACAAATACCATCAACACAAGTCTCAGATTTGCGGCGTGTATTCGCAAACATTGAGGTGCTGCGTTTAAACGTAACGCAATTTACGTTTAATTTAGGAACCCCGGAGTACAGAACAATTCGTTTATTTTCGGCATCGTTTGCGATTAGGATCAAGGGTAATCATCCTGCAATTTAATTTGCCACCATCAACAATCGTTGTTGAATTGGACGAACGCGAACGTAATTTTAAGTGGCTTTTGTTGGATAATAAAGTCGGATATTTGGGACCGAATGTTGAACAAATAAATAACAATATCGTTATTTTTAAGCTTACGCCGCAAAAATTGGTTGTAACAAGATGTAAGCTGATATTTTAACTCAAGAATTAATTAACTGACTTTGACCATCTATTTTTATAGCTAAGTAGTTATTCACTATCGTCGTCAACACATTCCTCTACCACTGCTGGGCATGAAATACTCAAAGTCAGAGCTTTAGGCCATAGTCTACCGCGATGGCTAAACGAGGATTGGTAGACTTCACACACCTATCAAAACGACTTTAAGAATTCTCTTTTTGTTGAAACAAGTGATAATTAGTTACTTTAAAAAAACACAGATGCGTACCTCAGGTTTGAATCTCAAACCCCCAGATTAAAAGGCCGCTTTCAATACCACTAGGCCGTAACAGTTTGTCCCTGTAGTACCGGGACCATAATAGGGCTAAGGTATCCCCTGCCTGTCGTAAGAGGCGACTAAAAGGGGCATCCGAGGTTGCGGGCGGCAAGAGTGAGAGCTCAAACCGTCCAGCAAGCGACCCTGGGAAGGACAGCGGTTTTGTGTGGTCGCATATCGCTGTAATCACCAGGGGATATGAGAGAAGGGTAAATTGCTCCCCCCAGGGCAGAGCCCGATAGAAGGGCATCGCGTCAGGAGGACTCCGGTTGTGTTCCGATGGAGATCCCGGAGTTCTCCACTAAACGCTGAGGACGGCCACCGGGGGGGTTTTAGTGCGGTAAAAATCCCACATAACCCGGCGTCACTCTCATGGCGTCGGGTACCTTTTGAATGTTTCCCCTTCGTCAACAAAAAAAAAAGTGTGTATGTGTCAGCTACGACGCACGATTGGAGTTTACTCCTTACGAACGATAATTATGATATATATCGAATAGAAAAAAAAGGAGGGATTGTAATGGTTAAACCTTTGTTTGTAAAGTAATAGTAGTAGTATAGTATAGTTATTTTGTAAATCCGAAGTTATAAATGTTATTAACAATAAATTCTGTGATTACTGTATTTGTGCCTGCATCTACCCTATGAAAACGCCCACAAAAGCCATAGATTCTATCAATGATGTCGATGAGAGCCGTCCTTTTTCTGCCTAATAACAGCAGTGTTGAGAATTGCTCTTACGATTTGAAAGGTGTGGTAAGTCAACTTAGTCCTCAAGGGTTGCATCGCATTTGTATCCGATCGTAGGTTGGACTCTAATCTGATCTGGGGTTAATTACAGATGTCCATGGGTGACAGCCACTTACCACTGCATTATATACTCGTTCTACTACTACTACTATTACCACTACTTCTACTACTACTACTCCGACTCCGACTCGACCGACTCGACTCCGGAGACTTCACTGCATATTTCTGCCTAATAACAGCACAGTTAAGTGCTGCTGTTCCGGTTTGAAAGGGTTGTTCAGGGAGACGTTTTCCCGAGGCGTCCCAACTTACTCTTCAGGGGTAGCATCGCATTTATCGCTAATGTTAAGTAGGGTGCTAGTCTTATCTGGGGTTAACAACAGATGTCTGAGGGCAGCAGATCACTTATTAGTGGACAGCAAGCTCCTTTATACACAAGTAGCTGTATTATATACCCTAATAGTATAGTTCGCGTAAAACTGCTAGTCCGCTCTGAATATATAAATGGATCGCGTCGCCATTGCAAATTGTATGATTACACCTGCTCGCAACAACTTCAGAGCTGACTAGCAGCTTCGCGCTGACTATACTTGATTATTATAAACACAAAAACCAGAATGCTTAAGAAATAGCCTATGTTACACCTTAAGTTAAGAGGAATCCAACGCCACCTCATATGTTAAAATCCGTCAAGCTGTTTGGCCTGGGGGGCATGCAAACATTATCTTCCGCAGGTGAATAAAGAAGCCCCTCATTCAGCGATAGTCGTTCCGTAAGTCCTTTGAACAAGCAAACACGGTGAAAAAAGTTAGTGTCGCAAACTTTTTTACTTTTGTTTGCAAAGCTCTCGTATGAAAATTGTAATTGTTACGTGAGCTTTGTAAGACTGTCAAAGGGAAATGTTTTTATTACTCTCACATTTGTTTTTCAACTTTTCCAACTAGCATTGAGTTTTAAAGAATAATCTGGGCACCGTTTTTTGTCAAAAGCTCGGCGCTTGTCATTTTCGTAAAAGCCCCGTTTTGGGTATCGAATGTAACGTGTGGATTTTTTGAGGCATTGTTTGTTATTAACTATTTCCATGAAATTCAATCGCAAAATTGTCGTAGTCCATTTCGTCATCAACTGATTACTGTCTCACTGCTGGGCACGGGTATCTAGATACGAGTATATTAGGTCTAGGACCATTGCGATGGCCAAGTGCAAATTGTTAGAATTGGAGGAATCCACGTAACATTTACTTTTTATAGCGTCATGCCCAAAGGGTTAAAACGAACCCCTTTAATAAGCCTTCTCTGTCTATCCGTTTGTCAGAGGGCTCTATCTCTCGATCCGTAATACATAAGAGTAGATACTTGAAATTTTGACAGAGTATGTACATTGAACACGATGGTCCCCATTCAAGAGACTGCTACTTTTCGATATTTTTGCTTTATCTGTTGAAAATTAATAAATAGACAGTTCAAATTTTCATAATGCATTTACTTCTACGCTATTTTTACAAATACTAAAAACAAAAATAAATATATATGGAAATTTGGTGGTGCCGTGTGCGAGTTCTATATCAGTCATCATTGAAAAAGCCCTTCTATTAGCTTTTGCTTTTTATTACACGACAAGTCGAAAGAGCCAGGAAAAAAGGAAATGAGGTATATGCATAAATATATTTTGCTGTTATGTAATACAGCAAACGTTGCTCCAATTAGGGGCAAAGGCTGGTAAGAGCGGCGAAGTGTGGAATTGAAGACAATTTATTTCGGCTTTTTTAATGACTCGAGGAAAATGGAAGTTGATATTATGAACGTTAATATCAGTCCCTTATTAAGCGAGCCCAGAATAATCCCCAGAATTCAATTTTCAAGACAGAATCCTTACGGAAAATTGCAATATTTTATCGGGAAACGAGCTCAAATTGTTTTTTTGTATTAATTAGAACTTCGGAGACACTTCGCTAAGATTACAGAGAGCACCGAATTTTTCGACTCAGCGGTTTTTAGTCACTTTTACGTTTGAAAGGGTTTTATTTCAATGATTATAATGAAGCGTTCTTTTTTAAGGAAAGTAATGATGAATTACGTGGAAACAATTTGATGGGAGGTCTATCAGGTGGAAAATTATCCGGGCAAAATTTTCTTTTATAGGATGGAGTTTTAAATTAAAAGTTGCTATTTTTTGTGATTTGTAGTAAGAGTAATGGTATTGCTACCACAATTATTTATTTATATTCAATTCAGACATAGTCCATAGCGATATCTATTACTAACGTGAAGCAGCGTTGCGTTTTGGAGTGAAGGGTGTGGACGGTGTCTGACTAATCAATTGAGGCGACATCAGGCCAAATCTTAGTTTTCAAGAATGGCAATGTATCTGTGATTGCTTTAATGTAGAACCCCGTTCTATGAATATGGAGTTAATCACAGATGTCCATGGGATTTACATCACGTGGATGCTTGCAACTTGATTCTTATATATTAGGCAGAAATATGAATGCCGCGCGTTGTCATTAAAACCAAAAACGATGCAAAATTTTCGGTTAACTGGTATAAAATTCATTTGCAATATTCAATTCTCACATCATAGGAACTCATAAGGAAAGTTAAAAAAAAAGTGTGTGTGTGTCAGCTACGACGCACGATTGGAGTTTACTCCTTACGAACGATAATTATGATATATATCGAATAGAAAAAAAGGGTAAATGAACGCATCTGCTAAAATGATAAGAGAAACAAACATACTCGTATATCTGTAATTATTCGGATTATTTATATTACTTCAAAAATAGAAATGGGTCGTAATAATTTAATATAAGTATTACTAAATATTATATAAATATAAAATATATTTAATCAATTGATTAAAAATAATAATAATAATAACACTAGCTAGAGATCTAGCTGTTCGTATTTAAAATGTATATTATTCATAAATGTAAACGATAAGCTTACCAATTAACCGCATCCATGTGTTTTTTGGATTCTTCTTCATTATCATCTAAATCAATTTCTTGCATATTTTCAAATATTTTTTCAACTTTAATCACTTGATGATTTGTTTAATAGTACATAAAAATACACGTATCAATGCATAGAAGTACAAGAAAACTTTAAAATCAAAACATTAAAACTTGATGGTTAGGTTGCTGTTTGTACGTTGTATATAGATGTATATATGGGCGCATGGGTATAATAGCGCCATCTAGTGGCAAGTTTTATAAATTGTAAGTTTGCAAGTTTATCAATCTATGTATTTTGGTTCCAAATATTATAATGGTAACTTAATATAATTGTTTATTTTAAAGTAAATTTTAATATAATATAATTATTTATATTTAAAACAATGTTAAACGTTTTATAACTTAAAACTTAATAATTATAATTTCTTTGCCATCTATAAAATATCCTTGTTGCAATTTACGGATGCAATTTATATGAGACTCAATAAACATGTTATTATATGTAATTTGGATTGTTTCTGAATGTTTTATAATTCTAGAATTCATTTAAAACGTATTGCTAATTTTATATAACTTATTTTGAACATAATTCATTAGCAATAATTCTGTAATAAATATTAAATAATACTGTTTTGATTTTGCCCGTTTATCGTTGATAGATGGTGCTGATCAATAATGCATCTATTTTTATAAGTTAAATTAATATATCAGTAACTTACAAAAGCCTCTTTATGTTAAAAACTTATTTTGCTAATATTATATCTTATTCAATTACTTACTGATTTTATATGTTACTCTTCTTTAAAAACGTTCATAAAAGATTGTTAATCATATTATGGCGCCAATGTTCATATTTTTCACAGTGTTTATAAATGATCAAACCTATAACTTAATTTATGCAAAAATGTAAACAAATTAGTTAATGACGTTTTAATGTTTTATATATTGCTAATTATTTTTATTGTAATAATTACTTTCATATGGGATTTCAACTTACTGTATTTTAAATTAATAAAAGCACTCTTGATTCATATTTTGGTTACCGTTACGCCTCAACTTTTCGTGTTACACTTGATTTTACTCCTCATAAAATTTCCGTACCGGGCCTTATAACTCAAATCGTTTCTTAAGGAGTAAACTCCAAAAATGTTTGTAAAAAACATCTTATTTTTATATTAAAACATAAACAGTGAGCACAGCAGTTAAGAAGTAGGTTAAATATTTAGCAAATTTAACGTTACAAATTATCTTCGCGATAAGCACTAGAAACACTTCAAAACAGAAGTTTGCCCGGCAATAAATCACGGCCAATTACGGTCTATGCTCTAGTAGCATCTAGTTTAATGCCGGCATATCAGTTCCCAAACAATATCAGCTCATAAATTAAGCTGTACAAGTGTGACCATGTTTGAAGTTTTACTTAGGACATTCTAATGTCTATCTGAATATAAGTATGTTGTGTTTCCAGATGCACAACCTGTTTCCATCAAATGACATACGAGTATCCGCATTTATAGGATTTCATAGCGTTTTCGGTTTATCCACGTGTTCATCATTAAAACCTGTTTCTACCATACCTACCATACCATAAAAGTAACCACATTGTTGGATTTCGTAGCGTATATATTCTGTCAGTGTGTCAATCCGTTCTTCTATCTATGGAATCATCTATATTACAAATTAGAAAGATTTTTTTTAATAAAAAAGTAATCTATATACTTTACTGATAAAACAGAGGTACGCTGAATATTTTGCAAAATGTTTAACGTTCCAAATTATCTTCGCGATAAGCACTGGGAACACTTCCAAACAGAAGTTTGCCCGGCAATAAATCACCGCCAATTACGGTCGATGCTGTAGTAGCATCTAGTTTAATGCCGGCATATCAGTTCCAAGACAATATGAGCTCATAAATTAAGCTTTACTAACGTGACCATCCCTGAAATTTTACTTAGGACATCCTAACTATTCATCACTGAATATCTTTCATTATTGAGATGTATTTTAGAACCACTTCCTACCATATGACATATAAGTAACTGCATTTTTCGTAGCTGTTTGTCTGTCCGTCTGTCCACCTGTTCATCGTTCAATGAAATCGTTCGTAAAAATCGTTCGTAAAAATTTAAAAAATGACTTGCACACTTGAGTGATAAAATATAAAAAAGTAGGGTAGAAGTTTGCCCGGCAATAAATCAAGGCCAATTACGGTCTATACTCTAGTAGCATCTAGTTTAATGCCGGTATATCAGTTCCGAGACAATATCAGCTCATAAATTAAGCTGTAGTATTGCCACCATTGCTGACAATTTTTAGGACAGTCTGATTTTTATTTGACGTGAAATGTTTTTTAAGATCTTGTATCTGATATATGAGCGTCCAAGTAGATTTTAGTTTGTCAACTGTTACGATGAAACCCTAAGTCATAAGTCATAACTATGCCACTATATAAACGAATATCTATCTCTGGATATATTTGGATACCTAAGTGTGATGAAGCGTATAAATAATAAAATTTCACTTTCTTTTTTTCCCCTAAAAAGTTGGTACAACTTTAGATACATATTTAAACACACATTGCCGATAATGTAAGATTTCAAATGTAATTGGTAATATAATAAATATACGAAGTTGTTGGTAATATGAGAAAAAATGTACAATAGTGTTATAAGGAATTTGAAAATAAATGCTTTATTATCCTGACTTATAAATATGATATAAAATATAGTTGGTCCTGAAATTTTCTCTTAAATGATAGTGACTCTTGTTATTGATCATATTATTCGGTTAACTAATACAATATAGGTATTTATAGAGGATGTAGATTGTATGAGCTGCAATTTAATATTAGCTGCTCTTATCCAGTATGGTATATTGCTATATGGTTTATAGGAAATATTGGATTAGTAAGTGAATGACGTAGACATGGGTGTGGCTATAACCATGGTAAAGATGGGGGGAGGGGGATGTTGGAGCGGTAGACTATAGCTAATTGCTTAGTCTCAGATCTTTTTTCTCATCCCATCCTAAACTGGGATTTTGGAATTTGGAATAAACTGTATGTGTTTTTCCTATTTGGCATACATGTATTTTATAACCTGGATGTAAGCATAGGATAAATTTGAGTACGGTATGAGGTCCACGTTTCACAGAATTGATTCTTATTAACAATACTATCAGATAGAGCAATAATATAGAGGATGTATTTTTTTTTCAAAATGAACTCTTTCGATTTCCGGCTAGGGAAAAAGATATTTAAAAAAAGTAATGATGCAATTTTCGTTTTTTATCAAAATCGGCCTCGTAACTCCTTTCAGCATTTTTCGCTAATCCTTATAGTTTCGGATTTGGCCCTGAAGGCCTATTTGCAAAATTCACCCTGTATATATGAGATTAAAAATACAGAATTTAGTACGTTTCTGTCTATATCATACCATACCATAGGATCTTATCCCTATCATAAATTGCTTCAAACCATATTCAGAAATCTATCCCCAGGAAGCAAAATGCTGTTTCTTACACGTTCGTGAAAAGGAACTAGGGATTAAAATATTAAAACCATAGGGTCTTTCGGTATGAAAATGGGGGCATATTGACCCAGTTGTCTTATTTCGAGCTGGAAATTCCCGAATTCAGTAGGTTTTTGCCCATTCTATTCCCGTATCGCTACAATAAATTACCTCGAGCCACATTCCGTACTCCGTCGCCAGGAAGTAAAGTGCTGTAACTTAAATTTTCATGAAAAGACACTCAGGAATATTTTTCTGACAGATTTCTAAAATATTGAGGCCGCAATGGTCGGCGGAGCTTTTGGGAAACTTTTGTAATTTTTCGCGCTGCTTTTAAAAGTTTGAAAGGGTGTTAGGCCAAAAATAGGGCGGGTTTCTCCATTCAACTGAGCTTACTTCACCACACTGTTCCAGTGTTCCTTAGTGAAAGAATACATAATACAATAAATTAATGAATTAATAAAAAAATATTTTTTTAAAGAAAAACCTTGACTTTCCATTACACGCACACACACACACACACACACACACACACACACACACTTGAATATACGCACAAACACACCCACGTTCGCTCCAACACGCACAATTTCACAAACTCATAGTTAATAGCTAGGCTACGACTAACTTTTACTGTACATAATGTACTGTATTGTGTATAGTTATAAAGGTAAGTGTATGTGTGGGTTTAAAAAAACATCGCACAAGATTTTCAATTAGAAACTCGGAAGCACGTTACTTAAATTGGATTAAACAAATGAAATAAATAATTTCATTATTACCCGAACGTTCGCGGTTGTAAACACGAAAATAATAAAAGTCTCACCAAATTACATTATCTTTCACATATTAAATTCGTAGCGGGTTTATGAGGAATGTTTGCGAGGAACTTCCATTAGGCTTTATTTATTGAAGCATTTGTTCCGTCGACTTTTATGATTGTCAGTTTAATACGCTGATCTTCAGCCAAAGTCGAGTGTTTGTTTACAATTATACGTAAACCGCTTAATGATTTCTACAACGTCAACATGAATAAACATATTTTTATAAGATGGAAGTAGGTAGGTTTTATCGCTACCATAAAGGCTTTAATTACTAATGACTTATTGAAAAAAATGTTTGATATATTTTTTAAGAAGAAGCTCTATTTTATTGTCCAATAAAACATTAGAAACAGTCCCGTTACACGCATACGTTAAACGCACACACACGCATGCACACAGGCATACACATACACACACACTCCAACGAGCACACTTACACTAATAGCTATAACCACTTCTTACTGTGCATAATGTACTGTATCATGTATACTTATGCGTGTGTTTGTAAAACACTGCACAAGAAATCCAATTAGAAACTCGGAAGCACGTTACTTAAATTGGATTATACAAATGAAATAAATACAATAATTTCATTATTACAGAACGTTCGTGGTTGTAAACACGAAAATAAAAGTCTCACCAAATTACATTATCTTTCACATATTAAATTCGTAGCGGGTTTATGAGGAATGTTTGCGAGGAACTTCCATTAGGCTTTATTTATTGAAGCATTTGTTCCGTCGACTTTTATGGTTGTCAGTTTAATACGCTGATCTTCAGTCAAAGTCGAGTGTTTGTTTACAATTTTACGTAAATGCTTAATGATTATACGAAGTAAGCAGGTTTTTCGCCACCAAAATGGCTTTACTAATTTTGAAAATTGAGATAAAGATAGTTCTGTACCCTTACGTTTTGATAAATGTGACTGTTTTGGTATTTGTTTACTTATTGGCCCATACTATTTCCAAGTTCTGACACAATCCGCTAGGCTATCCGCTGATTGGAATTAGTATGGGCAAATACCAAAACAGTCATATTTATCAAAACGTAAAAACTCCTGGTAAGGGTACTGCTCTGGAAGTAGGTACTACTGCCACACCTATTTCTAGCGTGAGGTAGTTCTGCGTTCTGTGGTTAGAATCACAGGCACACTCCTCTAATTTCCAAAGTTATGTTATCGTTACCATTTTTTTTAGGCTGAAGGGAAACACCAGTCTTGTCATACTTGATTTTTTTTAAAAAAGTTGTGAAGAATGAGTGAAATCTATTAATCTCAGCTAGGCCAGCGTGGTGGATACCTCCCAAACCCCTTTCAGGTAGAAAGGAGACCTGTGCCCTGCAGAGGGTCAGTAATGAGTTGATAAAAGTTCAGCTGTTTTAAGTGAAAACCCCATAGTCACGGTAGCAATACCAATTTCTTAAAACATAACAAAAATTTTACGAAATACGAGTACAAGTAATTATCAACTTAAGTGCAAAATTATCAAATTTTCACGGACTTTAACTCCTAATTAGGGCGAGAAGAAACCATAAATCGAAAACTTGGGTGTTTTCACAGATTTAAAATCCCCATCAAGGGTGTTTTAATGTTTCACGAATGATTTTGTTTCACTTCAGTTGACTAACGAGCTGTTAATATTTAATTCACTGACTAATGGAGGAGAAAGGTTTTCAAAAATTACGTTTATTTTTCTTGTTTAAATGAAGAATACCGTGTTTTGTTTAAACGGGAAAAAGCGTGCTCATTTTTTATATCATTATATAAATGTTTAAACATGAACTGTTCTGTCGTTGCTCTCTCGGCAGAGCGGTCGTGGTCATTATGTGTCTTGTATTTCCTGGGGGTCTGATGTTCGATTCACGATGTCTCGTCATTTCTCGCGGCTAGGCGATTTTCTGACGCACTCATGTAATGCACGGCTGTTATGATTTGGTCAGTCCATCGCGTGGGTGACCTTCGTCATCAAACCTAGATAGGGCTGTATTCATGAGGTCAGCCACAGATGCTACCCTTGCGTTGCTACCTTTGCTATTATATAAGTCAAATTTCCTATATAAGCCATAAATAGGTGTGACGGTAGTGCCCTTAAAGTCAATGCACGAAGGGCTATACCACGTTTCTTTTCAATTAAATGTGCATTTCGATATGCTTATAGCTAAGTTAAGCTTGGAAAGCACCATATTTGTTTTAAGCACATTCACACTAAAGTTTATTTATATAAATGGGAACGTAAAATGAAATGGCACTTTATTTTATAAACTCGGAATAGTTGAATAGTGACGCTTAATACTAGAATAATAGTATTAGTCTGAGATCCGAGTGTATGGATGTCATTTCCATCTGTTTTTTAAATAATGAAGGTATCTGTCATAGATATTCAATATTTCTATATTTATGGAAGTTAAACCGCGACATCTATTGAACAAGTATTTATTATTAAAAAAGAGTGATTATTTTTAAAGCCTAATTTTTGATCCGTTAACACAAAACAATATTTTTTAATAAATAAATAAAAAATATAATAAAACCTCAGCATCATTGTTTATTAATAACGTCATTGAACTATAAATATGTCCATATGAAATATGACCGGACTTGCGAAGTTAATGTTGACGATGTCCATAATGTTGCTTTTCATTTTTAATTTTTTTAAAAAACATATGATGTTAAAAATACAATATATTATGTTCTATAATCATCAATATTTACAATAATATATCTTTATCCAATACCTTGTCACACTTCCTTTACAAAGCGTTTGTAAATATCAGATGATATGTCATAACTCAAAGCACGACTGAATATTCCAAAAATATAAAAAATTATAAAAAATAAAAAAATAATAAAAATATAAAAAATAATAATTGACCTAAATTATTAACAGCAATTATGTGATCTGTACATGAATCGGTGTGATGTGACTATTGTGATTGAAGCAGACGAGTGCAGCAATCAGGCAGTCAGATCTCGGACTATAATACGTTATGCAACGTAGGAACAAATGGCATACATTTTAAATGCGGGCATCTACGTGTGTTGGTCGCTTGCAATTACATTCAAATGTTTGGTTAACATAAATATGCATGTTGCATATTCATACAACAAATTGTTCGTCCGGTGTCCAGACATTCGAGTAGGTTTCGAGTTTATTTTCATGTGGTTCTCTAGTTTGTATTATTTTTTATACCTTTACTAGTTATTACCCGCGGCTTCGTCCGCGTTTAAAAGAAAATAATATGACATACTAACATACATAAAACTGAAAATTCGTACCTTCATTGGAATGACAGTGGCGCCATCTGGCGAAAATTGGAGGTACCAACTCTGAAACCTTCGTGGGCTCATGGACAACAACTTTGCTAAAGATCATCACTTGATCAAATGCATAGTTTACGATTCAATCCTTACTAATGTCGTTTAAAATAATCGACTTTTAGGACCAAAAGATCGATTCTCAGATTAATCGATCTTAGATCGATATCCCTAGTTCCCGTGGGATTTCCGGGATAAAAACTATCCTATGTCCTTTCTCGGATTTTAGAGTAAGGATTAAAGTAGACAGAGCAGCTAACTTACAAATGAGGCGATAATCCGAGTCCTCGGGAGTGGTTACGCACCTGTGATCAGCTTCAAAGACAAACATTTAATAAAATTCCGATCCACATGTTCCATTAGTAAGTTGTCATTGTGTATGGAAGTTTTATAAAAAGATACGTGCAATGGAGTTTTAAAATATTTATGATTTTGTTTTTTGAACGAGGATGCAGTCCATCTGGTAAGTGGTGAGTTGTTTAGAATTCTGTGATCGATTCCATATAGAAAAGTTTTCACCTGAAGCCGATCTTAGACGCTTTCACTCCTGTGGACTAAAATTGTCTCCATATTTAAGACAGCCAGCGTCCATACCACTCTAACAAAACATAGAACTGTTTCACGCAAGAAATAAGTGTTGCGGTGGTAGCCTCCCAGTACCGTCCAATTCTAAATTGTTTTCTATTAACATTATTTCGCCATTATTTAACTAACCAACTATGAAGAAGAAATGAGTATTAACTTTATAAAAGTACGTAAGTGCCATTCCGACACGTGCAAACATCGGAATGGCCGTGACATGCAGCTGCGTGACAAATGGCCCTTCAATGCACCACTCCACGTCGTTAGCAGGTTGGAGATTGATTCCCTTGTTTATTGCATGTAACACTACTTCACTGGGTTATGTGATTGACTAACGTAGGAACTATATTTAAGAGAGAGGCAATACTGTGATTTCCCATTATAATTTGTTTCTTACGGTGAAAATATCTTCTGTAGTTTTCAGATTAAACTATACAGCATAATTATAAATATAAGTATGACCTTTGTATTTTTGTAATTTAGTGTTTGTGTTCTTAAATACTTATTTTATAACACACAACACAGCTTCCTAAAGGTAGAAATCGATGTAGTGAAGTGGACGCTGCAGTCAAATGAACAGTTGTCATCATTAACCCACGTATTTCCCACTGCTGTGTAATTTTTTTTAGAATAAAAATTAGAATGAACAATTTCAATACATTTTAAATGCCACTATTAATAGACAATGGTACGCAAATTATTTGAAACTAAGAAAAATGAGACAATATTATTTTAATAAAAATGTAAGTGCCATTCCGACACGTGCAAACATCGGAATGGCCGTGACATGCAGCTGCGTGACAAATGGCCCTCCAATGCACCACTCCACGTCGTTAGCAGATTGCAGATTGATTCCCTTGTTTATTGCATGTTATACTACTGTACTGGGTTATGTTATTTACATCGACATAGTACCAAATAAAGAGCATAATATACTAGGGTTCAGGATAATATTGTGATTTCCCATTAGATTTTTTCGTACGGTGAAAAATTCTTCTGTAGTGGTTACACAAAAGTGTTGAGCAGCGTATAATTATATTTGAGGTTTATATGTTTTTGTATAGAATTTATTGTGTTTGTATATTTTTTTTATTTTATTACACTTGGCACAGATTTTACAAAATAATAATAGTAATATAGAAATGACGAATGCTTTGCAGTTTCGAAAATTAATAAAGCCGTCACAATTCCGCATGATTGATTGACTGCGCTGAACTTGGCCGATAGCGTACATTTCACTAAAAGCATATCGATTTTACTTCGGGAATCATATTACTGTTGATAATCACGTTATGTAATTATTTTGGAATAAGCTATAAGAGCATTCATCTCACATAATATATGTAAAAACAAGTTTGTCTTTATAGATTGGGTCCAGAAATAAACCTATGGTATCCTCTACCTGTTGTAAGAAGCGACTAGATTATACCATAATAGCACTGCTCCCATGCTCTAGCATAGAAATATGTGTGGCAGTGATTCCAGTACAGCAAACAGAACAACCTTACAATAAATTCATATTATTTTCTTAAATCCACAGCTCGCTTATCGGTGAATCAGTATAAAGGCTGTACAGGAACAAAGGCTTTGTGGAAATACAATGACTACCTTTAATGACGGAAGTGGAAACACTTCTTATTCTACAAAGCCTAGAATAATCATAGCGACCTCCGTAACGGTAATAGCGATACGCCGTGGACATAGAAAAAATAAATATAGTCTTAATAAAGTTGTAAAGCCACAGAGGAAGAAAATAAATAGACTCGTAAAAAGCCAAGAAGAATTATCTTAGGTCGTCTATAAAGATTTTTTTTTTATAATATGGGAGTAGCAGACGAGCATGCAGCCCACCTGATGGTAAGTGGCTACTGCCGCCCATGGACATCTGTAATCAACCCCAGATAGGATGAGATATTCCTACCTGACGTCGGCCACAGATGCGCCGCTACCCCTGAGGACTAAGCTAAACTGCCGGCCATGGACATCTGTAATCAACCCCAGTTAAGATTTAATTCCTATCTGAAGCCAACCACAGATGCGCCGGTACCATTGAGGACTAAGCTCCATGTATCAAAAAAGTATATCTCACCAGGTTTTCGAAGGAAACCTATATGCCTAAGAGTTTTATAAAAAACTCACAAAGGTATACGCCTACCAATACGCTTTTGGCCAACATGTAGGACTGTGCTCTAAGCCCTTCTTACTCTATGTGAGTCTCAGCCATAGGTCAATAGAAAGCTTGATAATGAGACAGTATCCATTAAAAAGAAAATGACAATACAAACAGCATAATAGAAATAATAAATACAAATAACATTCAAAGGGTCTGAACAAAGTCATGAAAGAATCTTTGTCTAGATATTATTTTATCTTGAAAATGTCCAACTATTTTCTACAGCGTTTGTAACTTACCGTTTTTTTCTTATTATGGGCAGTTTCTAGATTGTGCTATGAATATTTTAAGATACAGAGTCTTGTATAAGTGTCTCTCTATTATTAACTAAAACGTTGCAAAGCTTAGCACTGCTGTTATTAGGCAGAAATATGTGTGACGTTAATGCTATTAGAGTCATACTACGAACATATGAATATCTCATCCCCTTCTAATTGAAGGAAGCCATTAAACGGCTTAAACGGCTAACAGTCCTGACAGCCATTTAATGGCTGCCATGACGTAATTTACGTGGAACAATGCCGACATGCGCAGTTAAGTGGTGCAAAACCACGAAATCGAAAAAAAGTGCGAAGAAATATCGTTTCATTAGTAAATGAGCTAACAACTACTTTTTTTTTTAATATTTTTCAAACACGAAAATAGATGACAGTGACAATTTCAATTCTCAAAACTGGTTACAATTTCTTGTTAGGAGTGAGTAATTTTACTAATCTATGACTACGAAGAATAGAATACACATAGCTGTAGTGGTGGCTAGAAGGATGTACCACACTAGGATATTTGTATTGTGGGTGCCCTATGGCACTCAGAAGCTTCAACCTTCAAAATTACCGTAAAGTTTAGGTAAATCGAGAACAAATATGTATTATAACTTCAGTAGAAGTGGTAATTTGAAGATTATATTATTTTGTCAATTTGGCCCACCATGTTCATTTTCCTCTATGAGTGATTCGATTAATCTTATGTATAAAATTCTCCTCTCACAATGTTAGTTACCATACTCCTCCGAAATGGCTTTACCGATATTCATCAAATTTTATATGCATGTTCAGTAGGTCTGAGAATCGGCTATTATCTATTCTTAAAAAACCTTAAGTGCTAAGGGTTGTTCACCCTTAGCATTTTTTTATTTATATGGCAACACAACGTTTGCCGGGTCAGCTCGTATTAATCTAAAACAATTTGAAACACTGCTGTATTCAACTGCGAAAGGTGTGGTTAAGAAATATTTACGCGAAACGTTCTAACTTAGACCCCTGTATCAATATGTTACTGAACGATAATATGTAGGTCTCAAATCTTATTCCTTAATCTCCAGTATACTTCAGTGAGTGATCTAAAGTAGATCTCAAAGTTATTTAGGCTTGATTAGAGAAGAACGACAGTACTCTACCGTGCTCCTTCACCACTCACTTTAATTCCACAAAAAACCTGTCATCTCCAGACATTTACACTTCGCTTAAAATGTCGTAAAAACGGGAAAATTAAGTTAATTTAAGTAGCGCTTTAAAGCAAGTCGTTGCGATCAATCATAACGTCAATTATAACGGCCTTTATTAATTTTCCGTAGCACAGTGTAGCCAATTACTGCACGAGCAGAATTAACGCGAAGTGTTTTATGTGGATCAGCGATTTAATTGGAAACGGGAAATCTTGTATTAACCTATATGTTATAGTAACATGAAATTTATAAGCATTTTTCGATTGAAGTAGCATTATTTTCACACTGGGGTATAACATATATGGACGTTTGAATGATAGTTCAAAGGAAGTTATGGCCGTAGCTACAGGAAGGGTTTTTCGGAGTAAACCCCAGTCCCAGAGATGATAGGTGCATCCAGTTTACGTTGACATTGGTACCTAAATTTCACGATTAAAATAAAGTGCTCAAGGAGTCTACTTTAGGGTAATGGAGTATCAAAATTGTGATACGGAATAACGTCAGTATGGTCTTTATGAAAACAATGTACAGGCGAGGGAATCGGGGTGAATTTTCCGCCCTTTTTTACCCTGGCCATGTTAAGACTTGTTAAAATCATTTATTCAACGTTGATTCATATGATACTCTTTTTGAACGTCACCAATCTGTGGTAGGTAATCGCTTCGGAATGTGTTCTGCTGTAGAGAAGAAGCGGCGCAAGAAAGTCCACGTGATTATGTTTTTCATTTCTGGAAATAGTAAAAATATCCATCCACAAATTAAAGGAATACTTTTTAATATTAGGCAAAGAAAACCGGACACATTTCGGATCGTTGCTTAACTCCTAACCTAAAGTCCACGCAAACGAAGTCGCAGCCGATAGCTTGTATTATACAAAAACTCCACAGCTATACAATGTTACTGTGTTTTGGTTTGCGGCAAATCTAGCGAAAATATCCCGCAGGGATTCAATGTGCTGATTTTCGCTTCGATCCTATCTTTTTTGCTTTTACTTTTCGTTCTTCTTAACAAACTTCACACCGATTTTGCAAGTTGGATTACAGTTGGTAATAGATTTAGCGATCCACTTGATTTTAACGACCACAGTTTACACTACCTTCCTACTTTTTTGCCTGTTTTTTTAGATTTAAATAAGAATATGTAGGTACTGAGACTACGGACAACATGATCTCATTGTTAATAAAAACATCGCACACAGACGAAACAGAAATAAAATTTATTATTGTAGTGACCGGGAACCGTTTCGTTATGAGGACGCACACGATTATCCCCATCATTTCAATCTCTGACATTCCACTTGGCCTTTCTTCATTCGCTGACAGGATGACACTTTTTTTATCGCCCAGATGCATAGGTGGAAAAAGGGCTACCCTTTACGGGAGGCAGGTGAATGCATCCTAGCACGCCCAGCCCGCGACGACGGTACCTGGAGAGTGTGGGGCTCCTGAAGGAACATCCTTAAGGGAAGCCTACCCACTAAACACCTCCTTCAAGCTTTCGTCCTAGGGGACCGTACAACCGACATCGGACAGCGACCTCTCATTCTGAAACTGGAAGGATCTGGAAACAAGAGGCGCTAATACAGACATAACCGTCCAGTCTTGTCTGAATCCAGTGGCCTGATGGCTGTCTCAGGTTACCGGTCCACTTGCGGCCTGTACTCCTTCTGTAGTACCTATTTCATATGGATGTAGTATCTATTTCAGGGCTCTTCTTTCTTACTGGTTACCTTTTCTATGAACGATGTGACTAGCTTAGTGTCACATCAAATTATTAATTCTGGCTCTGTGATCATGTCAGTGATTTTCGTTCACGATAAATATTTCAAAACGCGCAAGTTTTATTTTTTAATTATAAGAACTTAATAAATTATGAATAATATGAGATTTACAAAGGATATTAATACAAAGACAAGAGAATTCAACAAAAGAATCCCGAAGAACTTTGTTAGCCGGTCTGAAGAAACTTCGCCTTAAACAGATCACTCTCAAATTTATTCTGAACTTATGTTTTGGCACTGATACTTCTGTAACAGATTTCTTTAGTTCGGCCTCCAGGACTTGTTATATAGTAAGCGAGTAACGAGTTAAAGATAATCTTCCATAAGACATCATAATATAGTCTATAGGAAATATGTCATGGTTGGTAGAACCAGTACGTTTCGACTCCGGAGGCATAACGGTCACTTTTATTTCTAGCGTGAAGCATTTCTACCTCCCGATGTAAATGCCATAAATAAATTTTTGTATCAAATAAATACATTTTTAAAGAAAAATATTAAATACATATAAAATTTCAAACAACATGGTAACACCGTTCATAGAAAAACAGTCTATATACAAAAAGTCTCGCTGTAAAATAACAATGATGCCTTGCAGTTTATTAAAATCTTAAGGCCCTTGCAGAAATACCTTTGGAATCGGTGATCAAACGATTTTCAGAAGTTACATGCAGCGGTCAAACGGGACACCCCGCATACTTTTTAACGCCGGTCACAGATACTTATAGACGCTCGCAGCAATTGAACGTAAAAACACATCATTAATGCAGTCGCGTATTTCGTCGTTGCAAACGCAAGTCGTCAAAAAGTGATGCAGCGTTGATACGATCGCCAAAACGCGAATCGCAGACGCTAAAAATAGTAGTCTGTTAAGACAGTAACCCGATCTACAAAGTTTAGCAACGTCAGGTGCGGTTGGGAGTTGAATGAGTGACCGCTAGTAGCTAAAGTTTATGTGCATTTCAGTGCAGTAGGTACATACAGGTATCTACATTGAAGCAGTGTGGAGCTGTAATGGGACCAAGGATCTTCTTTAAATTGAGAGGCGTTTAAGCTTTAGGCTGTTAGATTCAAACCTCCTAATTGAGTACCTACTGATTTTGCTGTACAGTGTGGAGAATACTCCAAATATATGGTTTCTGTATTGCAGGGAGTGATGAGTGCCCAGCTGCAATATATGATGGTTAATGGAGAAATTGATATGTTTACCTATTTTTGAAGTAAGGCAGAATTGATATTTTCAATACACTTATTTTATTTTCGAAATATCAGACAGATGCCTTACAGTCGTAAGTTGGTTCCCAAAGTTTTTCTTACACCTCCTCTTTTTATTTTCGGGGGAATTTATTTCCGGGTTTCACAATGTTATATTCCCCGAGGGAGAAACGTAATAGTCGGCATCTATCATGGAAAATTTGCTCCCAAACAAATGAAATAGTTAAGGAGTTCTGTTTACATTTCATCTCGTTGTGTAATGTTCTTTGTCTTTTACTTTTTAGGTAGTTGTTTAACAGTAATTTACTTTGTTTTATGTTGTTTTAGAAATGTGAGCATAATGGACTGTTACCAGAGTATAAATACCAGAGTATTGAGCCTGAAGTGGAATAAGGCCTATGGAGTTAGAAATTACTGGATGATCTACTATGGAGATAGAAGTTACTCGACGACTGTTACTGACGAGTGTTACTGACATCTGTAATCAACCCCAGATAGGATCACATGTTCCTACCTGAGTCGGCCACAGATGCACCGCTACCCCTGAGGACTAAGCTTGTGTATATCTACATAGTCGGTTATAGTGATGATATTTTATTCAGTTTTATATAAGGGTCTAATTATGAGGTTTTTGACATTATAATAAAACTCATGATCAAACGGTAGGTGGTATTGAAATGTTTTCTATATTAACAAGTAAGGGTTGATATTGGAGGTACGACTGTCACACCTATTTCTAGTGTGAAACAGTTCTTGTGTGAAACATGTGTGATCGGTTTCAAATAGAGGCCGTGTTCTATATGTTGACTGAAGCCTTCAAATCGCCTTTATAATCCTATCCAATCATTAATATAATTCCAAATGTATGTAAAAAAAAATTGGTTTATGCGTCTACAACGAGAATCTTATGATAAAGCCAATAATCAAAGCGGCCATTTTGTTGTCAGCAACATCAAAATGGCGCAGTGAGTAACAGTTCATTTAGTTGATGTGGTACGAATCAATCAAATCGGCGACCCTTCGGCTATTTGATTGCTTTTTAATATCTCGCTTTATCTTTATAAGGATTTTCGTCCATTCGCCCGTGAAAAGCAAACGATAGGGGATTTGCTTTTTATATAAAGTAGATAATAATCTTGTCTGCGTTTTTTGAAATTACGTACTTTTTGTTGGTTTATGGATCTTTGGACTCGTTATTCGTTATAAAAATTGCAGAAGCTCGAACCGTCCAGCAAGCGACCCCGGGAAGGACGGTAAGGTATTTGTGGTCGGGTATCAACGTCGTAAACACCAGATGGTGCGGGAGGAGTGAAATCTGTCTCTTCTGAGTAGAGCCCAATCGAGGCATCGCGCGTGGAGGACTCCGGTTGTGTCCCGTCGGAGACCTCGGAGTTCTCCACCAAGCGCTGAGGACGGCCACCAGGGTGGTTTTAACTCGGTAGAAATTCCACATAACCCGGCATCTCTCCTTATGGCGTCGGATACCTTTTGAAGTTTTCCCCCTCGTAAACAAAATGAAACGTAATAAGGTAAACTTTGAGATTTGTACAGAGCTGTACCTAATACAAAGCACCGTGACTTAAACGTGGTAGAATTCTGTCGTTAGACTCGGGCGGCATCACCGCCACACCTATTTCTGTCCACTAACAGCAATGTTAAGCACTGCTATGCTTTGTGTTGGATGGTTAAGCATGCAGTCTATCTAATGGAATGTGGCTAATGTCACCCATGGAAATTTGTATTTAACCCCACGTAAGGTTAGATTCCTACCTAATTTCGGCCACTGATGTGCCTCTACCCCTGCGAATTAAGCTGGAATGATTTTAAAAAGTATGTCTCTCTTACTACAGCAGCACTGAACAACGAACGTTGCTGTTATTTGGCAGATAGGTGTAGCGGTGGCGTCACCGAAGTCGAACCACACAGAGTTCTACCACCTTCCAATAATGCTATTGCGTTACTAAGATACTCGGCCTCTCGATCGAGGGGTCCGAGGTTCAAATCCCACGCACGCACCTCTGATTTTCCAAAGTTATGTGCGTATTAGAAATTAGAAATTAACTATCACTTACTAAACGGTGAAGGAAAACATCGTGAGGAAACCTGCATACCTAAGAGATATAAAAAAAAGTCAAAGGCATGTAAAGTCTACCAATACGCACTTGGCAAGCGCGGTGGACTATGGCCTAATCCTTCTCATTCTGAGAGGAGACCCGTGCCCAGCTGTGGGACAGTAATGGGTTGATGATGCTACCTAACCACTAACCGGTATTCCTACTTTATAATCATCAAATAATAATAATAATATCATTTATTCACCACAATTGAAGCACACAGTACAATTTGTAAAACTAAATATACTAAATTAAAAATAAAAAAATAAATTTAAGAAAAAAAAACATAAATCACAAAAAGCAGAAAAACACAAAAATAAAAATGAAAAAAGAAATAAAAAAAAAAACGTTAACAAAACAAACAAAAGACAATAACAAAACAAACAGGTTACAATTACCTAGTGCTGTTAAAATACTGCAAACTACTAAAATACTGCAACAATCGCGAAAGGGAGCAAACTCAGAATTATGCCATGACTTGGTTACGTCGTTTCTGTAACATAAGACATAGCTAACAGATAATGACGATCCATATTAAGAATGCAACCTCTATTATTATATCGGAATTTCAGGTCAAGGGTGGTATTCGGGAAAGGCCCTGAATTTTTCATTACCTAACCCTTAGGGACCCGTAATAAATCTTGAAACGGGAGCTGAAAAGATTTTTTCTGTTGACGACAACATGATAGTGATGATATGGTATTAATCTTTTGACAGACAAAAATAGGGTCTTTAAAGGTCGTAGAACCCTTCGTGGTTGAACTCTGGAGTCTGGAGGCACTACTGTCACACCTGTTCTTTCCTGAAACTAGTTTGAAAGACGTCCTCCCAATCGGGAAGCCAGATATTGCGTCCTCTGTACGTGGTAAGTTCTGTAAGTATTACAAGTTGGTTATCAGTTACCTAAATGCATATATTAGTAAAGATTTCTCACTCCAAACAAGTAAATGTAACCACTTTCGACAATTAACATTGTCACTGTCATCTATTTTCGTGTTTGATGATTGTATGTATTGTACATATTATAAATTTCAATTTCTGTTCTATGTTTGAGTGTCTGTGTTGTCTCTGCATAGCAACCTCGATACAGGGAATCCTAGTGTGGGACCGTGATTATAAACTCTTTTGTGTTGCTTCTCATTTCGCTATTGATTTGTATTTTCGATTCGGATTCGGAAATTACGAAAATTCACAGATCAGTGACATTTGTTCATTAGCGCCAATCAATAGCTATAGCTTCCATTCCCATTCATGCGGCGTGCTGTACTGTGAAACGTGGCTATTTACGAATTTATTTCAAAACGAATACCAGTATTCAAATCTATGCGAATAATCGACGTGAAATATTTGATGTTATGCTTGATTATAGTTGCATGTCAAAGAATTATTGAGCATCGTGAATTAAAATCTGTGTCGATAATTGCAGCGGAAAATTAATATTTTATTACTACCTGACCCGGCAAACGTTGTGTTGCCATATAAATAAAAAAATGTTAAGGGTCAACCCTTATCACTTAGGGGTATGAAAAATAGATATTAGCCGATTCTCAGACCTACTGAATATGCATATAAAATTTGGTGAAAATCGGTAAAACCGTTTCAGAGGAGTACGGTAACTAACATTGTGACACGAGAATTTTATATATAAGATAATATTTTATGGAAATGGCAATACTACATACATACGTGGCATACAATACATTGTGGAATTATTACAGTCTTATATAATTCTTAGTATTTCTTACTAGAAATATTAATAATTGTATAAGAATAAGATAATTATTGAAGTAAGATATCAGCATAAAATAGGATAAAGGCGAGAAAATAACTCAATTCAGTATTAATAATAGCCGCTAATAGTAATAAAGATAATAACCGACCAACTCAAAATTCATTTTTCTGTTAACGGTAGAATTAAATCCAAAATATTTCCTACTTTAATGTGTCTAACTATACTGTGATTACATATACAATAACTCATAACTGTATTTTTCATTATAATTCACTTCATATATAAAACAGGTCTCGAAACCAAAAAAAATATAATTTTAACTGGCTCTTCTGGTAAATTATATTTTTTTGAGTTGTGCGATCATTCTTGCAAAGCAGCGTCATGTTTGATAAGTTTCGATATAGCTAAGTGTTTTAAAAATGAGACCAGTACTAATCAGGAATGTTTCCGGGCATGAGAGGAGCTCCGCTAATCAAATCTTGTAATCTTAATTATGTGCGTACCCTAATTATGTGCTTCACCTTTGTGAATATTAATATTAGGACGGACACGTAAATGTACTGTGGAAGAGGGCTATGGTTTATAATATACTCGTATCTTGAGTAAAAAGGTTCATTTATAACTATAGATAATAAAACCGTGAAACCGTCAGATCGTGGCAGATAAAAAATTTTGGAAAATCCAAAAGTGCACGACTCATAATGCTCATTTAATTATGAAATATAAAAAAAAAAAAAACTTAAGTCGTTCAAAATTAATTGCCGAAAAAACAGCTGTAGTAGGAAGAAGGTACTGCACAAGCGCCCCTGGTGGAATAAATGTACATAATATCTATAGATATACAGTCTTGTAGTTTTCGTTTTTTATTAATTGCAATTAAACGACACTGAATTAATTAATCATTCGCATTCAGTGACCTACAATCGTCGATTAGAATTTTTTAAATTTTTTTTTAACTCAAATGATGGATTTTTTTACAAGTTACAGTGTTTTCAGGTTTCACACATGACGGACAGGAAAATTTTTTGACCTATTTTGGTGTTTTTTTCCAATTCTATTGCAGTAAATCAATTTTTAAAAAGTATGGAATTAATCTCCATTAAATTATCTCGACAATAGTATGCAAAATATCTTGATTCCGTGAACTATCAAGGCTATAATAATAAAAATAGCCGCCAAAATGAAGCGAAAAAAATTTTTCGATCGTAAAGCACTCTCTGATGCTTCGCATCATGAGTCGTGCAATACTGACTTTTTAATCATTAAAAAGACACTTTCTACACTCACAGCCTCAAACTAAGATTTTGTGTGTCGTAGATGCCATGCACACACATATATGAATAAATAAATTAGTTATTTAGATTTGTCTGACCGAGAACTGAAAGCGATACCCTCTGCGCCTAAGACCGGTATGGCGAACACTTCGCCACCAGAGTCGTCAAATTATTAGTTAAATTTCAAAATATGGTTTTCTCACTTCCCGACAGTTCAATGGGGTTTTTGTTCTGAGAAGTGGCAGAATCAGTTTGATGCTTGATGATGATTCTGATGATCTTTGTGTGGAAAGGTTTCCGGCTGATTTATAGAGAATGCGACCATTTAAAACCTTAGGAGTGGCACATATTTGTGATTGTGTTCTGATAGAACATGACCTGTATGGAGTTGGTTATAAAGATCTAGGGGCAGCAGCGCCTACTTACTATCAGGTGGACTGCAAGCTCGTTTGTTACATCAAACATTATTTCATAGAATTAATTGCCTGCGAACTTTGCGAAACGGTAAAAAATTCCAAATTATGAAAATACCTCTAAATCTCCCATTAACATCACACAATATCACAGACTCATAATACGCTACAAGTACTTTCGCGCACGAATGTACTTGTCGACGAAACAAATGAGTACAATCACAAAGACAAAGGCATAGTCCCTTTACCATGTGAGAGACACTTTAAAAATAATTAATCGACGGTCCTTTCAGTCCAGCCTTCGTAATGGTCTCACTGATGATAGACTGCTTTCTACTGTCTGAGTTTGTCGGAGTTCAGTGACCTCTTAATATCGTAGGTGTAAATAAGCATGCAGTTTATATGACGGTAAGTGGTCACCCACGGACATCTATGATCAATCTCAGATAGGAGTAGAGTCCTATCTGGCATTGCAAACAGATGCTGCTCCTGAGGAATAAGTTGCCTGTAAGCGTATCTTACCACATCCTAAAGTCTGGTCTTTAGGACAAAATAATAGGACACCTATTTCACAGTTTTTGGAAAATCAACCCTTAAGGTTGTTTAATAGGGGATGGAACTTTATTTTATAATCCGTTAATTTGGAAGCAACCACTATGAAAAATTATCATTGGACTCAATGACGCATCTGAGTCACTGTTTTTGTTCGATCAACCCTTAGACGGGTTTTAGTAAAGCAGTGTTTAATACTCTTGTTGCCTCCGAAAACGAATTGTTATATCATTATTAATACTACTTAGAATAAGGTGAACTGCTTTTTGCTTCTTCAATTTGGTACCATCTTCAAAATAATTTTGGTGGTATTGCCGCTACATCTTTTGTGCCTTTTATTATTAGTTTAAAACTGATGTATTCCTTTTTTTGTTTTTTTAAGGCATTCCAACTTAGTCCTTATGTAATAATGCTTTAGTGATCGACTTCAAGTAGAAATCCAATCCTATTTGCCACTTTTATGATGTAAATAAATGTAATGAACAGTAATGAAAGTAAAATATCCAAGAGAAGCCCTGTAATTTCGCGCCACAGAAAATTACTATATTTTACTTTGAAACGAAAAGCAAAACTGACGTTTAATAAAATATGATTTGTAAATTCGTGCTTTAATTAATCTGAAGTTATTTATAATTAGCCTTGAGTGAGAGCGTTGAAAATATTAAAGTAACTGTTGTATTACAAAAGATAGATTACAATATTTAGTGATATCTTTCATACGATAACACTAGTATCATAACTATTTAATTAATCTATGCTAGTGTTGCTAGCTAGCTAGTGCTGTGTTTCTATTATAGTTCTGGGCTCAGAATAATAGGGCTATGGCGTCTTTATAGCTTACGGCTTTGAAGGTGGTAGAACTCTTTATTTGGTTCGTTCGTTTGACTCCAGCGGTAGTGCTGCCACACCTATTTCTGCGTAACAGCGGTGTTAGGTGCTGCTATGTTCTGGTTTGAAGGGTGTTGTAAGGGACACATAGTTTTCCGAGGCGTTTCAGCTTAGTCCTCAGAGGTCCCTACTGATCCTGTGGTCGAACTGAAGTAGGAATCTAACGAACTGATGTACGACTCTAATTTTATCTAGAGCTGATTACTTATGTCCATGACCGACCGTCGCGTCGACCCCTTACCATCAAGAAGGCGATATGTTAGTTTGCTATCTTCCTTAATTAAAGCTTTAATCTTATACATATTATATAAAAAGCTTGTGGTAAAAATTCCCAGAACTCACTCTATATTTCAGGATTCATTATTATTTGCGATTGGCGTAATATCAAATTGAAGTCATATATCAAGTCTATTAAAACCACGAGAAAACTTGGGAGTTATCTTAATTTGGCTTCGTCTTTCGTGTGAAGACTAGGCGATGCCCGTGGTTTGGTTTGGATGCTATCGATATATTAGTAAAGAATACTCACTCCTAACAAGAAAATGTAACCAGTTTTGACAGTTGAAATTGTCACTGTCATCTTTTTTCGTGCATGAAAATATTTAAAACATGTAGTCTTTAGATCATTTACGAATGAAACGATATCTCTCCGCACTTTTTCTTCGATTACGTGTTTTTGCACCACTTAACTGCGCATGTCGGTATTGTTCTGCGTAAATTACACCATGACATCCATTAAATGACTGACACATAGTCAGTTATTTAATGGCTTCCTTCAATTACAAGGCGGTAAGATATATATACTTATCTATGATATATTATAAAATGATAATTATTATTTGCTTCAGAGTATACAGAAATAAACTTTTATTCGTAAGCATTTTATTGTTATCAAAACATTTGTATCCTAGTGCTGGGTATGAGCCTCTTTTAAATATTAATTTTAATAAAAAAAATGGAAAAGCAAATAAGCACGCAATCTTATGGTTATGGAATCAATACGTTTTTGAGTCCAATAAGTCTTATGGAACCAATATGTTTTTGAGAAAAAATGGTACGAATGTACCCACTTTCTCAGTTTCTATAAAATATAATGTTAAACCTTTTAAAATTGCATATAAAAAGTAACAGTATTACGAAAGAGAACGTTTTAATGAAAATATATATAAAGTTTCTCTTTGTGCTAAGTTGTTAAACATTATCTAGTAAAGTTCACACCATCCTACTTACTAATATTAATAAAACATTGCAACTTAAAGGTGGTAGAACGCTTTGTGGTTCGATTCCGGCGGCACCACCGCCACGCCTGTTTCTGCTTCATAACAGCAGTGTTAAACGCTGCTGTGTTCTCGTTTGCAGAGTGTGATAAGGGAGACATTCTTTTTCGAGGCGTTCCAGCTTAGTACTCGGGCGTAGTAGTAGCGGCGCATCTGTGGCTGACTTCAGGTAGGAATATCTAATCTTATCTGGGGTTGATTACAGAATACAGATGTCCATGGGCGGCAGTAACCACTTACCATCAGATGGAGTGTATGCTCGTCTGCTACTCCTATATAAAAAAGATTAGCAATTATCCTTACATTACCCTTATTACGAACTAAACTTTCAGTACATAATCCCAACCCGGATTAAACTAAACCCAAGATTTATTGCTGACGAGAAAATTGGCCAACCATCGATCTTACGTTGAATTGAAGGATGGATATGTTACAAGATAAATGTAACCTTGGCTTAGACAAGGGTTAAAGATCGTGTTCAAGGTCACGCATATATTTCACGACAGATAGATGTCACATGCCCACGTGGGTGATTTTGTAGGAAACGTGATAAAATGAACTAACCGTTATTATTATAAGGAAACAATTTTTTTTTATGATAAAATAGCTTATGTAGCGGCTTATAAGCGTGTCTTCATAATATATAAGTATTTAGCAAAAAGCATGCGGTCCACCACATGTTACTTTCTTCTCAGTGACGCCGATAAGAGATTTGTTACCAAATTCACAAAGAAAACATTCTGCTTGTAGCAGATCACAGCGTTGTCCTTCCTCAGGACTAATATGCGTAACTAAAGTGTAAGTCAGCTGGAATCCACATCCATTGTTACAATATTTCCTGGAATAATTCCAGGAAATATTTTTGTAAGCACATTCTTTTAATTAGCAGTAGCGAAGCAGCGCTTAAGTTATGTCTCTCTTTTTTGGGAACATGTGAGGCAGATAGAAAGACTGAAGCAAACGGAACAGAATAATGGATTGAGAAAACGTAACGTAAAATTGTGGGATGTTTTGAAGACTCATGGTAAGGGTACAGGACATAAGAATATATAGAAAATAGGTTTTACTTACAAATGTATCAACCCTCCTGAGTAATAAGATGGCGACCTCGTGTGTAAGTCAGCCAGCGACCAAATTGTTCCATCGACTCGCAGAACTGCTTTATAGAAACCTGCGGAACCTTAAATATTGCTCTTCTTTATGGAGCTTGAGATTTTACCGAAAATATTAAATTTTGCACGGTAAAAATATTTTCAGCACCATAATAAAATTTTCTAGATAAACATTGATTCCTCTTATTTCAAGAAGGAGTTCCAAAAAAGTGGGAAAAGTAAGAAATACGTGATCCGAGATTTAAGTACACTCAAATCGGAAAATAAGCTCGTTCCTCACTGATTGGTATTTAGCTCACGATTTATTACCTATCTTAGGGCGGTCTGAATTATCCTCGACGGACATGTAACAAACAGGGATATGACCTTGATAGTGACGCCACATTACGTCAAGGTTACACATATGTACGTAGTGAGTAATGACGTCACAAGGCGAATTATATGTAATTTCCAGAGAACTTGTTTGATCGCGTCGCTACGCCTATTTCTGCCTTATTACTGTTTGAAAGCAGTGATAGCCTAGTGGTTAAGAAACTCGCTCTTTTGATCGAGGGGTTCGAGGCTCAAATCCCAGGCCTCTGATTTTTCAAAGTTATGTGCGTATTAGTAATTAATTATTACTTGCTAAACGGTGAAGGAAAACGTCGTGAGGAAACCTGCATACCTGAGAGATTTATGAAAAAATATATATCTCGAAGGGATGTGAAGTTTACCAATACGCAAATGGCCAGCGCGGTGGATTATGGCCTAATCCTTCTCATTATGAGAGGAGACCCGTGCCGAGTAGTGGGACAATAATGCGTTGATGATGCCTGTTTGAAAGCAGTGATAATCTAGTTGTTTTAAATACGGTCTTTTCTACTAGCAGTTTGGAGTTTAAATTTAGATTGCACTCCATGACTTTGTGACTTCGAATTGAACTGACTGACTTTTAAAATTTATGAATATCTTTATAAGAAATTACTTCCTTTAACGACGGAAACATTAATATCGTAATATACCTGACTAATATTTATTTAAGAACTAAAGTACTTCTTAGGCCTATGAAAATTGTGGACTGGTCGTGGTGGATTATTTTCTATTTTGATGTGAAACATCTATAGCCGCACGTAAAACCGATTTCTGGCGTGGCGACGCATCGCCACGCTATACGATGGTATTTATATACAGTCTATATGCAGTAGTGTGTACGGTGTGGCGACGCGTCGCCATGCGCAAAAATCGTAATATTTTATTTTATCATTATGACATATTGAGTTCCTATCACAATATGTTCTTTTCTGCATATTACTTTTACAAAATAATGTCGATGTTTCACATCTGCCAGACGTCCCGTGACGGCTCACATTGTTTTTTTTTTAAAGGAGACCGTTCCTATCTGTGTGATGGTAATACAATGATCATTCATCATTCTGTATCATTATCATCTTTCATTATAAATAATTCTGATTTTAAGGGTTTCATACCCTACAAAAGTAAGTACAGTCGAATTATAAATAGTTCAACAAACTTTAAATATATCATTAGACTTTATCTCATCATTTTGCATATTAAGCTTGCTTAAAAGCAAAATCACATTCTTAGGCCTGAATTTTTGTCATTGAAAGAATATTACCTGAAACAACCCGCATTGATCACTGAAGTGACAGATCATGAAATGTGGTGTGTAAATACTGGAAAAATGTCCACAAAAGGATCTGATAGGACTTGTTGTACCATTGACGAGCAAAAAGAAGCGAGTTTAGCGCGATTTTTTAGTTTTAAACAATGTTTTGTAACATTATATAATTAAGGTAGATTTTGTGCAACTGATAGACAAATATGATGATTACCTACATTTATAAATTGCGAATTCTGTTTTTATTAAATTCGATCGAAATTGATCGATCTCAAAAATCCAGTTTGGGGTTTAATAAAAAAAATCAGCTCGTCCAACAAATGTGGATTTTACACATCCTTTGAGCCTTGCATTACACGTTAGATTTTAACTTTGAATATTTGATATAGGAGTAGCAGACGAGCATGCATGTGGACTGGTGGTAAGTGGCTACTGCCGCCCATGGAAATATGTAACCCAAGATAGGATTAGATTCCTACTTGAGGTCAGCCACAGATGCGCCGCTAAATCTGAGGACTGTGCTGGAATGCTGAAATATACGTCTCTCTAACCCTCTACACCAGAACACAGCACTGTTTAATACTGCTGTTGTTAGGCAGTATTAAGCGTGGCGGTGGTACCGCCGGTGTCAAACCACAAAGGGTTCTACCACCTTCTACTACGTTCAAAATTGGTTAGCTATCAGCTTAATCCGTATATCTTGAGATGAGACAAGTCAGTACATCTTGAATAGATAAAAGACGTGATCTTTGAACAGAAGGAAGCGGGTAATTACATTAAGGATTTGAGTATTTGAGGACTGAAAATTAGGCTACCTATAAATTTCTGAGACGCTCTTAAGCCTGGATTATCGTAATATTATGTAGCTTATTTAAGGACTCATTAAGGCTGTAAAAGATTTTTAATATCTAATTTTCTACATTAGTATGTCATTCCGGTTCAAAATTTGTAATACATTTTTCAAGCGCTTATTTTCTTTAAAGCCGTAAGCGTGTAACGTTCTACCTAAATCAGAAGTTCTCAAACTAACTGTACTATCATTTGCTCTGCTCACTTTAATAATAATAATAATAATTTTTATTTCAGAATTAGATTCCATACTATATAAAATTAAAATTAATCACAAATATCAACAAACAAAATTAAATATAAATAAAATAAAATAAATTAGAATAAAATGAAGTAAAATAAAATAAAATATAGTGTTAGTAACAATTTTACTTACAACTATGTTAGTAAATTACATTATGGAACCTATAATAAGGTACATACTTCACGATAAGAGGGAGTAGATAGAGACGGGCACATAGCAATTAACCTGTTAACGTTTCCTACCCGTCACTACTCCCACCCAGAACTTTTGTATGGGACAATCTAGCCTTTCCGCAATCTTCCGCAATCACTTTTATATACAATTATTTTTAGTACCCCTCCTCCCTTTTTCCGGTACCTATTCAAGAGCGAAAACTATAACCAATAATCTGTTGAAAAAGTTATTTTATTTACAGACTTGGAAAAGATAAAAAAAACCGCTTTTGCCTATTAAACCATTTACCTTCCGGGTCTTTCATATACCCCTGTAGCTTTCCAACGTCCAGATCATTCTTGCTCACTTTGAGAAACACTAACTTCAATGAACCTCTAGAATTTAAGAAGATATTTAAATTACTAAAAATTCTAAGTTTATGTAAATTTTATATACCTGCCGCAATGATTAACGACCAAAGAATTATTTTGTGTTTCTACTATTTAACTTTATACATTAAAATACTTTTAGTTTAATAATAAATAATAGGTTGCCATTAAAAGGTTTTTAATTTAGTATAATTAAGGTTTCGTGGTTAAAAATGTCAAGCTATTACTTAAAAGAAGTTTTTGAATTTTCATCTCATTGCTTCGAATGCTTTTAGAAAATTTTACATTATTTATGCGAGCAATTAATTTTAAACTTAAATTAACAAGGTTCTAGTATTTATTCTCTGTGAATTATTCATCCAATGTACCTCAGGGCCTAAAGTCGAAATGATTTGAGCTACGTTTGGAAGAGCCCTATACGACAGCCCTCCAGGAATACCTTAGGATGATGTTCATTCCACTTCTTGCATATTTTGCAATAAATATTATAGAGTCCACATGATGTAGATGGAATCTTTCGACGAATGGTACAATGGAGGATGGGTTAAGTAGGCACCAGAACAAATAAGTCTCTTTTGTCGAACACACTTCTTAGTTTACCTATCGCCGCAAAATGTGTACTAAAATCTGAATGGATAATGTAATATCATTTTTAAAAAGGAATTATGTAAATTACTTACGTGCTTGCGAGTTATAAGCCCTAAAACAGATAGACAGAAGACAAGTCTACGCGACAAGGAAATATGGTCAGGAAGTGCTTTCGTTTCCTATGCAATTAATCAGGCACTTAACAAATTAGCAATCCACGGATTTCCCTAATTGATTGCGCTCATAAACAATAAATTATCAGCACAAAGAATTAAAAGCGTCTGTTTAAGGAGCTATTTATTCGACGCAACACGAAACAGAGCTTCAAATGACGACATTAATTTCAGCCGCAGAAAATTGAACAAATTTGTGCGGTTTGGGTAAATTGTTTGATTCAAGTTAAGTAACATTTTGGTTGTGTATAAGATTGAAAATTTATTGGAGGATTTAATATCATCATCATCATCTTCATATGATTTTAGACTAAAATTATCGCGGAATTGAGACATTTTATTATGTAACGGGTACTCACGATATGCGTTTTTTAAACGCAATCGCAATAAAAAACGCATATCGTGAGTACCCGTTACATAATAAAAATCATCATCTTCAGCCCACGTTAGTCCACTGTTGGACATAGGCCTCTCCCAAGATACGCCACTGAGCCCGGTCTTCGGCTCTTCTCATCCAACTAGCTCCCGCCGCCCGGCGCAGATCGTCGCGCCACCTTGCAGGAGGGCGTCCCACACTACGTTTGCCTAGAGGATTTAATATGTTAGGTGTTATTTTGTGGTGTTGTTTTCTCGTTACTGTTCCACTGTTAGGTACGGAATCTTATTGTCCCCGTAGTCCCGGGACTAGAATAGGGCTACGGTATCCCCTGCCTTTCGTAAGAGGCGACTAAAAGGGGGCTTCCGGCAAGTCGAGCGGCAAGAGTGGGAGCTCGAACCAGCAAGCGACCCCGAGAAAGACGGCGGTATGTGTGGTCGCATACCGTCGTAAACACCAGCTGTGCGGGAGTAGCGTATACTGTTTCCCCTAGGACAGAGCCTGATAGGGGCATTACGTTGTGTTCCATCGGTTCCGGAGTTCCCCACCAAGCGCTGAGGACGGCCACCGCAAGCCACTTTGCTCCAATAATTTGTATAGGCAGATGTTGCAAAAATGAAAATATAATTTGTAAATATTTTTTACTCTAAACCTCTATGTCTCGAACCGTCTCTATCCCGATCTTAAACTATACAAAAATAAATTTCTTCGAATACTATTAAGTTCTTCTAAAAATAAGCGTCTAAATTACCACGGTCCAATGTTATCTTTTGGACTACAAAGATTTTGAAAACCCTCGAGTTCGGATTTCAAGAGCTCTACTTCCGAAATTAAAAACAAGGAGGGTTCTTAACTGAACCGAATTGTTAGGTAGGCGAGCGCTAGGGTTGGCACTTCCAAAAATATTTGCAACACAAATTACTACTCCTCCCTTATTAAATCTTCTTCTTATTAATTCTTAAATCGGTCAAAGAAGATTTGTAATCAACTCTAAAAACTGCTGATAAAACGGCTCGACTTGCAATTTTATAGTACTTTGATTTTTTTTCTATAATATAGGAGTAGCAGACAAGCATGCAGTCCACCTGATGGTAAGTGGCTACTGCCGCCATAAACATTTCTAATCAACCCCAAGTAGGATTGGATATTCCTACCTGATGTCGGCAACACATGTGCCGCTACCCTTGAGGACTAAGCTGGAAAGCCATGGAAAAGTATGTTGTGTTATATAGCAGAATTACGAGTGATATTGTTGTCGATGCAGTCAAACTACAATGTATTCTACCAACTTTCGTCTATTAATTAATAAAACGATAATGCTTATTTTTTATTACTCCACTGCTACAAATAATAATTGATCCACGGAAAATAAAAAATATTGAATTTATTTTTCAACTATTTTTCAATCAAGTGCCAACCCTAGCAGCTCTCGGCTCAGTAAAAGAGAACATAATTACCAAAATAAACAGCGATCCATACATTTCGCCTTTGTTTCAAAGAGAGCTGAAGGCTACGAATAATGAAACTCCAAATATTTCCCTTCACTTGTTCCACGACAAATAAAGTAGCATGATAAATAACACTGGCCTCTGACGTTACAAAAACGTACACTATATACTATTTACCTATATGTACCACTATGTAAATATATCGTCATCATAATCAACCCATTACTGTCCCACTTCTGGGCACGGGTCTCCTCTCAGAATGAGAAGGATTAGGTAATAGTCCACCGCGCTGGCAAAGTGCGAATTGGTAGACTTCACATACCTTTGAAAACTTTTTTTAATATTTCACAAGTTTCCTCACGATGTTTTCATTCACCGTTAGAGTAAGTGATTTTTTCAAATACGTACATAAATTGAGGAGGTGAGTATGTGGTGGGATTCGTACTTTAAACTTCTCTTTACGTGAAGTCAGCAAACATCAAATTATACAAGGCATACAACTTCAAACTAGACCCTCGGATCTATGCTCTAACACCTCTCCATTTGAAAGAAGAATTGTGCCCAACAGTGGGACTAATGGTCTGATGACGACGGCATTCATTACATTTATTAAATAATTTTTAATATACATATTTTATTTGTTCTTAATAATGGCACAAAATTAGTAAAAAATTACATATAGAAGACAAGAAGAAAAACAATTGACTGATGTGAGAAAATGTCTGGAAGTTTTCGTGAAATAAAATATTCGCTAAACTGTAATTGTGCAATTAGCAGCTTATATTGTAAATTCGGTACCAATTGGTGATTCTTACATAATTTGTTCTGGCAAGAAGTGCGTCATCAAAAAAATCTTCAGCTTCACGTGAGACTAAAAGAAATTGTACCTGTTTCTTAATTATGTCAGCGAAAGGAAATATCAAGCTTATTTCCCTTTATATGTATTACCCAATATTTACAATATTGAGAATCGAAATTACGTTGCTTATAAGTTACGACCTTTGTATTTCCGAAAAATTGTGAAGTAAAACATGTATACTTTCGTTTTGATTTTACTGAATAAGTAAAATAAAATTAAATAAGGTCTCACACATTTTTATTTAATTATAGTATAGTGGAGTGCGGTTCACGCCTGACTTTATTATGGGGAGTGGTTCGTGCCCAGTATTGGGATGTTAAAAGACCTACAACAAAAAGTTCAATGAATAACGATGGTCGCCATACTGTTCGACATCGGTCAGTGAGAAGTGGCCTGAATTTGTTTTGTATGAAAATCTTGACACTGTCCGCTCTAAAACTTCATACCATATTTAATATTTTAGGCTAAAATGGATTAAAAGATATGTGCTATCAGGTCGTCAAACGATTCCTCTTTACTTTGCCTAATGCCTCATCTATCTTTTTCCTAAATTTTTTTTTTTTAAATATTATATAGGAGTAGCAAACGAGCATGCAGTCCAACTGATGGTAAATGGCTTCTGCCGCCCATGAACATCTGTAATCAACCCCAGATAGAATTAGACATTCCTACCTGAGGTCCGCCTCAGATGCGCCGCTACCCCTGAGGACTAAGCTGGAACACCTCGGAAAAGTATGTCTCCCTTACCACACCCTTCAAAACGGAACACAGCAGCGCTTAACACTGCTGTTATTAGGCAGAAATAGGTGTGGCGGTGGTGCCGCCGGAGTCGAACCACAAAGGGTTCTACCACCTTCAAAAGTATATAGTTAAGGTACATAAATAGGTACTAAGCAATTAAAAATCCCGATGTTACTTTTACGAAAGCTTAGAAAACAAATCTAATTAGTCGCCTCACCGCTTTCACGGTAACTCCTCTTATTTTTCTGAAGATATCTGATCGTAAATGAACTAATTATATAATCCGCGTTTTTCAGAACTGAAGGATTTACTCGAACATAAAGTAACAGTGTGGAATCTAATTTTCAGGTAAAATGAATCAATTGTCGTGTAATAACGAATTAAACTGCGCATAGATTTTATTTTTTAATATTAGTACTTGCATACTACTACTAGCCTATTGCATAATATTTGACCTGTGTAAGTGTTTATATCACTTATTGTTTAAATTCAAGTGACAGTATTAAAAAATCAAAGAATAAATGATTTAAGAAAACACAATATATTGAAAGGATTTTAAAAATTACTCAGTTTAAAAAAACTTCTAGATTTATTATATTTTCAATTAAATAAAACTATAAAATACTGCAGTCGGCCATCTTGGCTGAATGTTTAAATTAATGAATGGAGGGAATGATATGAAAAATTTATATTTTCTTAATATTGAGGCTTTTCCGTTAGTTGGTCATTTACCATCATTTCCCAGAATTTGACCCTTCTAAGCATCACTAACAGATAGAGAAATAATATAGAGGATGTATTTTTTTTTTCAAAATGGTCTCGTTCGATTCCCGGCTAGGGAACAAGAAATTTTAAAAAGCTAATGATGCAGTTTCAGTTTTTATCGAAATCGGCCTCGTAGCATAACTCCTTTCAGCTAATACTTATAGTTTTATTTGACCCTGAAGGCCTATTTGAAAAATTCACCCTGTATATCTATTTTATGGATACGGACCAAAAGCCCTATTAAAAGAATCAATTACCTCTAAAAATATAACGCATTATTAAGTGTAAGTAAAAATTTGTGCACACTGCAAATTAATATGTACTTGTACGTTGATGTGTGTATGTAGAATACATACATCCGCTCGAAAAACATTCCTCTCCGCAGTCGGGTAAAACATTGTAAAGAGCAGTCACATATAGAAGTAAAATAGATATTTTGTGCCGCATTCTGTCGTGTGACGTTGACCTAGATTGGCATCAGGCCGTTTCTAACTTTCTACTGTGCATGTAGGCGAATAAGGTTATTCCCGGTAATTCCTGACCGGATATTCCTGGGAATTCGGAAAATCGGTTATTAAATATCTCCGAAAGTATTCATATTCCAACAGATAAAGAATTTGAATGTAACTAGAAGTTATTTCTTTAATGCCATTGAGTGACTGCATCACACATTTTTCTAACTTATATGTACGTATTAAAATTAGTATTAAAATCTTATATATAAAATTCTCGTGTCACAATGTTAGTTACCGTACTCCTCCGAAACAGCTTTACCGATTTTCACCAAATTTCATACGCATATTCAGTAGGTCTAAGAATCCGCTACTATCTATTTTTCATACCACAAAGTGATAAGGGTTGTTTACCCTTATTTTTTTTTAATTTATATGGCAACACAACGCTTGCCGGGTCAGCTAGTATATATGTATATGTTTTAATGACGTTTAAGGAAAACAACATAAATAGGTTCCTGAAAATTCTGTAAAAATCTGTTCTCAAGGCGGATGATCTCCATCAAACTGCATTTTTATATTTTATACGACAGGAATACGAGTAGGTGTGGTGGTGATGCCGCCAGAGTCGAACATCAGATTTCTTCAGGGTTCTATCACCCTACCTATTATATCTATTATAGTTCAAAGATTCTTTAAAGCTAACACAGACAGACAAATTGCCGGTTAAGCTTGTAAAAAAACTAGAAGTTCCCAGATAATCTTCTTGTAAAAACGAGGTTCTACATTCACGGTTTAACTAGTGTAAGTTAAATAATGGGCGCTCACCTTCCACCTAGGGATGGCGGATTCTTCCCGAAAAAGATCGATTCTTGAATCGATTCGAATCGAACAGTGATAAATAGATTCACGAAAAAATCGAAGCCCAAATAATCGATTCTCCAAAAATCGATCTTCGATCTTTTCAGCTAAAAAGGGGCAAATATAGCGAAAAAAAGGTCATCAGGGCCGAAACGAACCCAACAAGCATTAGAATACGTATCTGTCAGTAAAAATATCTATATATCACATTTGTTAATGTTCAATCAAAATAAAAAGGATCGACTTTCGATTTTATAGGTTGAGAGATCGATTCATTGAATCGATCTATTACTGGAGATCGATTAAAATAATCGATTTTTTTTAGTCCAAAAGATCGATGTTAGATCCCCATCCCTACTTCCACCTAGAATGCAAATATTTTCTTTGTATTAGCCGCCTGGTAAAGTTTTTCTAGAGATGTTCAAACATTTTACCGAATAAATTGAATAGTAACAGGCTTTATTAAGTTTCGTTTTGAATATGTATCGTATGACGTGTTATTTGAACGTATTTTTGGATTATTATGAGAATATTACGGAAAAACGTAGGTGTATATATTTTTAAGGTTTCGTAGAAGCGTAAAAAAGGGATTTTATTACGCCTCCGCTGTCTGTTCGTCTGTCATAGGGCTATATTTTTCAACCGTAATAGATAGACACTTGAATTATATGCAGAATATGTTTACTGTGATCTCTATGATAAATTAGTACTAAAAATAAAAAGTTAATCGTATTTTTCGGCGAATTTTCGTTTAACTATTGAACTGTAATAGGTAGACGCTTTAAATATTGATATGACTGCATCACGCACTAAAAATAAAAAAGCTGGTTCTCGTCACATTTTCTTTCATTTAGTAGTGGATATAATGGAATTTATATTTCTGTTATACAATGACCTGTATGAAAAATAAATGGTTTCAGGTTCGACCTGCACCCTTACGCTGTTTGTCCACCAACCACCGATACCGAGCCGATACCGATAATTAATGCCGGCGCCGAAGTAGCGTACATACATTTACCACCGTCCACCGAACGTCCGTCACCCGAGCACCGTCATCTTGGCCGCCGATATTCCGAGTAGATCGGCGTGACCGCTAGATCGGCACCGAGTTTTTGACGGCCCGATGTGCCGGCAATGTAAAACACATTGGAACTTGTTCATACACAGCCGTCACACGAGTGACAGCTGGAACAAAATAAACCGCCGATATCGGTCGCAGTGGACAAAGTATCGCCGTCACGACATAATTAAAATCGGCCCGAAATAATCTTGTTCTCGGTATCGGCTCGGTGACGGTGCAGTGGACAAACAGTCTTACCATGAGTTTTTACGTTTTGAACAATATGACTGTTTTGGTATTTGTTCATGTATTTGCACATACAATTTCCAATCGGATTGTATCAGTAACGTCACATTAAATGTCTAAATTGACAAATGGCGCTTTATGTTTTGTCTCTCTTTTTTGCGAACATGTGAGGTAGACAAAAATACTTACTTATTGTTACGTTTACTCAGTATACTGCAGCAAACGGAACGGAATAATGGATTGAGTATACGTAACGTAAAATTGTGGGATGTTTTGAAAACTCATGGATAGTAGCAAATTTGGTTTTAATTTGTGCGTGTGCTTCGTGCACGTAAGGTAAGTTGATATGAGATGCTGTTTTTACGTATGTTTAAAAAGAAATACCTAAAAGAAAACCATGTACTAAAGTAGTCCAGTTAGTAGTAACACTAACTAGTATCATAAACATGGATTTAGTACATAGGTAGTAGAGCAATGTGTCTATGAGCAAATAGGCGAGTTCTGTACTATTCGGTAGCCAATTTGGCGAATATTTGCGTTCAATCATACTGCACCGAGTTGGCTGACCACAATCTCGTGTTAACTAGAGTCTACACAAAACAGGTGTAAGGCTCTGTTCACACTGGCGGCCGGTTACGAGACTTACGTGTTTTGGTTTGTTGATGGATTTTATTAAAGTGTTGTTGCGTTCAATTCAGTTCGATTTAAGGATATGTATAAGGGATCAGATAAGAGAAGGGAATTTTATTATATAGAGAATGATATTTAAAAGCTTCATCCATGTTAAATTTTACTTCCACTAAAATAAAATCGAATGATATATATTTCAAAATAGTAATTACTAAACTAGCGTTCACAAACCATTTAAGTATATAGTGAGGACTTAAAATATTTATTTGTAAATTTCTATATTTGTAAATGTTTATATAAGAAACGCTATTTTATACGTTTCTTAGATTAATTTCCATCAAAACTCTTTCTCTTTTGGAATTTATTAAAATGGAACCAAATTCGTGAGAAAGAGTGTACTGAAAGAGATAAAATTATTATTTTATTTGAATAAAACTTTACTATTATTCTAGCTTACTTTGCTAATGAGCAAATTGTAATAAGAGGATGCGAGTGTTTAAAGTTACCGCTCGGCTGCTATCTAGTCGCGTAGATGCAACTGATAATGCAACTTTTATCATAATTTACATTAAAATTAATATTCATTGTATATACTTGAAAATTGTTCGGAATGTTTTCAATCGCAAAGTTAAATATATTTTGAAGATATTTATAAAAATATCAAAATAATTGATATAAAAGTATTGTAAAAATCACTTTTTAATCACAATTAGGGCACGTTTCCTGACACGCATATCTCATATGTGCTATCGATAAGCTGACAATGAGCTGATGATGATACTACTATATGATTATATATACTAGTGGTGCCCCCGGCTTCGCCCGCATTGTAAAGAAATAATATGACATACATAAAACGGAAAATTTGTACCTGCAATGACAGTGGTGCCATCTGTCGAAAATTGGCCTTACCAACTCCCAAACCCTCGTGGACTCTTGGACAACAACTTCGCTAAAGATCATCACTTGATCAAATGCATAGTTTCCGATTCTATAACTACTTACGAATTAAAAATTAATTTAAAAAAAACTTTGCCCACGGACTAAATTATGAATCTAAATCATTCTCAAGTCCCCTTGAACACACACAACAAATTTCATCAAAATCAGTCCAGTCGTTTAAGAGGAGTTCAGTGACATAGACACGCACATAAGAAATATATATGTAAAAATATAACATAGGTATGTGATAACACTGTGATAAGGCATATAACGCGGTATAAGAGTCAGATAAACGTATCTACAAAAAATCAAAAAACGTTTTTTTCACAAAACGGTTCACAATGTAATGTTATGAAATGGCAAAACGACGTAAAGCTATATTCAATATTTCACAAGTTACAAAAAAAGAAATAACATAAGACCCACTTTCGATTGAACCAGAATAACGTATTATGTGTACCGTTAAATTAATTTTAATTATCATGTTAACTGTACTGTAACCTATAAGAACGTATTTGCAAACAAGTAATTAATTTAAAAAATCAAAAACCCGACTGCACCAAAACGGCTGAAGTAGAATTTCCAAAAGCAGTGAAATAGGCATTTTATTATTTTTATCCAGAAAGCCAAATACAAAGTTTCATAGTAGGTGTCTGCTTCAAAAACAAAAGATGTTCAAACAATATTATCATATTTTATCCTCGTAGTGTTCATTTACGGTATATAAAGAACCTATGTGTAAAATTCCAGCACGCTTAAGTTCAGCGGTTTCCCTTTGCGTTGATCTCTGGCACAGCAACTCTCTCATTTAGTCAGTCAGTCATCTCGATGTGTATATATACGAGTATATATGTACTAGCTGACCCGGCAAACGTTGTGTTGCCATATAAATAAAAAAAATGTTAAGGATGAACAACCCTTATCACTTAGGTGTAAAAAAAAAGATAGTGGCCGATTCTCAGACCTACTGAATATGTATATAAAATTTGGTGAAAATCGGTGAAGCCGTTTCGGAGGAGTACGGTAACTAACACGAGAATTTTATATATAAGATATATTATATAATGTATATGTAATCTCCTCTTAATTTCCTTTATTTTGACACCCTACTCGATAGGTTTGGTTAACTTTTTTTAAAACGTGTTACTATTTTGCGAAAAAAATCACCATTTACGGTCTATAAAATATATAACTTCAGTAAATCATAGTTTCGGTCATTATTTTACCTTGTTAGGCTTTTTGGATAAAAATAATGAAATGCTACCTGCATTTCATTATTTTTATCCAAAAAGCCTGATACAACATGTCATAGTGTTTGCTTCAAAATTGACGATTGTGCAAATGAACTTTTAACCCTTATTTTACCCTCTACGGGGTTGATTTTTCGGAGGGGGATAAATAAGTGCGTCCTTGTTCCTATCCAGAAAGCCAAATACAAATTTTTATAGTAGTTGCTTCAAAATTAAAGGATTTAAAAAAAACTGTTTTCCCCTATTTTACCCTCTTAAGGGTAGAATTTCCAAAAGGCCTTTCTTAGTACTTATTCAAGCTATATAGAGAACCTGTGTGCAAAATTTCAGAACTGTAAGGTCATTGGTTTAGGCTGTACGTTGATTTCTGAAAAATGAAAAAGTCATTTAGTTAGTCAGTCAGTCAGTCACCTTACTGTTTTATATATATACAAATATGTTTTTATAATCTCCGTTTAATTTCCTTTTATTTGATACCCTACTCGATAGGTTCGGTTAACTTTTTTTTTTAAATGTCTTACTATTTCGCGCCAAAAATCCGCCATTTTGATTTTTTTTTACTAACACCTATCTAAGAACACTCGGGTCGTTGAGACTAATATAATGACACTTTAACTGTTGAAATTGATCCAGCCGTTTGTTAGATCGGATCAAATAAAGAAAGACAAACATACAAGATACGCGCGAAAAACATAACCCTTCCTTGGCAGTCGGGTAAAAATACGTCTGTAATCATAGATTATTGTATGTCCACAATATCATCACTGTATCATCACAATATCATAACTGTATATAATCTCTATTAATCAGCGGGCAAAGTTTGAAATGGCGAATTGTCTCATTATTTTTGCTCTCCTGTAAAATTGATAAAATCTAGATATCGTTCATCTATCAATCCTCAGGTATCAATATTCGTCCTCAGAGATAGCAACGCACCTCTGGCCGACCACAGCTAGAGCTATAATCTTACTTGAGGTTGATTACAAATGTCCACGGGCGGCGTTACCACGTATCATCAGTAGCACTACCATGAGTTTACAAAAGTATTACTCGCTAGCGACTGCGTAAAATAAATGTATGAAAAATTGTACAGCGCCTCTGGTGGTTTCTCGTAGAACTAAAATCCGTAGTGGCGTAACTCGATACGTAAAAAACCTATCGAAATCAAATCGCTAGCGAATGTCATTATGATCTATTGCCATACAAATTCGGTCCCATGAGTCATTAATTTGACAGACGTTGTCAAGAAATACCGTAACGATAGTACTTAGTTATGTTATTCACTAGCAAAATGACAATAGTTTTCTATTTACAATTTCTATAGTGGCGTTTCTATGCCAACTCATGGTAGTGCTACAGGTGGGCGCTCGATTACTAATTCTATATTTAAATAAATCACTATAATATAAAATAATAGAAGTCTAGCCTAGTTTAACTAAATTCCAGTATCAACACAGTTTCTCTTCAAATTTAGTGCATGCACAAATTCTAAGATAACTATAAAATTTCTAATTCAGCAAGTTGTATGGGCGAGCGGCCAAGTTCCGTTGTATAATCCATGCAGTGTATGATATTACTGTATGTATAAGTAGGTATAAATGGGGTATAACATTTATCGGGCTTAGTGAAAAATGTTCGGGATACTAAATAAGTGTATTAACTATTTTTATTACGAGTTTTTATTTAACTTTCCCAGTTAGTTCGGATGTATGTGAGAGCTAAATTTTGCAACTGAGTTAAAACCACACTACGTCAACTGATTGAGCTGACATTTTGTATACACTTTGGTTTCGATGACAATATGATTAGTTTATGGTATGAAATGAAACGGTTTTTTGAGAAATATATAAAAAACGTACAATTTTTTTTTTGTATATTATGTAAAATTATATATAGTATAAACGCTCAAAAGTAATAATTCTGTCACTACCCCTTAATTTTATACTTAATAATATAACTTTGAATGCTATTTTCAATCCTTCATTCTCAAAAATATGAGGAGAAGTAAATACTATTTCGTAAAAAGAAGAAGACATTTACGAACTGTGTCTATAAAAACGAAATTCAACTTTAAAAAAAATTCTTTAATTTTTTTTTTAATTTTAGCTTCAGTTTTAGATTTATAAAGCTTTAATATGAACATTTCTTAATTATTAGAGCAATTTACGTGACTCGAAATATTTGCTAAAAGGGTTTCCAAATAAATACTAAATATAGACTACAAAGATATTCTGCGGCTAATTGGGAGTATAAATAAAAAAGTATTAATGTAAAATAATATACGCAAGAGAGTAAGGACATACTTTGGTAAAAAGGTCGATAAATTTTTCCGTATTCCATAGCAGTCGTAGGCGGCCAAGTATCGTAGGCGTAAGTTAGGGATGTATGGTTCCGGATATTTTAGAAATATTTTTTGAAATATGCTATAACAGAAATGATTTAATATTTTTTTGCAAGTACACTACCAAATAAAAAATCACAAATTGTATTGTAATCACCAAACATCAAAATAGGCCTTGGCATCAAAGTGGATAAAAACTCAAAAATACATAAAATAAAATTCTAATGTACTATTCTTAATTAATTTCTGCAGTTATTAATCTTATATATAAAATTTCTGTGTCACAATGTTAGTTACCGTACTCCTTCGAAACGGTTTCACCGATTTTCACCAAATTTTATATGCATATCCAGTAGGTTTGAAAATCGGCTACTATCTAGTTTTCATATCCCTAAGTGATAATGGTTGTTCATCTTTAACATTTTTTCTATTTATATACAAAGTGTGTCGGGTCAGCTAGTTTACTATAAATTTTACCGAAATAAAAAGATACCCACATCAAGGTACATAAAAAAATAATAGGTCTGCAATATTGAGATGTTTGCCATATTAAATTCCAAATTACGTCAGTAATATAATCATACATTTTTATCCAGATCAAAAGTTTTAAAGAATAATGATCCGAAACATATATTTCCTGTAACTGTCCCATCACTACTACGGATCCAGTAAAGCGTCTATTGACGCACGTCATCAATCTTGTCGCCGATCAGGTGACCCGCGACGAGGGCTGAATATCCTGTTTTATCTTCTTATGACTATTAGCGTGGGTCTACATGTGTCACTAGAATTGCGAATAGACTAATGTAGTTTTAAGAAGGTACCACGTAGACCGAGCTTTAAAATGTTATTTTGAAAAGTTTAGAAAAAAAAAATTTTTTCTACCCCCGTGGAGGAGCAATCACCATACCACTCTGACACCGAAGAAGGTGGAAGAACCTTTGTTGTTCGACTACGGTACCACTATCATCACACCTATTAGTACCTAATAACGGCAGTGTTGAGCGCTGTTGTGTTCCAGTTAGAAGGACGTGATAAGGGAGACATTTATCCGAGGTGAGCAGCAAAAACATTAAAAACGGAAAAAAAGTAATGATCTGATACAGGAATACGCCCTACATCCGTCCCATTACTACAACGGATCCAGTAAAGCGTCTATTGCCGCACGTCATGAATCTTGTCGCCGATCAGGTGACCCGCGACGAGGGCTGAATATCCTGTTTTATCTTGTTATGACTATAAGCGTTGGTCTACATGTGTTACTAGAATTGCGCTCAATATTATGGATAATTTTGACATACGAGCAGTAGAATAATATCTAGAACTGTGTCAAAAAGCTTTGATTTTTTTTCATATCATATACTATCTATACTTTTTCAAGGTGGTAGAATCCGTTAAGGGTCGACTCCGAAGTCTCCAACACGACACTTATTTCTGCCAAATAATCGCAATATCAAGTGCTACTGTATTCTAGTTTTAAGGGTGTGGTAAGGGAGATTTTATACTTTTCTGAGGCATTCTAACGTAAACCGCAAGGAGAGCAAAACATCAGTGGCCAAGCTCAGGTAGGAATCTAACCTTATCTAGGGTTGCTTATAAATGTCCATGGCAGAAACCACTGCATGCTCTTTTACTACTTCATTCTTATAAAAAAAGTGTGTCTCCCTTATCACACCCTTCTGACCGAAACACGGCAGCGCTTAACACTGCTGTTATTAGGCAGAAACAGGTGTGGCCGTAGTGCCTCCTGAGTGAAACCACAAAGAGTTCTACCATTTTTAACTAAAGCAATTTAAACTTATATAAATAATCAAATATCTCCCTTCCAATGGGCACGTTACTATTCATCTATTCACATGCACGTATGAATGATAAAAATCGAATTTCCTTATTTTTCCTTTCAAAATCCCATTAAAGCGAGCGCCCGTGCTATCCTCTTTGTCAATTTTGGAATTTGATTGGACAATGGAAGTTTTCAGTTCCATTTACTGGATGGAGAGATAGGTAAAAATGTTTTTTTTAGATATTCAACATTGGAATGAAATTACTCTTAGTATCATACTATGATTTCTTGTTGAGCTAAGCGACAGCTTCGCAAGTCTCGTCCTAAGACCTCGTATACGTATAACCAAAATGGGCAACTATATTGTGCAGCATGCAACAAAATTTTTAAAACCAAATTTGGCTTTGCAAGTCACCTCAGGGCGCACGCCAGGTGGATACGTCTTGGAGGACAACAACAACAACATGATTTCTTGTGCAGATGTGTGGCACGTTCACCACTTGGGTCGACTAATATATCTTTTATTAACTTTATTTTCATAATATCATAATTTAATTGATGCGAACGCCTTACCGGTGTGCTACTGTTTGAAGTGGATACTTGTAATGACTTTGGCGCAAGCATTTTACTTAATGGTAAGTGGTTACTGGCGCTTATGAACATCTTCGTCATCTACCCATTACTGACCTACTGCCGTGCTCGGGTCCTAAGAGTGAGATGGCTTTAAGCCATAGGTCCAGCGCGCTGGCCCAATACGGATTGCTAGACTTACCACACCCTTCAAAACTCTGAGTTGTCCAAGTTACTTTTCAAATGTTTTCTTTCATCATTTAAGCAAGATATCATTGCCAAAAATAAGAAAAAATAAAGTAACTTGTATGGAATTCGAACCTAAATAGATATGGAGTCCACATCAAAGCTTTCTCTAGCATTAAACTAATTGAACTGAATCATCGTAATATAAAAATAACACGTCCGTCTATTTATATACCGTTGACAAATGGTTGTGGCGACACTGTAATAATGTTTAGTAGAACTGGGGGCTAGCCATGTTACAAACTTTGCATTCTATTCGTTTTCTATTCTATTCGTTAGCTAATATCATTCTACATATATGATAAGTCTATGGTTAGCTATCACATTTACATCAATTAGGCGTCAAATACAATATCGTCTGGTTTCTACACCAGCCAAAATAGCTACATGGTAATGATTAATTATTTAATAGTAATATTACAATATATCATCATAATATAAATAAAAAAATATACCATATTTTATAGCACATGTATTTTATTATTTAAAATTATTTGCAAAAACTAAACTTAATAATGTGTTTATGGACGGTAACTATGGTGATTAGTGATTGTTTACAAAGAGTATACAAATTGTTCATAGCGATATTACTAATGACAGTTACAGCGATTGCATGTATTTTGTATAAAATTACCTACTTGTACTTGTAATTTAGGATACGTATGCCCAAAGGAAAATATCTGGACGTCCAACTTGTTAAGATTTACTGGCTCATGGCACGAAAGTCTCTCAGCAACGAACTTGTCCACTACAAATCCATACTAAAACCGATATGGTCATATGGATCCGAACTTTGGGGGAACCGCATCCAACTCAAACTTGGACATCATACAGCGCTTCCAATCGAAAATGCTTATGCCACAGAGACAACGGTGAGAGAGAAAGTGACAAATAAACTAAAATCATATACTCGTTCATATAAAGACACTCCAATGAACTTGCTAGTGAACTTATGAATTCCACCCGCACTTTAAAGCTCATCAAAAGGAGGGCTACTCAGGATCTTCTTCCATCGTAGGAGCGGATTCCAAGGAGGCAATTATTATAAATGAAAATGCCACTGGGTGTATACCACACATGCCATGCCAACAAATGAAACCTCATAACCACTAGCTTTATGCTTAGACAGGGAGATTGCTATTGAATCAGGAGATAATAATGAAAAATAGGATACAGATATTAATATTATATTTTCTTTTAAGATGTAAATAAATGGTTTAGTTACAAGTAAAGCTAATATGAGAAGCATTAATAATTATGCAATAAAACAGTTAAACTGAGACAATATTTTTATTTAAACACTGGAATAACTCTATGTTCTATCGTATCTATCTATTATATTATATACTCCTATTAATTTAAAATAGAAAAACGACTGTGTAATACATTTCTATAATATTTTAGGGTACCCTAGTTATAGAGAGCCATATTCAAATTTCAACACATTTAAAGTATACATTTTCAAATGATCAAAAGTAATTAAAGTCTATAATGCAGTGATAGCGCGTCGTGAAGTAACAAACAGCTGATACAATATCCGCCATTTTATTAGCGTTTACGTTTTCTACAGGGTCGGCGCGATCGCTCACTATGACATTTATCTTAGAATACGCTTCGCTAACAAATTTGACAAAAAAGTCAAAAGGTTGTTGAAAGGTTGTCAAAGATTGTCATTTGTATGGAAAAAAGCAATGACATGAGCATTGTAGAATCGCTAGCGTTCTATTCTATCGTGTAACTTGGCTACGACTTTTCTACTTCGCTATTTTGATCACGTGATCATTGATAATTTCATACATTTTAGCGTTTCTATAGCGTTTCTACAGCGCAAGCGACTGTAGAATGTCAACTTGGCTAGGCCCCCTGGCACCTCGTTTATCATATCTCTGAGATTGTGCTGAATGAAAAATATAAAACGCCAGTTTTGCCCGCGGCGTTTGCTGCGCTAACTCTTTACTTTAAGTTGATTTAACGTATTAAGGGTCCGAGGTTCGATCCCAGGCACGCACCTCTGATTTTTTTTAAGTTATGTGCGTATTAGAAATTAATTGTCACTTGCTAAGCGGTGAAGGAAAACATCGTGAGGAAACCTGCATACCTGAGAGATATATAAAAAAGAAAATTTCAAATGTATGTGAAGTCTACCAATACGCACTTGGCCAGCGCGGTGGACTATGGCCTAATCCTTCTCATTATGATTATACCCGTGCCCAGCAGTGGGACAGTAATGGGTTGATGATGATGATGACGTATTAATTTGTGGAAAGATGTTGCATGTACGTCTGTGTACGTGCGCGTGTTTGTGTGCGTGCGTGCATGTTTGTGTGTTTATGTGCGCACGCATGTGTGTGTGTCATATAGTTGTTTTTGTGGCAGTTGGGTACGGGTTTCTTCTCAAGGTGAGAGGGGTTTAAACCATAGTTCACCACACGTGCCGTGTGCGAATTGGTAGACATTACACAAATTTGATAACTTTTTAAGGACATAAGAAGTGAATAATATGTTGTTCACGATGTTATCCTTGATCGTTAAAGCAAGTGATAGTTAATTTATAATTTGCAATACTTAGAAAAATAAAAGATCCTGGGACTCAAACCTCGGACTGATGAAAGACACGATCAACTACGGCTTCAGTTCCGTGGTTTCAACCACTTGTTAATAATTATTTAAACTCTGTTATTTTAACTTATATCACAAATTACTGTTGCAACAACTGAACAGGCAAAAAACGACGCCACCGGCCACTTCGTGATAATATTGAAGTTAATAAAAAGCAGATGAAATTTTCAGTTACGCGGATTCACAAATTTGGTCGAGAGCAATTTAAACTTCACACTGAAGGGCCTGTAGTTTCAGTGCGAATTTTTTTGAACATTTTCCAAAAATCGCGAATTTTTCAGTACTTAATGAAGAACGTCAAATTGTGTTTCTATAACTGGTATGATTTATGAATTTGAATTTTAAATATATTTTTTAAATAAATTGAATGCAAAATGCTCAGTACAGTAGTGACGATTATTTTCGAAATAAAATGTCAACTTGTAGAGTAATGAAATTGGCTTTCCCTTATCATAAGTTACAAAATAATTTCAGCCAATTCCTTGCTGACCTAATTACAAACACCCTTGTCCAGGGGAGATCTATGTTCAATACCAGATTTCTGAAATAATGCAATGGTGGGAAATTATTCTAGTAGATACTTTCGATTATAAAACGGGTTTGGAAACAGATTTGGAATTTGGAATAGGTATGAAACAGGGTATTTTGTTTAGTGATGCATTAATGTCATTTCTACCTAAAATTTGTTAAATGTGGAATGAACTTCTTCCTGAGATATACACTCTCTGTTGTCCTTCTCCAAATATAGATAACTTTGACGATTTCTGGTGTTAAATATCTACGGACAGTGGTTATTTTCGACCAGGTAGCCTCTGCCATTTAGGTTAGATTGTTTATTAATTTTAAACAAAACGAGATAGTATCTACGTCAAATTTTGTCCTGTAATCAATTTTCCCAGAATTCCCTCTTTCGACAGTTTTAGTAATTCTCTTTGTAGGACATTATCGACGGCCAAACTGCAATCAAGTTTTGGCTTAAACCATTTACCAGAATTTAGATTAATTGGGATTATATTGGATTCTTGGCATTCTTACTAAGTATGTCATGGCATTTTTGTTCATCATAAACTTAATATTCTCCTAACTTTTCTATGCAAGTAATTTTGTAATACAACCTCGGCCGAATATGTACGCATTCTTCATGTAATCTTTGAAACCTATTATATTTATGTGTTTGTATTTATGTATTTACAGAACAAATAATAATTCTATAGACACGATAGTGATTCTTATATGTATAATGTTAAATAAAAATTTGGTGGTACGTTACCACCACGGAGGGAGAGATAGGAATCTTATCGTATATGGGGTTGATTATAGATTTACTTACGATCAGGTCTGCATACTTATATGCTACTCCTATGTTATAAAAACATAATTCATGAATAGAGAGAAGAAAGAGAGAGAGAGAAACTATGCTGCTGGATTGGAACGATGTCTTTCTTTTAACACCAACGGAGCATCTTCACAGCAGTTATAAGGCAGAAATAAATAGCACTTCATATATTTCTGATTAATAATCTGATAATAGAAGATTATTCAAATTGGATAGGACAAAGCCTCAGGAGTCGATTTCCTAGTATTGTGTTCCAAATTGGTTGAGTACAATTGAACTATGATAGTCTGATCGTGAATTTATTACTTGAAATTTGGAAGTTAAACTTCGGTCCCCCAAGTTGAAAAGCTGTTCCGATAGCCCTAGTTTGGAGACAGGATGTTAATTGACGTGAAGGGATAAATGAAAACAATTTTAAAATTCAATTTAAAATATCGCTGAAATGTGAAAGTAAAAAGCTAAGTAGTCTAATTATGTTTTTTTACAACATTTAAGTATATAGAACAGGACTTCTGCTACTACTTTCTACTTCTGAGGACTAATATTGTTGCCTGATTTTTTTGGATTTTTAAGTTACCTTTAGCAAAAATGTTTAATTCGTAAATTCTGTTGTTCATTTTTTTAATTTATGAACAAAATTCTCTCACGACTACATCTGCATTTATTGACTTACAGAGATTTTTTTATTTGTATTATTTTTTGGGATTAAAAGCACCCTTATGTGAAATTCCTGCCGTTCGATAAAATTTCAGAAACCTTCTAAATTTTCCTTCGATCATTAAGAAGGATCAATATATTAATAAAGGTTTTTTATATATATATGATAGTAGCAGACGAGCATGCAGTCAATCTGATGGTAAGTGGCTACAGCCGCCCATGGACATCTGTAATCAACCCCTGATAGGATTAGATATTCCTACCTGAGGTCGGCCACAGATGCGCCGCTACCCCTGAGGACTAAGCTGGAACGCCTCGGAAAAGTCTGTCTCCCTTACCACACCCTTCATACCGGAACACAGCAGCGCCTGTAACACTGCTGTTATTAGGTAGAAATAGGTGTGGCGGTGGTGCCGCCGAAGTCGAACTACAAAGGGTTCTACCTTCAAATGTTAGTACTTGTTAACAATATCTAAAATATCATTTAGTGTTATTTTTTATTCCATTTGTAAACACATAACATTCTAATTCCATAAAAATATCCAATACCGACTTAAGTCGGTAGGGCTTTGAAATACAGGACATACATAATTTTATTAGTCTGGCATTATATACAGATGTTTCAGTTTCGGCTGAGCAGACAAGCGTTAAACTGACAATTTGATTAGGGTCCGTAATAATTATCCGGCTGTGCCCGACTTTACCCTGAATTCTGGAACGTTTAGCGTTATCTAGGTAGTAGGTAAGCAGGTCGAATTCGTATCGTAACAGCTGTTTTGGGAATGGATTTATTAGTTTAAACTTTACGGACTTATTTTGAACGTAGTTGGCGCTAAATATTTTGGTAATAGGCTGTGATAGTCAAGTAACTAGGGCGATATTACTGGCCTGTTGTATAAATTTCGTCTTATAATGGGGTCTTTATAGTGTGGGTGAGTCCTAGTAAAGCGCCTCCAATTTTTTGAACAAACGTTAGTCGTAGATATTTATTATCACTTGTTAAAATCAAGGTTGAAAAATCAATTGAAAAACCAGAGATGCGTGCTTGGGATTTACACCTTAGACTTTTAGTGTAGGATTATGAGAATATAAAGCGTTACGCTTTATACATACTGCTAATAGAGCAGTAGGTACGTCTTATATCCGTTGGTACTGAATTAACAATGAACATTGAACATACTTTAAGTAAAGATTGTGACGTCACGCCACGTATTACGTCACATTCACAATCACGTATCGATAGCCACATCATAACTTTTAAACTTTTTAGATGATCTACATGATGCAGTCATCACTGGTCTGAGAGTTACAGGTTCAATTCCCAAGCTAGAACCAATCATATTATTTATTAGGCGGTGGCCACTAACCTACCATTAGATGGTAGGTTAGTGGCCATGGTATTCTTGCATGGTAACGCATTTCGCATTCTTGTTTGCTATTACAATATTATAAAATAATTATAGTTTAAAAACTAAAATCCACGCTAAAATCGCACAAGGAAAACTGTTATTTCTGATTCCTGACGATCCTAATAAGGTGAATGGGATAATATTATTAAAATCGTGTATTGTCATCAGTTGTTGATAAGTGTTCAAAATTTTAAATTATTCGGACCGTTCAAAGTGGGTAAAAATCGAGTACAAAAATTCTATTACATACATACATACGGTCAAACTAATAAAAGCGTGGTAAAAACATTTTTAGTGCATTCCAAGATGTATTACTGTTTGCTATTCTTGAAATACATTTATTCTTATGCAGTTTGAATATACATTATTATTGTCATTAATAGTGTACGATTCTTTAGCTACATTTATAAGCGATAAATATGAACATCGCCATTAAATAATTTAGTAATATATATAAAAGTATTGTTAGAAATAGGAGACGAGGCCAAACGAGCCATTTTCCCATATTTTTATGTACTCCTAAAACAGCAAAGTAGACACTTTGTTGTACAGTATGGTCCATGTATTAAGTTACATAAATTAGTTCGTTCGGTCAACCACAAGCGAGAAACGAGTAACGAGCAACACGATAAAGTTATTTTGATACAAGTAAATAAATGATTACTAGGAATTAAGACAGATGGGCTATGTAATTGAAGGAAGTAAAACGGCTATGTAAATTTGAACCACAGGAGTCATCTATGCAAGACAAGAGCTTTTTTGCCCCGTTTTCAAAGAAGGGGTTCTTCGAAAAAGTGGCAAGGGAAAGTATCCATGCAATTACATAGAGAAGTAATTGCATTCATAAATAAAATACTACATTACAGATGGTACGCTACATTAAAATGCTTTATTATCAATAATTTTATTGCTATGATTTAGTAAAATATCACATCTTGTTATGGCTGAGATCAAGAGTCATTGTCTTAAGACAAACGAGTGTAATAAACAAGGCTTAGATTAAGGGATGTAAGATATGAGCGACAGTAAGTTACATAAGCAACAGCCTGCATTTATGACCGTTGCTACATAGAGTCAAGGCAGCAGTTGCCGGCTTTTGTTTATGACCGCCTGCAGCAACATTGACGGTTGCTGCCGCTGATGAAGTGGTAAAGAGATAATATTGATTTTTTTATAATATAGGATTAGCAGACGAGCATGCAGTCCACCTGATGATAAGTGGCTACTGCCGCCATCTATATCAATACTAGATACTATTACATTCCTACCTGAGTTAGCCACATATGCGGACCCCTGAGGAATAGAATGCCTCGGAAAATGTGTCTCCTTTAGCACGCCCTTCAAACCACAAGACAACATCGTTTAACAATGCTGTTTTTACGCAGAAACATGCGTAGTGGTGAAGTCGGAGTCGAACCACAAAAGGTTCTACCACCTTCAGTTTTATTATAATAAAAGTCTAGGCAATCGCCTGTTATAAGAATACCATAGGCGCTAACAACAGAAGTTGTTGCTTAGTCAATTGCTTAAGGTGTGTTCCACTTTGTTTATCATTAGTGAAAACCGTTTTGGATTGTTTACGTAAACTCAGCCTAATTCGTAGTTATAGATGTCGCTGCAATAGTCAACTTGAATCAAGAAAAGCTATCGCTTCGTTTATCGTTTATCTTATTCTGTCAGACGACTGGCTAAGCCCCGACCTTGTGTTTTTGGCCCCACGCCAGCCGAGCTGTAGACCTCTGGTTTTTACACATTAGCCAGCCATTTCACTTTTTAAATTATCCTAAATGGGCACTTGAATTAAGTACGTTCAGAGGCAGTGACGTGCTCTAATTATATTATTTCAAAGCTTTCCTCGCGGTACCACACGTTTGCTTTTTTTATAACATATTAATTCTCTCCTCATTTTTTAATTCAATTATAAAGAGGAATGAAATTCAAAATGTAGAGAAATGGATCTACGTGGAGAAGCGGTCACCATACTGGTTTTAAAAGCTGTGGTTTCCGGGTTCGATTACTGGTAAAATAGATATCTAAATCATGAATTTAGTTATTTACACTCGCAGCCCCCCACTAGGATTTCCTGTGTCGTAGATGCCATAGACACACAACGACGAGTACAAAAACACCCAGACCCGGAACAGGTATCTAAATTCATCATTAATGTCTGGTCAGGATTCGAACTCGACTCTCTGCGCGTCATACCGATATGGTGGCCACTCCGCTACGCGAGTTGTCACTATAGCATATACTCTAGTCTTATGTTGTACAAGAAAACTACATTAAATTCATATATGTCTTGCCCGGGATCGAACGCGGAACCCTCTCCCCTGTGGAGACCACTCCGCTACGAGTCGTCACCATACCATTATTCCTATGTTGGACACGAAAATATAATCTGATGATTTAGTCAGCCAGTACAAATGTTGTGCGGGGTCTTTCACCTTTATATGTGAAGAATAAAGTCGAATATGTAATGTAATGTGCAAACGTAACGTTGCTATGAACAGCTGGGTTACGAGTAATGCCCTTTGTGAATATTTTAGTGCATGTGAGAGCTTCTTTAGACAAAGTATTAGTGACTAGAGGTGCTAAGTAAATTCGATATTAAGCATACTGGTATTTACGTATAAGATACTCGTATTAGGTACAAATACCTGTTACTAGTGTAATAAGATACTTGTTCCAAATACCTGTTCCTATGATATCTATACTTTTATACCGTAATCCTTTATTTCAAAGTTATTTACAATTATAGTTACTGTATATATGAGATACTTGTATATATTGTCACACTTTTCAAACTATAACACACTATTGTTAGATAGAATAGGCAGCGGTTTTAAGTCGTCAAGTCGCCGTTTTCTTTCGCCGTTAAGTAAGAATATTTTTTTCAGAATTATGTATGGGATTGGAACCTTGGACCTCGGAGTGGGAGGCCTAGTTTTAAACTTAAAGTCTCACTGCTTAAAGTATTTCAGATATTTCTTATGATAGGTAAAGTGTACTAAATACCATCTCGTATCATTAAATATCTGTTATCTATATCTGTTCCAGTAATATGCCTTAACACTATGGACCATTTTAATGCAAAGCTGGTTGTAATAAAGTTCCTTTTATGGTAACATTTTATTTAGAACATAAGTTAAGGACTGTGATGGAATAAAATTACGTTGAATGAGGTCTGAGTATATTTTTATGAATGGGGGGTAAAACGTATGAAGATGTTCGAAATAAAAGTAAAATATGAATGGCGGAGACGTGAAAGTGTTAAAGAGAGTTATGAAGGTAACCCTTTGGGGTTCGTCTAGGAGGCACTACCGTTTTTTTTATATATAATGTAAGAGCAGACGAGCATGTAGTCCTACCTGATGGTAAGTGCCTACTGCCGCCCATGGACATCTGTAATCAACCCCAGTTAGGATTAGATATTCCTACCTGAGGTCGGTCACACATGTGCCGCTATCCCTGAGGACTAAGCTGGAACGCCTCGGAAAAGTCTGTCTCCCTTACCATATCCTTCAAACCGGACCACAGCAGCGCCTAACACTGCTGTTATTAGGTAGAAATAGGTGTGGCGGTGGTGCCGCCGGAGTCGAACCACAAAGGGTTCTACCACCTTCAAACTATTACAACTATTTCTGTTTCATAATAGCTATGTTATGTTGAAAGGTGTGTGAAATCTACCAACTTGAACTGGGCCAGCGCGGTGGACAGCGGCCTTTATAATATAGGGGGTAGCAGACGAGCATGTAGTCCGTCTGATGGTAAGTGGTTACTGCCGCCCATGAACATCTGTACTCAACCTCAGATAAGATTAGTTTCCTATCTGAGATCAGCCACACATGTGGCGCTACCCCTGAGGACTATGCTGGAATGCCTCGAAAAAATATGGCTCCCTTACCACACCCAATCAGAACACAGTAGTGTTAAACACTGCTATTGGCAGAAATAAGTGTGGTGGTGGTGCCGCCGGAGTCGAACCATAGAGGGTCTATCAACTTCTGATCTTCTAAATCGGTCCATTACAACATAAAGTTAGTAAAAAAACTATCTAAAATCACGATAATCACTATTAATCCTCTCTCTTACAAACTTAATTATTATTAGAGTTAGTACAAATCCTTATCCAACCGTACATTGAGTAATTTTCCCGTAGACTTACAATTTTCCTGAGCCCACATTAAATCTAATGATACAGTTCCCTTGTAAAGAGGAATTAGTTCTTGGGGTCTTAACTATTTATGGCTCTATAAATCTTATACTAGGATTATGTTACCTGCTTGCGGGGAATGTGGTATAAACTAAATTAGATCTGCGGATTTGCTTCATCATTTTTATATACTCGATTATTTTTGAGAGTCTTACGTATTACTATTAGTGGTTACTGCCGCCCATGGACATCCGTAAATAACCCCAGATAGGATTAGATGTTCCTACCTGAGGTCGACTACAGGTGCGCCGCGACCCCTGCGGACTAAGCTGGAACCGTTGGTCCCTTACCACACCTATCAAACCAGAACTGAGCAGCGCTTGGCACTACTGTCAATAGGTAGAAAGAAGTCTTTCTCCCTTACCACACCCTTCAAACCGGAACACAGCAGCACCTAACACTGCAGTTATTAGGTAGAAATAAGTGTGGCGGTGGTGCCGCCGGGTTCGAACCACAAAGGATTCTACCACCTTCTACCTACCTAATATTTAGTGACAGCTGCCTTTTATTTGTTTAAACAGACACACATATACTCTGCTATATGTATACATTTTCAATTTAAACGCCTAACCCTCATGCAACTATTTAAGATAATGTGGGCTAAGATAAGTGTTACATGGAATATTTAGGTAAATTAATGTGTACTTTGGTTAAACTGAGACAGTTTAATTAAAATATTACTTTGAACAACCATCTTAAACAAATCCATTCTTGTTCTAGCTCATTATATTCTTTAATACTAACATTGGCTGCACTGATTGTGATAAGAATTTTACCAAAAGTTAGAGCACTCTATAAAAAAAAAAACAACCATTTATCTGATTTTTTTATGCTTAGAACAAAATACTACTATTGAATTAATTGACTATTATTGTTACTGTATGTTAGTTATTATTAATTGAGTTCAATATAAATATAGTTCAAAAAACTAAAAAAAAACACGCTTGTATGGTAAACTCAAGTAAAAAGTAGAAAATAATTTTCAATCTAGGAATCAATTAAGGAACAATAAATAGTATAATTGTGAAAAAAGCGTGCAGTGCTCCACTTATCAGTTATGGAAAAGCACCCCACACTTTTTCCACTAAAAACTGTTTAAATAAAATCTCAAAAGTACAACATTCCAGAAAAAAAATTAGCGTTAAATTTTTGTACAAAACTTTGCAGCCCTTGAAGGCGTGAAATCCGCGTAAAATATATTTTTTGGTGGCCCAGTTCCTAACAGAAGTGTTAGCAAATACTCATCCGGTACTTAGCGCGTCTTACGTTAAGAGTGTCCCGAATACTCCACTAAACACGTGGACACTTGTGTGGAGGGCGCTTGTAACTGAAGGCTCTTTGCCTCATCTGTCATACCTAGTAGGGTGCCCATGTTGTTAGGTGATGTCGGATTGAATTTTTTTTGTTTTTTTTTTGGTTTTCTATTTTACACAGGTAAACGCGCCGAGTAAGTTTTAGGAATAAATCAAATTCAATAATGATAAAAATCAAAGCAACAATTTGTGTAATATAATCTAGTTCTCTCTAAGATACGGTTCAGGCTGTCCCCGACACTGACAGCAATACTATTTCACTGGCTTAACACGCCAGCACGTTCGCTCGGGCCAACGGTCGCATACAGACTGACTCACAGCTGACACTCACCTTATGGCAGTAGTGACGTATGCGCTCGTGAAAAACACCCATCTACCCACATATACTACAAACATGGTTAAAATAGAAAATGTAAAGTCGACTTTCATTTCAAGAAATGATGTCTCTTGAAACAGAATACACATGGTAACCCTAATTCTGAAAAGTGGTGTATATGTGGATAGAAAACAAGATTATAAGATAATTAGAAATGGAGTAACATAGCGAGACTAGTTACTGAAAGTTTTATCAACCTACGAACTAATTAAATTACTGAAACTCTATTTTTGATAGGATGACACTCGTAATAAGAAGAAGATAAAATTAGACACATAATTTTTGCTTTAATTATATTATACTTATATATGATGCAGTTTATCTGTTCATAAGTGGTCACTGTTGCCCATAGACATTACATAAATACATAAACAGGATTGAAGCAAGCAAAAATTGGCTACTACTTTAGCTAATTCTCTCGTAACACCTTAAAGTAGTGTAACAAAGGGTAAACTTAATGCCTAATGGCATTCTCTGCCAGTCAACCCTGGGCGATGGCGATAGCATGTGGTAGGCTTCTGAACCAAAACAATAAACTGCTTACAATAAAAATGACATAATATACTAAATACAAAAAATAAATAAAAAAAAAAAAAAAATGTACATTCTACCTGAAGACTTGAACGCTTCCTAGTATTTCTCTTCACAAGTTAGAATAGCCCGGTCGGGAAATCGGGCGCCTTAAAACGCAGGAAACCCGGGTTCAAATCTCGGTCCGACTGTTTCTTTCACTCCGGTTGCGTTCCTTTGGAGATCCCGGAGTCCTCTACGCAGCGCTGAGGACGGTCACCGGGGGGGTTTTAGTGCGGTAAAAATCCCACATGACTCCGTGTCGCTCCCAAGGGACCGGGTACCTTTTGAAGGTTTCCCCCTCGAGAAGAAAAAAAAGTATTTCTCTTAACAAACAATTCAAACCAGAACACAGCAGCGCTTACATTGCTGTTATTAGGCAGAAATAGATGTAGCGGTGGTGCCGCTGGAGTCGAATCACAAAGGGTTATATCTGACAAAAAAGTAACATAGTCTCGCGTAAAAATAAACCAGTAATAAAAACAGAACCCAAATACAAAGAAATCCTGTCTAAAAATAACATTATTTTCAAAGTTCCATCATTAGCAGGAACGTTGAACCTAATAATAAATTCAGTGCAGGTAAACGAAAGTCAGCGCAAAGTTTTTCCTCGGTAAACCAACCGGAGTTTACGGTAAAGTTATATAGTTAACTTTTACAGAATTCAACATTGGTGAAAAGTAACTTGTTACACTGAGACTGTTTGATAGACTTCACACACCATTAAAATTATTTATTTTGTATGTAAATCCCAGAAGTGTAGGTTTCTTTAACCTTTTCCGTTACCATTACAGCAAATAATATGTTTCATTTCTTATACGTCTGTAACTTGGACATATCACAAGTGCGTGCTTGAGATTTGAGCCTCGCATCCATCCATCAATCCATCCAATTTAAAACTCTCAGGCCATCACTGAAATATAATAATCCATTTTTAGGTATATCTGACATATATTTAATATGGGGTAAAGAGAGTAAAAACATTTTCATACAAAAACGTTCATACAACTTAGCACAAATACCATCTCACATTTATTTTGCAGTTGACATTGACATATATATCAGATCAACTTGGTACCGCAAGTTGGTAACAAGTGTTGTATGACCCTTGTCCTTCTTATTCTATTGGAACTATAGAGTTTAATGTAATTTAACAGTAATAAAAATACATCAATCATAATCACCATTAAAAATTATTTTTATCACATTTAGCTTAATATCTTATAGTGAAACAAGTTGATTAAACTCCAGCTAACAAAAAAATTACGTTGAACCGAAATAGGTGGCCTCAAAAACAAGGTGTCATCTCACAATGTATAAATAGATTTGATGGTCTCAAAACGTGATCAGGATTAATACAAAACTTATCTCGAACACGGAAAAATGTTTACAGATTTTTCTCACTTCCTACCAGCCTCGCCAAAGTTTGGGAGTACGGACGAAATATTAATAGGGTGTAATTTTTTCAAAAAAATAGTAGGATGTAATAAGGATGGAATGAAATAATGCCTATAAAGGATTGTCTTCGCGCCTTATTGAGGCCTCCGGTGATCCCAGAGCTGGAGCTTACCTCAGCCAGCAAATTAGTTTGTCAATTCAGCGAGGTAATGCTGCTAGTATCTTGGGTACACTTCCTCGGGGCAACGATTTGGCTCATTTATTTTATTTATAAAAAAAATAATGAGTAGTTTTAGTATAAATATTGTTTAATTGTGTTTTTAATTGTATTGTACTTCCTCTGAATAAATAAATTCCTAGATTAAAAAAATAAGGATAGTATAATAATGAGTTCTACATTTCTAATGCTTTAGTTTAAAAGTAATGTGTGCCATAGTAACATAGTAGACATAGTAATGTGTGCCATAGTAGACATATAAGACAATCAAAAATTTTAAATTTCAAAAAATTAAAAAACATGATATTATTTTTATTTTATCGAATATGAACCTAATTCTAGGGTTTGATTGTATCCACTGAACAGTTTCATTTTCCACCTCCTAGCTCTATCGTCTGATTAGCTTGAAAGTCTTAGTACTGTATTAACATTGAACCTATGCAACCTACTCGTACATATGATTACTAGTACATTACTAGTTTCTTAGTAACACGTTAAGCTAACATAAAGTGTGTGATAATAAATATAGTTCAACAAACTAAAAAACACGCTTTTATGATAAAAGTAGAAAAGTAGAAAAGTAGAAAATAATTTTCAATCTAAGAATCAATTAAGGAACAGTAAATAGTATAATTGTGAAAAAAGCGTGGGGTGTTCCATCAGTTTTCGAAAAGCGCTTATTGATAATTCTTCAAAAGTTTGAATTAAACTGAACGTTTAAAGTGGATAGAAATCGGGTTTAAATATTTCGTTACTTACTTACATACATACCTAATTACCTACATGCATACATACATACAACCTAAGCTAATAAAAGCGTATTAAAAATTATACGTAATAACATATAAGGTGGTTGATTTTTGATGCTTCATGGGTGATTCCATAACTATAAAATAATGGACAAAACCAACGCAAAACTAGTTTTCCTTTTTCTTTTTTCTCTAATTTTCTTTACTTAAAACCATCACATTGCCGAACTTTCTTTGCCCAAAATGTATTAAGGCTACACCACATAACTTTAACCAGAATGAAGCGTCTATTTGCGTTTTTGCAAGTCATCAGCAAAGTTTATCCTGCTCCGTGTCTTCGCCAGTGAATCTGCTCTGTCACATTAGTTGGAGCAAAATGTTTGTGACACCATTCAACGTAGCTAAACTTTTGCCTCGAGCGGTTAGTCGGGTTAGACCCCTGTGCTATTAACGGCGATTTGTGTTATAAGGTTTTTTAAATAAATAAAAAACTATATTGAATGACTGCATAAAATAGTTGTTCACCGCTGACTGGTATATATGCGGACTATCTTACTATTCAAGAGCATTTATTTTTTACGTCAATCTTACAAAATAACTTTAGTAAATTTAAGGAAAGTAAGTTCTTTCTGAGTTTTATATATGTGTAAGAATTTTATCTGTTGCATTGCATAATGGTTATCGGCGTATTAAAAGCATTGCTTTGTAAGCTACGGCGCCTACACACTTGTGCTACAGTGCTACGCGACTGTGCTACGCCGATGCTATGCCGCTGCTACGCCGCTACGACTATTGTGCTATGCTGTACCCTTAGCATGAGTTTATACGTTTTGACAAATATGTCTGTTTTGGTATTTGTTTACGTATTGGCCCATACAATTTCCAATCAGCGCCCCAAGCGGATTGTATCAGAACTATAGTGTCAGTAACGTAACATTAAATATCTAAATTGACAATATGGCGCTTTATGTTTTGTCTCTCTTTTTTACGAAGATGTGAGGTAGACAAAAAGACTTGAGTACTTACTTATTGTTTACTCAGTCTACTAAACAAACGAAACAGAATAATGGATTGAATAAGCGTAACGTAAAATTGTGGGATGTTTTGAAAACTCATGGTAAGGATACTGTTCGTACAATTTGTTAAGAAATAAATACGCTCGTCTTTCTTACTCTAACAGGGGCTCTGGTTTATTCTTACTTGAAATAAAACAGCATGGGGTAATTTAAATAAGTGTCATTCACTTTTGCACAAAATTTCATTACAAACATTTACAATTATGTCATCGTCATTGAAACGAAATATAACCATTAATATATAACTTATTCTTATTTTTAAAATCTTAAAACCAGTATATTTAAATGGCGTCAATAACACGTTTATTCTGTAATCTAATCCTAAAATCCTTGACCAAATTAAATTTTTTGCTCTCTTTCTCGCTTATAGCCTGCAACGGTTTTAGTAGAATATAAACTGTGCCTATAACTTGCGATATTAATTTACCTGATCCCTTAAACTTCCAAGGACCCGAGATTCAACTACTTAAACTAATTTTACAGTTCTTGCTCCGAATTCAATTTTAATTTTACTTAATGGAAATATGATGTTGTTACATACAGAACTAGAATTTATAATAGGAGCCGTCCCAAGGGAACCGTGTAATTAGTGTATGAAAATTAAATTAAGGCGTCAGTGTGTGTGTTTTATGTGAATTGAGATTTTAGAGGTCGGGGTTTGAATCTAGGACATTTTCAGTATTTGTTGTTTGCAGAGTTATGTTCAAAAAAGATTATGCGACAGCGCTGGGCTAATTAGTTCTGTGTTATACAAAAAGTATTTTAAAATAAGTTGATTTTTAAAACGAAACTAAACTAAACAAAAAGTTGAAGTTTTATAACCAATCTTTTACGTAATGTCATGTTTTTTATATTTGCCTCAGGTTATGTTCATATGTTACTCATATTAAGGGGTGCATAAAAATAGTAGCTTCTCCATTTTGCGGCGTCCGCCTTATTGGATTTGGAACGATATCGCTAAGCTTTTAATTCGCGTAAATACGCATTGTTATTTAAATGAAATGTATAAATATGTGAAATTTCAGTTAATTACTTGGGGTTAGCTAGTTTAAAATATAATTACAAGACTTGACCCTCACATACATACAAACTAAAAGCTAGTTAAAAGCTTGTAAATACATGCGTATATGCGTTATGCTAGATACGAAACCTTTAAACGCTGGCGTAGAGCCAAATCAAATACGCCGCCGCCACTCGTCTGAAGCGCCCTTACGTCGTCCGCGACGCTGCGTTTTTGGCAAGTCAAGATTATATGATATTGTTCGTCTGAATTATATGAACAATAATAAAATACTGGGAAATGTATTGCAACAACGTAAACTTACATTGAAATCAAGTTGGTGGTAGAAGGTGGCTAGAAGGTGGTAGAACCCGTTGTGGTTCAACTCCGGCAGCACCACCGCCACACCTATTTCTACCTAATAACAGCAGTGTTAGGCGCTGCTGTGTTCCGGTTTGAAGGGTGTGGTAAGGGAGACAGACTTTTCCGAGGCGTTCCAGCTTAGTCCTCAGGGGTAGCGGCGCATCTGTGGCCAACCTCAGGTAGGAATATCTTATCATATCTGAGGTTGATTACAGATGTCCATGGGCGGCAGTAGCCACTTACCATCAGGTGGACTGCATGCTCGTCTGCTACTCTTATATTATAAATAAAAATAAAAGTTGAAAGAACTAAGAAACTACTTGTATAAAGTATTATTGTACCTCGCACAATTAAGATACCAACGACACCTCATATATTAAAATCTGTTAAACAGTTTGGGCTGCAGGCTTTTTTTAATCTGCAGACATCGTATACTAAAGTAACCAATACTAGTATATTACACTGGTTTTGGGAGACAAAAATATATTTATATATACAAAAAATGGACTGTACCCTCACCATGAGCTTTTACGTTTCGACAAATATGTCTGTTTTGGTATTTGTTTACGTATTGGCCCATACTATTTCCAAGTTCTGACACAATCCGCTAGGGGCGCTGATTGGAAATTGTATGGGCAAATACGTAAACAAATACCAAAAGAGTCATATTTGTCAAAACGTAAAAACTCCTGGTAAGGGTACTGGTATGTTCAATATCTACACAATCATGTTAAGACAGATATAAACACATTTAAAAACATTGTATAGGAATATACTGTTTTGTTTTTTACGACATGCAACTGATTCGCTCTATCCCTGACATTGACACCTTTTTTTTTTCTTTTCGAGGGGGAAACCTTCAAAAGGTACCCGACGACGTGGTAGCGACGTCGGGTTATGTGGGATTTTTACCGCACTAAAACCCCCCCGGTGGCCGTCCTCGGCGCTTGTTGGAGAACTCCGGGATCTCCAACGGAACACAACCGGAGTCCTCCAAGCGCGATGCCCGAATCGGGCTCTGCCCTAGGGGAGCGTTCGCTCCTCCCACAACATCTGGTGATTACGACGGTATGCGACCACACATACCGCCGTCCTTCCCGGGGTAGCATACTGGACGGTTCGAGCTCCCACTCTTGCCGCCCGCAAACCCGGAAGCCCCCTTTTAGTCGCCTCTTACGACAGGCAGGGGATACCGTAGCCCTATTCTCGTCCCGGAACTACAGGGACATGACATTGACACCTAGATGTGCCTTTAAACTGTATCATTAGGCTTGGTTTTGTACTCAGTTCGTTTTATTGATTTGGTTCATATTCACTACTTAAAATTTCAAAAATGACTTCGGTGTCTGTTGGCGCTCTCCCAAATGTAAAGTTAAATTTAATGGGCAACATCCTACATTTATTAAACATGGTATCATTATAGTAATGATATCAAAACTGCGTTTTTTACGGTTACTACGATATAATAAATATTGTTTTCTTCGTTTACTTCTGCTAAATCTATCGATAAATATTGTATGTTAGAATCAGTTGGTCTGCGAATATTAAAATTATATTCTATAATATCATATAATATCCATATAAAGTTTTATAAAAAATAATCAAAAATTTTAAACATACTAAAAAAGTTTAGTCTCATAGTTTATTTTCTACAAAAATATATTAATTTTTGTTATTAATATGTATGGCTTCCACTTTATTTTGGAAATAAAAATAATCCCAAGAATATTAAATTTTAAAAACAATTTGTCCATATTATAATGTGATTACATTAATGAGTACGGCGCCGATTTGTCTCACTTGGGTTTCCTCAAAACGAGGCTTCAGGGCAATCGACTAAACGAAACAAAGTTAACCGTGCGGAAACACATCAACTGATCGAGATAGTTCACTTTGTTCAACACGCTTTGAAATTATGCGATAACGAGCTTTTTCCCGCGGCTTCGCGCGTTACGAAGTAATATTTTCATCCCCTATTTTATCCCCTTGGGGGTAGAATGGATCAAAATCCTTTCTTAACGGATGCCTACGTCATAACATCTACCTGCATGCCCAATTTCAGCCCGTTCCGTCCAGTGGTTTGGGCTGTGCGTTGATAGATCACTATGTCAGTCAGTCACCTTTGAGTTATATATATTTAGATTGTTGTAAATGTGGCTTTTAATATCTAGTCTTGAGTTGTAACTCTATCTAGATTAATTATTCTGATAAAAAGTTAAAAGTGGAAAATATATTCTATAAAATTTAAGATACTCGTACGTTAGCATTTTTGAAAAAAAAAAGAAATTAAATTGAATTTTTATTTTGTGTAAGCTGCTAAAAGAATTTTGTGTATTTAATATTTAACCTGGTTGACATCAAGATCATTATACCAGTCAGACACCTAGAGAGCTCCGTGTTCGTGTCCTCGGTCAGGTAGACAATTGATTGTAAGGGTATATATTCATTACAATACTTTTTAAGTATTTTATGTTAATAGGAGTCTATTTAATTGCTGAAGAGTAGCGATCTAGAAACTATATAAAAAGAAAAAAGGATATTACATTGTTAAGACAATAAGATGTCATAGAATGAATTTTCAGACAATATGATAATAATGACATATAAGAATGGAGTTGTTATAGAATATTTTATTATATAAAATAATCTTTCAGGAATAATAAGTCTACATGAATCATTATTAGGTCCAGAGGCTTTTAGAGTAGGAGTTACTACTTCCTCACGATTTAGTGTATCGCCTGGTATTCATTACCCATAAAATAAAGTCACAATAAATACTCTCTTATACTGTCCTTTACGTTACATTTCTTTTATATAAAAAGATCTTTACAGTAACATATGTAACGAATGAGGCGCCACTCCGTCTACGGTCAGTTTCCTCGTCATAAACACTGAGCGGTTTCCGGGAAATTACAACCGACACGAAACAGCGTTAACCATTCGAAATAATTGGGCAAGTGTGAGTCGAACTCGCACGCGGAGGGTTCCGTACCCCATTTTTTTATTAATGTACCCGTGGGCGAGAGCGGGCAGCGGACGGGTGCCGGGAGGGCCCCGCGCTGTCTACGTCCCGCTAATATCTAGAATTTGATGTTGCGACGCGACTCGTTTCTATATTTAGAGTGGACTAGAAGTTTGGCGCGGACTCTAATATATATCCGATTTATTCGGTACGGAACCCCTAAAGGATCTTTACAGTGACATATGTAACGAATGAGGCGCCACTCCGTCTACGGTCAGTTTCCTCGTCTTAACACTGAGTGGTTTCCGGGAGATTACAACCGACACGAAACAACGTTAACCAACGTTAACCATAATAAAACGCTCGAAATAATTGGTGAAGTGCAAGACCTCGCCACATTGAGGGTTCAGTACTACCATATTTTATTATTTTTCTTATTTCGAAACTAAGTTAACCATTCGGAAATACAACCGTTGACATAATTGACTAAGTACGAGTTGAACGTACATTCGAACGTTACGTTTGAAACGAGGGTTTTGTACTAAAAATATTTATTTTGAAACAAAAATTAGATCTACTAGTACTACTACTTATATTTTAGTTGATATTTTTGATGGAGATTCAACGAGTATAGGCTGAACCGATATTTTTACCAACGTTACACTTTATATGGGAATTTGTCACCCTATTTTGTATAATACTGAAGTAGCGAGCGATCATACACCCCACCTGAGGATATTTGGCTACTGCCGCTAATGGATATCTGTAATCAATCGCAGATAAGATAAGGACTGAGTTGGAAAGCCTCGGATAGTTGTCTCTCTTATCACACAAATTTTATGAAGAATATTGTTCTTTACCATTATGAACAAACAAAAGTGAGTCTAAAACAAAAGTGAGCAGTACACTTTATGAAACACTTTCTGGTGTCAAGTGATCTATATGGAGATTATTTTTATCGCTAATAAAAGCGATGCGGAGGGCCTTGTAGAACATAATTATTTTTGGCCGAAAATGCAACGAGAGTAAAGGGCCCTCGAATTCCACTGAAGGGGCCGACATATTTGATTTGGCGCTACGCCAAAAGTTTAAGGGCTGGTTATTTAAGAAAATGCCCGAATAGCGCTCTGATTTTATATATTTGTTGTGTAAGACGTAACAAATAAGTGGTAGAATTGTTGTTATATATATTTTTTATTTATAGGGTAGTATGCTTGTAATCTATTTATAGCTTTGAGGGGTGTGGTAAGGGACACGTACATAATACTTAACTAGGGCGTTTCAACTTAGTCCTCGGGGGTATCCGCATCTGGGGTTGATTAAAAAAGTTCCTAGGCAGTAGTAGCCACTTACCATCTGGTGGACTGTATGCTTGTCTGCTACTCCTATATAAAAAGGTGCATTGCATGCTCATTTGCTACTTTAATAATATAAAATAAAAATAAGAACTTTTGTAAACAAGTGATTACTGCAAACCCTGAAACACTGCCATTTAATATCAGTATTTTATCTCTAACTAGTTGACCCGGCAAACGTTGTGTTGCCATATAAATAAAAAATGTTAAGGGTGAACAACCCTTATCACTTAGGGAATATGAAAAATAGATGGTAGCCAATTTTCAGACCTACTGAATATGCATATAAAATTTGATGAAAATCGGTAAAGCCGTTTCGGAGGTGTACGATAACTAACATTGTGACACGAGAATTTTATATTTAAGATTGATACCCCTAGTACAATTGTGTCTTTTAACCAGAAGATAGTATCTCGACTTGCAAAAGGTAGAAAGCGATGTCCAATCCCAATCTAATCATAAAGCGGTCCACAGATGAAACCTAAGTGATGTTCTCTTGACAATTTATTATACGTTTGTTCTTATGTAAGCTAGTCTGAATTCATCATCATCATCATCAACCCATTACTGTCCCACTGCTGGGCACGGGTCTCCTCTCATAATGAGAAGGATAAGGCCATAGTCCACTTTACATACAAGACTTTACATACCTTTGAGATTTATAATTTTTTTATCAATGTTTTCCTTCACCGTTTAGCAAGTGATAATTAATTTGTAATACGCACATAACTTTGAAAAATCAGAGGTGCCTGCCTGGGATTTGAACCTCGGACACCTCGTTCGTGAGGCCGAGTTTCTTAACCACTAGGCTATCACTGCAATGATAATTACTAAATTCATGATTCAGATATTATTCTATCTGACCAGGGATCAAACACGGAAAGGGTTCCGTGTTTGATCCCTGGTGTTCCCTGCGCGTTACCACTGCCACTGGAATGGTGGCAACTCTGCCACGTGGGTCGTCGCAGGGAATCTTTAAAAACCGCTGTAAATATTACGAAATATCCATATATCATTAATAAAATTTTACCTCAAAGCAAACCCACGGCACTAATGCATAAAAGGCGTTAACTCGCCCATTCTTCCCGAACGATTCGTCTCAATAAACTCAATGAATAGCTCAGGATTTATGGGCGGATAAACATAATAATATTTTTTATGAGGATGGTTATTTGTTCAAGTTATGTAATAGTGAATGTAATTTAAATACATTTTCATACTACGCACCATGGAGTATCGAACATCTTAGTCTTAATTTCTTTTATTGACGACTAATGCCTGCCATACACACTACGGTGCACCGGAGAGGTCTATCTGTACAGGTATGCCTGCGGAGGTACACCGGAGTGTGTGTGGGAACAGACCTGTGCAGTTTTTTGAACCAGCGACCAGCGCAATATCAAGAATCATTTTTTCTTGTGACACCGTACGGCGCGTCATCGTTTTCGATCGATGCCATCGCTACAGTACCCTTACCACGAGTTTTTACGTTTTGACAAATATTACTGTTTTGGTATTTGTTTACGTATTGGTCCATACTATTTCAAAGTTCTGACACAATCCGCTAGGGGCGCTGATTGGAACTTGTATGACGACATGACATGCGATTGACCTGTACGCTTACCACGAGTTTTTACGTTTTGAAAAATATGACTGTTTTGTTATTTGTTTACATATTTGCTCATACAATTTCCAATCAGCGCCCCTAGCGGATTGTGTCAGAACTTGGAAATAGTATGGGCCAATACGTAAACAAATACCAAGATAGTCATATTTATCAAAACGTAAAAACTCATGGTAAAGGTACAGAACTGAACACCGTACGGTACACCAAAACGTCCCCATACACGCTATTGACATGTGGTTGACCAGTAGCACTACCATGAGTTTACAAAAGTATTACTCGCTAGCGACTGCGTAAAATAAATGTATGAAAAAATGTACAGCGCCTCTGGTGGTTACTCGTAGAACTAAAATCCGTAGTGACGTAACTCGATACGTAAAAAACCTATCGAAATCAAATCGCTAGCGAATGTCATTATGATCTATTGCCATACAAATTCGGTCCCATGAGTCATTAATTTGACAGACGTTGTCAAGAAATACCGTAACGATAGTAGTTATGTTATTCACTAGCAAAATGATAATAGTTTTCTATTTACCATTTCTATAGTGGCGTTTCTATGCCAACTCATGGTAATGCTACAGTACAGTCAAACCTGCGCAGGTAAACTGTCCGGTAGTCCGTAGCGTGTATGGCGTACATAATTTAGGACAGTAGAATTTATTGTAATCTTCGTAAGTAATTAACGAATCAGTGGACATTATAAATTTACAATTAAACCAATGTGACATACTCACATATATACATACTCCCGCCGGCATACATAATAGTACTTATATTTACCTATGGATTGTTAAAACGTATATAAAATTGTTTCACATTACCACACTTTTAACAATAGCACTAACAATGTAGCACTATTGCCAAGTCATTGCCAAGTGTAAAGTTTCACGCCAATAATTCTTACTTTATTTATTTCATTCTGTTATTCATAAAATGAATAGGAATGTTATAAATTGTTTCATACACCTATAATATTATCAATACTATAACACACACTTAATAATAACACTAAAGACTGTGTTATGCTATGTCATTGTCAAGTGTAAAGTTTCACACTAAGAATTATTCCTTTATTTATTTCAGTCAGTTATTCATATAAAGAATAGGAATACTATAAATTATTTAAAACACATCTATAATATTAAACCCAAACACACACTTAACAGTAGCACTAACCATTGTGTCATTGCCAAGTGTAAAATTTCTCACCAATAATCCCTACTTCATTTATTCCAGTCAGTTATCGGAATCCATTCAGTGCATTGTTTATTGTTCGTCTGCACAGTTTGTATTGACTTGCCAAAACTGTATTCAGTTCATTGGCTTTATTGTTTTATGGATACCGTATCGGTTTATTGAAACTATGTCTGTGGTATGTAATGCAATGATTGTCTAGTGGTTAAAACTTGGCTTCTCAGTATAAGGGTACGAGGTTCAAATCCCAAGCACGCACTTTCGTTATTTTTGTTACATTTAAGTATATGCCTGTTGAAATTAATTATCACTTGCTATAAAGTTAATTATTACGGTAAAGAAACCATGATGAAACCTGCGTACCTGAGAAATCTTAAAAAGTTAATAGTTTTGGAAGGCGTGTAAAGTCTACCAATTCACACTTGGCCAGCGCGTCATCATCATCATCATCAGCAACCCATTACTGTCCCACTGCTGGGCACGGGTCTCTCATAATGAGAAGGATTAGGCCATAGTCCACCGCGCTGGCCGAGTGCGTATTGGTAGACTTCACATAACTTTGAGATTTTTTTTATAATTCTCTCAGGTATCCTCACGATGTTTTCCTTCACGTTTTAGCAAGTGATAATTAATTTCTAATGCGCACATAACTTCGAAAAATCAGAGGTGCGTGCCTGGGATTTGAACCTCGGACCCCTCGATAGAGAGGTCGAGTTTCTTAACCACTAGGCTATCAGCGCGTCAACCTAATTCTTTTTAGTTAGGGGACCCATTCACAGCAACGTGACAGTGATGGTTTGTTAATTATGATGACGATGCTGATTTATTCCAGTCCGTTATCGGAATCCATTCAGTGCATTGTTTGTATTGACTTGCCAAAACTGTATTCAGTTCATTGGCTTTATTGTTTTATGGGTATTGTATCGGAGTTTTACTTTTAGTCTACGTCTGTGGTTATGTAAAACAGTTGTTAGCCGGTATTGACGTGTTTTAGAGATTAATTTTTGTTTTTGTAACATTGACGTAACCAAGCATGCTCAACCTCATGGTATTTTTATAATATGGAGTAGCAGACGAGCATGCAGCCCATCTGATTGATGGTAATTGGCTACTGCCAAATGGACTTCGGTTATGATCAAATCAACTCCGGTTATGCTAAGATCCCTAACTAAGGTTGGTCAAAGATGCGTTACTACTCCCGAGGACTAAGTTGGATCGCTTCGTATAAGTAAGCCTCACTTACTACACTTCAAAAACAGGGAGAAATTCAGAAAATATTTTTTTTTAAACGCTGTGAGTGTCACAGCCCCACAGTAAGATTCCCTGTGTCGTGGGTACCATGGACACACACATAGACAAATACACAAATACCCAGACCCAGAAACAGAAATCTAAATTCATTATTTAGATATCCGTCTGGATGGGGATCGAACCCGGGACCCTTTGCGCATCGGACAGGGATGGTGACCGCTCCGCCACGCGGGTCGAATATTATCAAGGAATTAGACAAGTGTTCGGTAGCTTATTTTGGTTTAAATCGTTTTTGAATAAATAATAATGTTGATTTACCTTTAAACATACTTCATAAGTATTAAAGTTTTAATAAATCACAATACCTATTGTAACGTTCAATAAAAGTATTGTTTCAAAATCTCATTCATCTCTAAAAACACCACTAAAGTTGAAACAAGAAAAAATTTACGGCTAATTTTATTTTTATGGGGTTGTAAAATACTAAATGAAGCTTGAACTAATTAAAAATTGCCATTAAAATCCAATTTCATAGGTTTGTTGAATTTATAAAGATGTTTGTAACTTTGATTACTTAGACATTTTTACAGACACAATGTTATCTAAAAAGATTGAAGGTGGTAAGAAACTCTTGGTACATCTGCGGCGGATAGGTATATTAACACTTTGTCCCTGTAGTTCCAGGACTAGAATAGGGCTACGGTATCCCCTGCCTGTCGTAAGAGGCGACTAAAAGGGGGCTTCCGGGGTTGCGGGCGGCAAGAGTGGGAGCTCGAACCGTCCAGTAAGCGACCCTGGGAAGGACGGCGGTATGTGTGGTCGCATACCGTCGTGAACACTAGATGGTTTGGGAGGAGCGAAAACTGCTCTCTCAGGGCAGAGCCCGATCGGGGCATCACGCTTGGAGGACTCCGGTTGTGTTCCGTTGGAGATCCCGGAGTTCTCCAACAAGTGATGAGGACTGCCACCGGGGGGGTTTTAGTGCGGTAAAAATTCCACATAACTCGACGTTGCTCCCACGTCATCGGGTACCTTTTGAAGTTTGCCCCCTCCTTAAAAAAATAAAAAAAGGTACATTAACACTTCTGCCTTTAAATCTGGTTTGAAGGGCGACCCCAGAAAAGATTAGATTCCAACCGAAGGTCTGCCACAGATGTACCACTACTCCTGAGAACTGGAACGCGAACTGAGAATCGGAAAAGTATGTCTCCATTACCACACTCTTCAAACCATAACACGGCAGCGTTTAAAACTGCTGTTACGAGGTAGAAATAGGTGCGGCGGTGGAACCGCCGGAGTCAAACCTCTGAGAGTTCTACCACCTTTAACTAAAAATTACACAACTAAATCGTAGCGTTTAAATATATATGAAAACAGCACATCGTATACGAAGCTGAGTCGAGCTGAAATCTAGTACAGAGTTTCCAACTTTCCCTGTAGTTAAAGTATCTAGAATCGGGAACCACAAGTTTAGAAATACCTGATGCTGTGGAAATTGTAGCTTGAACGAGAACATGGGTATGAGGTAACTGAATTATCTCACAGCTGAGCTCTCCTAAGAATGGGAGGCATTCGGGCTCTACAACAATGTTAGGTTTGGTGGATTAAACTTTGATGTTTTTGGAAAACTGCAACCTTAACAATTCGGAGTATTAGAACATGTTCAGAGATTAATGTATGTTCTTAATATATAACGGAAGTCACAAAGATTTCGATAGCTACTCGTATCACTTCCACAATTTAGACAAATCCAAGGATTCCTTATATGTAAGAAATCGTCAACCCGTTTAAGGTGTAGGGCATGCCAAAGAATGAGACATATATTGATATCTTAATTCGCAAATCAGCCAACTCCACTTTTTGTCAAAATGTTTTATTTATTTATTTTGATAATAAATAATAAATAAATAAAAAAAAAACATTTTGACATAAAGTGGAGTTGGCTGATTTGCGAATTAAGGTATCGATATACAAAACACATTGCTAAAAAAAAAATTACCTTCCACAGTTGGATAAAAAAATAAGTGTTAAAATGTACTCGTATAATAAGGTTTGCTCTGATTTTGGTTATAACAATTTCCAAAAGATTTTTTCCTTCATCGATAAATAAATAATCAACTGATCTTGACGAATTTGAATAGTTTAAAGAATCCCACATCATAAAAGCTGCGTTTATGATACGACGTTAAAAAGGCTCCCTTGCAGGCAGCCTTAAACACTATTGACGCAACGGGAGATTGCAAGACGTGTTGCAGGAATAGGACTTAAAACTTTCCTTATTATCTGTTTAATACAGAACTTACTCGTAGATACGTTACATTCAGTACTCAGAATGAGAGGGATTAGGCCATAGTCCACCGCGCTGGTCAAGTGCGTATTGGTAGACTACAAATACCTTCGAGATTTTTCTAAAGATCTCTCAGGTATGCAGGTTTCCTCATGATGTTTTCGTTCACCATTTCTAGCAAGTAACAATCAATTTGTAATACACACATAACTTTGTAAAATCAGAAGTGGGATTTGAACCTCGGAACCCTCGATTAAGAGGCCGAGTTTCCTAACCACTAGGCTATGACTACTTTTTTCACATAAATTCATACATACATAATTATACCATAGTTTACCACACATATCCGTATCTAATATCTATAATACTATATAATATCTATCTAAAAAAAAATATATATATACTTTGTAAGACTCATGTGAGATACATATGTGTGCCATACATTTAGAACGCCTTAATCGGCATATTAAATTTTTGGTGCTTTTTTGACTATGTAACCAATTGTAACCATATTGTAACCCAAAAATTTATACTAAATAAAGATTATGAATTATGAATTATGAATTAATTATGGTACATAACAAAAATTATCTATCAATCGGCTTTTTAGAGAATTTTTTAACAGTTTTCCTTTAATTATTTTCCTGACAAGTGTTTGAAGGTTGATGAATGTCGTTCAGGGTTTTATGAAGGGTCTTAATTTTTTATGGTCGACCTATTTAACTCAGTTCAATGCTATCCACGTTGATTAAGGAAATGGTAAGGGCCTGCTTTTCATCTTTTACAATTTCGTAAAAAGATCGCGCTTATTTTGCAATGTAAGAAATCTGTGTTTATAATATTGTATACAAATTTGTTTTAAATGTTCTTTGGTTTCTATAAATGTGTTACTTAATTACTTTAGAATTGGGTTTAAATATATTTTAAGTTGTTGGATCCTTTTGGAGTTCGACTCCGGTGGCATAATCGCTACAATTATTTCTGTCTCATAACAACAGTTTTAAGAGCTCCTGTGTTCTTGTTTGAAGGGTGTGTTAAGGAAGAAATCACAATACAAAACAAATACAGGTCTGTGGCAGAAATACCAATGAATAGCGTTCTAACTTAGTGCATTAGGGTACCACATCCGTAGGCGAGCTCAGGTAGGAGTCTTATATTATCTGGGGCTGATGTACAGATGTAAAATGGTAGTTAAATAATCTAAATATTAGAGGTATAATGCCCCACTTATCTTTAGATATGTAATGTATCAGACATGGACCCTGGCAGAAAAAAACATTTTTCTATAAAATATTTTGACAGATACACCTCATGTCCGTGCAGTTATGCTACGGTAGACACCTAAATATCTGAAATACAAAATAAAAAACTATTTCGACTCACACGACACACATCTGACGCTCTGACGTAGATTTAAATAAGCCCTGTACACAATGAGAGAGTAATGATATTACTTCCACTATTACTCTGTTACCATACAGTATATTTTGTGTAAACTCACACATTCCTCGGTATTGACACAGCTACCCTTAGATCCCGAACAATGTTAGTATTCCAAACATTTCTGTTTCATCGTTAAAGTTCGTGGAGACAAATTTCTCTATAATGCGAAGGCTTCCGCCGCTGTAATGCGGTTGGACTTATTCTACTAACAGTTTTGCATATATTTTACAGGTACTTTCTACTTAGGAAATTTTAGGAAAGATTAGGAAAGAAAGTTTTTGAATCCAGTAAAAAAGTGTCCCATCATGTTGGTGAATTGAATTGTTATTTTTACGTAACTGAAGTATAAATAAGTCACGATAAACGATTACAAGTTACTTTTAATCGTTTTATCGTAGTAAGTCAATATCGCTCATAGACGTCTGCAATGGACCCCAAATAATATACTTGTTACTTTATCAGAGACTCTTCATGCATAGCTACTGCTGAGTACTAAATTAAAACGTCACTTTGTATTTCTGTGACTTTTTTAGATGTGCAATGTGCATGCTGATCATGGACCAAACACATTGAAACATACGAGCATATGTCCGTAAGCGCTGTTAAAATTGCATTATAAATATTTGGGAAATTTACAATGAATACATAACAATTACATTATTTACCTACTTAACCTATAAAATATCCACATATCGACAATTAAATTATTTTCATTCCATTCCATTCCATTCCAAAAGAAACAGTCGCTTAGTTACGTATTCACCCAGTCGAATATACATTGGAAAACTGTAGTAGAATAGGACTACAGGTATCTAATTTGAAAAGAATGGATATTTATATGGAATGCCCGAATCTCGGCTCACGAAAATCCAGTTTTCGAATACCTATCTCGCTTTGTTTCATGATATTATTTTCTTATTCACATTCAATTCAGTACTTTGTAAGATATTTCTCGGTTTTGTTTAGTTACATTGTATTTCTTCACTTTTAGGGTAAGTTTATTGAGTAATATCGCTAGAACGGTCTTGTGGTCCGATTGAGCTCTAAAATACAATTCAATTGTAGTTTGTGAGTTACATTTTCTTGTGTAAAGGATTGAATACCTAAGTTTTAATGATAAATACTTATATTATTACTTATCTTTAAAACAAATAATATAATAATTGACGTTTGATAAATATTTTTTTTTGAAAAAATTTAACACAAGCTATTTTAATCTCGAACTCCATCGAGCCGGGGGTAATTTTATAGTTCAAAACATCCATAAAATCTTTAACAATGTTATGTACTGATAGCTGTCAGATTTGTCGAATAATAATATAATATTTTTTGAAGCACGGAGGGGCTTATGAAATAACACTAACGGTCACCCATCCAACTTTCGACCCCGACCGACATTAACTTTGTACCTACACCTACAGCCGCGTTTACATCTGTATTTATTAACATTGTACCTATTTTCATACTAAATGATGTTTCTAGACTAATGAGTTATCTGTGAAAATATAGCCTGGAGATAGATCTGAAGACAGTCTGCGAGGCTAAGTAAACTTAGCGTTGATTAAAGTTTCGTGCCCTTGTTTAATATCCAGCGATATTTGTTCTCAAAGTTTCATTATGTATAACGAAATATTACAAATGAATGCTAGCGAATTTATTATCCCAAATGTCCATAAAACTTTTATCTATGTTATCTACCGATAGCTGTCAGGTTCACCGAATTATCGTATTTTCTGAAGCACAGAATCGCTTCTGAGATAACCACAACGGTCACCCATGCAACTTTCTACCTCGACCGACATTTACTTTGTATTACTTTTTTTTTTTTTTTTGTTGACGAGGGGGAAACCTTCAAAAGGTACCCGATGCCTTGGGAGCGACACAGGGTTATGTGGGACTCTTACCGCACTAAAACCCCCCCGGTGGCCGTCCTCAGCGCTGCGTAGAGGACTCCGGGATCTCCAAAGGAACGCAACCGGAGTCCTCTTAGCGCATTGCCCCGTCGGGCTCCGCCCAGGTGAGCTTATCGCTCACCACACCGTCTGGTGCGTACGACGGTATGCGACCACACATACCGCCGTCCTTCCCGGGGCCGTTGGTTGGGCGGTTCGAGCTCCCACTCTTGCCACCCACGACCCCAGAAGCCCCCTTTTAGTCGCCTCTTACGACAGGCAGGGGATACCGTAGCCCTATTCTTGTCCCGGAACTACAGCCTACAGCCGCGTTTACATCTGTATTTATTAACATTGTACCTATTTTCATACTAAATGATGTTTCTAGACTAATGAGTTATCTGTGAAAATATAGCCTGGAGATAGATCTGAAGACAGTCTGCGAGGCTACGTAAACTTAGCGTTGATTAAAGTTGTGTGCCCTTGTGTTTAGTAGCGATCTTTGTTTTTAACGTTTCATTATCGTATGTCGAAATATATTTTGTTTAAAATACGAGTATAATGTTCTTTAAAAGGAACTTGATTTATTTTATCTTACGATAAAAGTGAATCGAAAATCGCGAGATACTCGTACTGTCGTATGACGTAGTCATGACCGTGTCAAAGTTAACCGAATATTGTTGATCAATAGTGATGAGTGTTACATAAAGAGGACAGAAAGAGGAGAAAGGTAAGAGGGACAGAGAGAGAGAGAGAAGTGAAGAGAATATGCAAACGTCACATTATACATTGAAGGTTTTTAAATATTTTCATTGTAATTCCTTTGAATGTTTGCTTGCCTGGAATCAAACCTGGATTTTTTTGCGTGTTGCAAAACTTGAACTGTGTGATTTCTAAATCCATCTGATTTCAATCAAAATACATTTTCCAAAAAACAGTTATGGTCATACTACTTATTTTATTAAAAAAGAAAAACTTTTCACGTGTAAGAAATATATCGTAGGCAATTATTTTATAGATAAAAAACCACACATTTAAGATTTGTGTATCCAATTACGAAAGCTATTTTTTTAATAAAATAAAATCTTTACTTAAATCATAGATAGCTCAGTCAGTCAAACTAAGCCCCCTAGTCCCCTCAGGCGTTCTGTATTAAGTGCTATGAATATGGGTGGACATGCTCTTCAGAAACTTGCTGCAACTTAATTGGACTTGTTTGAGCATCTTGCAAACTTCCGCGCAAGTTTGCAAAATTGTACACCACTTATGAATTGTTACCGAATTTCATAACGAACTGGCCATGTATTTGTATGTGTGGAGAATTAATTAAAAATATGGATTAATATATTTTTAACTCCTTAAGGACTCGAATACATGAGATTAATATATTTTTAACTCTTTAAGGGCTCGAATACGGCCCGCGCTGTCCATTGTCGTTGACGACACTGACATTGGCTTGCGACAGTCGTCGGTTGTTGTCGCCTGTTAGCGACCGATGAGAAAACGCGATCGTCGTTTTACAAACACGTCCTGTGATTCGTTGCTGAGAACGAGCTGCAGTTGCCTGGTAAACTCCCCTGGCGATAGTTGACCACGTTCATCGTCGGTTGCTCCAGCATTAGCGTTTGTATTTTACGTGCCTAAAACCGAACTTTATATTTTCAATCTTATGTCTTGATGATATTCTAGTAAAAACAGATCAAGAACTGAGGAACAGTGATTTCTTGAGCTCTCAATGGATGGGATATTCGAATCTCAGTTTAAACCTCCGATTTCCAGTTAATTGAGTTTTAGAATTAATTATAATTACAACGGTGAAGAAAAACATCGTGAGGGCACCTTTATGCCTAAGAGCTACATTATGTAGCTTTCAAATTAAACCCTAACACGCTAACAGAGTTTTAATCCCCAACTTACCTGAACTTACATTACATATATTGAACTTACATTTAGTAAACATTAACATTTACAGCTCTCAAACTAAACCCTAAAATTTTGGCCAACTCTTACTCTTGAACATTTAAACTTACATTACATTTATATTTAAGTACCCGAACATGTAACAAAGTCTCTTTAGCCTAAATTTACATCCTACAATTACAGCGTAAAACAAACCCAATAGAGCGCTACAATCTATCGAGTCTTAAAATCACTAATAACCGTATTTAATTACAAGGGAGCCGATGTAATTAAGAAGTCTGTCTCTTTAAAGCACCCAGAACTTACTTAACACGTTCACTGCGGCAAACAAAAAGTTTATATTGATGTGGCGGTGGGTCTAAAGGAGCCTCCAACAACCTTTCACAGTTTGGAGGGACAGAAATTCGGTCTCCTGATACTAGGATTAAACCGCTACGACATTGCGCAAACATGGTGTACGGTTGTTCATTTTAACAGTGTAACATTTTTTACACTGTTAATATGACCTTGAAACCTTGATATGACCTTGACCTGTTAATATGATCTTTACTCGTCTCGCCCTTGGATCTGCCAAACAGGAAATGAGAATCAAGGAAAGGGCAAAAATGCCTGTCATGATTTTTCCACAAATATGCATGCCGTAGCAGCGAGAAAGTAATGATTTTGTACGTCCACAACAGCCAAGCACTAAGGGGGTCGAAATGTGCCCGGCACGCAATGAAGGTGTTAAAAGATTAAGGCCTGAGAGCCGCGTCATTACGATCGATCACGTTTTTACGGACTAAGAAAAATTGATTCAGACACCGTAACTAAATTACATGATGAATTGAGTTTTTCAATTTCGCAAATTAATGGTTCAGTCTAAAAAGTTTGATAAAGTTATTATATTTGTAGTTTCGGAACGCGTTGGCTTATTACTTACGAAGTTCTTTTGACCTTAAGGCGCCAATGCACTGGACTTAGCTTCTGTTCTATTTTAGTGTGGATGCTGGCTGAGCTACATAAATGAGGCGACTGTCGTAATCCTCAGGAGTGACAACGTATGTGTAATGGGCTTTAGATAGAATCCTTTTTTTTATAGGGCGTTGATTACAGATGTCCATGGGCAGTGACTACTTACCATAAGGTGGTTTACAGTCTCGTTTGCTACTTCCATCCTTAATTAAGCTGGTCATGCGGTCATCGTAACGTCAAGTTAATTCAATAATTAAAATAATTAGTTTTCATATTTCTAAAAGGTCAAATGGTGAGAGGGTATCTAATAGCGGTTTCCCACGGTCCGTAAATCTTCGGATTTATGATTGGACGCACGATCATCCACGGGCCACACCAAGGCTGTTTCAATGGTGCGTGTCGGTTGCTGTAGAGATTGTAAGTCATTTTGCCGTTACAAAATACAAAGAATAAGATATGTTAAATAAGAGGTCTTAACGCATCTTATACTTGATTTCGCAACGGAACCAACGAAGCCCTTTTTTGACGAGGCCCACAATTCAGTGAGTCTCATTTTAGTTGCCTTTTACGACATGCTGGGAGTACCGTAGCGCTATTCTGATCCGGAGACTATAGAAATATCCAACAAAGCCCGACGGACTCGTTCATGCCTAAACTATGTTTTTCCCAGAATGCGGTCCGGTCAATGTAGATTTGCCCGCATTCGTTCGTAATATCGCGGACCGTTGGAAGCCAGTATTACAATTGAGCGTAGTTCCTGAAAGCTTAGCAAGCGTTTAGCAAGCATGCGGAAACGCTTGTTAAACCTCAACAAACCGAATTCAAACGTGCGGATAGAGTGTTTGACTTAGTTTGAGTAGGTTTCTGAGCGTTGATAGCCGATCCAATGAAGTGTCGGTTTTTAGCAAATCAAAGGGAATTTGCTGTAAACGCTTGCGAGCGTCCACACGTTTGTGCTTTTGAACAGCACAAGTTTAGAGTCTGTGGCAAGTGCAAACGAGTGGATTAAGCATATAATGCCGAACATACCTTCTTGGCATTTTCAAATACTCGCTAGCGTATTCACAAATCCTAATACAGCATTAGTATTTGTAAAAACCTATTATAATTTCATTTCTTCCATATAAAATATTCAGCCTTAGTCCTTAGTCTTACAATATTTCTATTTTAGTAGCAATTTCACAAGAACACTCTTGTGATGCTAAAAAACTTATTTTAGCAACAGAACTATTTTTAACAACCATTTTCGGAATTGACCTAAATAAACGCCTCTTTTCCGCTAACTTGGTTACTTCCCTATCCTTAATGTAGTGGGCTATTGGGTATGCATTACTTCGCAAACTTCTAAGAAGTTCGAACAATAATAGGTCGGGGGAATTTACTTCGGATCTCAGATCGCGTTGGGAGTTAAGCGAAATATCTACGTTGTTATAAAATGTGATCGGAGTTACTGAAGAACGATTGATCCCAGATACTTCATGAATTTGATGTGAATTTCATTTTTTACAGTTTTTGTCTTTTGTGAAACTGGTCATAGATTTATCCTATGAACATATTATTTAAGAGTCTAGAAAAACATCCCTCCATTTAAAAAATACTTGTGGCATGTCAAAATCATGAACCTGAGATCATCAAAAGATACAATAAACGTTTTAAACCTTCTTCGTCTTATTTCGATAAAATACCACAGAAATATCAACAACTAGACTCAAAACCCATCACATACATTTTTACTTAACCGGAGATCAAATCCAAAACTGTCTTCACTATATATATAAGTTATGGTGACCATTTGACCACGTATTATCCTCACACTAACGATAAAATGTTCCTCTGATTTGTTTACTAGGAACAGGTGTGCGGCGTGATACATCGCCAGATCGTATCTATCGCTGTTTGCGTATCAGATACGCGTGATCAAGTGGCGTTGTGCGTTATTTATTGTGCTTAACTGGCATTTTATTTTGTTGCGGTAACGATCATGTTTGGGTTGGTTGTAATGTATAGTGATTTTTTTTTACTGTAATTTTGGGCGGGTTGTTGTTAATACTATCGACATCCGCGTCATCATTCTTATGATCTAAATCAAATAGTTTCCATGCGTAAAATACGAGGTACTTAAATCCTGCTGCTATGCTATTTTCGTCTGGTGTATTCTGCGATTCTACTATTCTAAAACTAACGTGATTATGTCTTACACTATTTTACATATTTACGTACAATGAATTCAATGCTAATTTTACCCTTCTTGGCACCCAGGTACCTTCGAAATTAATCATAATATTAATAATATCAATTGCTTGACGGGGAATGAAACCCGTAACTTTCACGACAACATACATCATTATAGTGACCACATTTATTCTCCTCACAATAACGATAAAACAATCTTTTAATTTGTTTACTAGGAACAGGTGTGCGGCGTGATACATCGCCAGATCGTATCTATCGCTGTTTGCGTATCAGATACGCGATCAAGTGGCGTTGTGCGTTATTTATTGTGCGTTTTTTCATTCTTCAGGCTAATTTTACCTGTGGCAGTGCTTGCGAAGACCTAGTCTATTTCACTACCATTTTATTTCAACATGAACTAGAATTATTAAAGTTAATATCTATGTAATTAAATGTTTGCATACTAAAATCTGATTATGAAAAGTATTTCTGTAAAAAAAAATATATACGAATCGGATATATGTGACATAATTATGTAATGATAGACAGACATATTTCATAAGACTCTGTTGTGCAGACTTTACAAGTGAAATGAATACATGCTCGTTTGCTATTTGAATTTCACAAAGAAGAAATCTTTGCATTTCCACTGGTAATATCAGTCATAAATTGTAAGAAAGCTAGTAAGAACATATGCCATAAAATTTTCATTTTAAACTCATCGACATGCGACCCGGAATGCTTAGTGTCCCACTTCGAGTCGGGAACGGTCTGTTTAACGCCAAATAGGTCATTACTAGTTCGACCTAGGAGGGAAATGTTGGCAGCGGCGGAGTAATTAATGTGTCTTATTTAGTCCATATACAACAATAACGGCCGCTGGCACAGCACGATAGTACCTGACCAAGACGCGGGAACTGTTATGACGTACAGAGCCAAGAAATGAGTCTTGATGTCAGTTGGGAATTTATGTTTTATTTTTAATCGACTGTTGAGGTTTATGTTTTTCACTCGTATGTATGTATGTATGTTTGTGTGTATGTATGTATGTGCGTATGTCTCATTCTTTGGCACGGTTTGACGGATTTTATTGTGTGACGTGTCGTTGGATTCGTGTTGATTATGGGATGGACCATAGGCTATATTTTTAAGTAGAAGGGTTTTTGTTCTTATAATATTTCTCTAGTTACTACACTTTTTATTTCAGCGTGGTTTTTATTTTAATTAATGTGTCTTATTTAGTCCATATACAACGATAACGGCCGCTGGTACGGTACGATAATACCTGACCAAGACGCGGGAACTGTTATGATGTACAGAGCCAACTGAGCTTTGATGTCAGTTTATGTAAGAAAATTATGTTTTCTTTTTAATTTACTGTTGAGGATTATGTTTTTTGAGCATTCGTATGTTTGTGTGTATATATGTTTGTATGTGTGTCTTTTTCTTTGACAGCTTCAGCGAGGGGTTGACAGATTTTAACTTATGAGGTGTCTTTCATATCGGCTTATTAGAGTGGAGTAGAGTATTAGTATTAGAGTATAAGAATAGAGTATTAGAGAAGAGTAGATTTTTATTTTTACCTCATTTGCTAGTTGGCATAAATAAGAGTAAATTTTAAATTTGTTACTAGATTCTGAACAGTATTTAATTATCGATCTATCTCAAAGTCATCAAACCAGGTTATGGTTTATTTTATGAATATTACAGATACACCAGTTCAATTGTTATTAAGCCGAAGTCAACAAAAGGTTACTGTACAAAAGGGTTGCACTTCGTAGTAAACGGTTTTTAATGAATATTAAAAACAATAGTTTTAACTTCTGCTCTCTGAGAATAAAAGAAAAGCATTTTGAGTAAATTACAATCTACAGATTTCTTTTTTTCATTTTGAAAACATCGTGAGGTAAACTAAATGCCCCTGAGAGTTTTTTTAAAAACTTCTAAAGGGTATGTGAAGTCTACATATATAGTCGATTAGTCACAAATTATTTTTACAATAGTTAGTGATTTTGGAGATCTCACATAAGAATTGTTAACGTATTTCTTACAACTGTGTGTTGCGTTTCTCCTACTCGTTTCGTACACAGTTGGTAACGGGTTCAAAACTAGACCAAGTAGACATCTAAATTACGAGTATTGAGGGTTGAAATACTGCATAAAATACTAGGCTACCATTTTTTTTTTGTCCCTGTAGTTCCGGGACCAGAATAGGGCTACGGTATCTCCTGCCTGTCGTAAGGGGCGAGAGGGAGCTCGAACAGCCCGGCTAGTGACCCCGGGAAGGACGGCGGTATGTGTGGTCGCATACCGTCGTGCCCAGCAGACGGTGTGGCGAGCGTCAAGCTCACCTGGGCAGAGCCCGATGGGGCAACGCGCTAAGAGGACTCCGGTTGCGTTCCTTTGGAGATCCCGGAGTCCTCTACGCAGCGCCGAGGACGGCCACCGGGGGGGTTTTATTGCGGTAAGAATCCCACATAACCCCGTACCGCTCCCACGGCATAGGGTACTTTTGAAGGTTTCCCCCTCGTAAACAAAAAAAAGGCTACCATTTATTTAAAAGGCCGTGATAAACTAGTTTCCGAAAAGTTAAAATAGATACGACCTTTCCGTTAAATTCTCAGTAGGCATTTCTAAATTCATTCAAACCGAAAGTAGAATAACAAATTGGACCCAAAATAAATTAGTTCGAACTATATTTGGACAGACAATTTCCTTTTTGTCATGATCCAATAATACTATTTGTAAGAGTAGGTGTCTGTTGAGGAATCATAGAGCATATATTATGCTTCATATTATTAAAGATAGGTTGTTGTTCAATATTTCAGATTGGCTGAAATATTGATAATATGAATGAGTTGATTGAATTTGAAATGTTGACGTTTCTGTCATTACATACATTATACATACAATCATAATTCGGAGTTCGTTACGGGTCGTTATAATTATAATATACTAGCTGACCCGACAAACGTTGTGTTGCCATATAAATAAAAAAATGTTAAGGGTGAACAACCCTTATCACATAGGGGTATGAAAAATAGATAGTAGCCGATTCTCAGGCCTACTGAATATGCATATAAAATTTGGTGAAAATCGGTAAAGCCGTTTCGAAGGAGTACGGTAACTAACATTGTAACACGAGAATTTTCAATCAAAAATGCATTTAAAACCAGCGACCTGATATTCATATATCAATGGTATTAACTTTATTTTTGCTTGCATTACTATCTCATATTAGTTCATCTAAGATATAAAGTCACTCAATGCCCCCAAAACGTTTTCAAATTCCGAATGCCCTTTTATTATTAACTTTTATTTTAACCTAAAATCTGACCAGCCAGTATGACATAAATATACGAGTAAATTGTTATTTTAAATTGTATTATCGTCTAAAGAACATGAAATAATTAATTAAAAGAATACTATAGTTAAAATATTTGAATAATTTGCTAACACTATTAACTCCTCTCTTCTAATCAAATTAATTAATTTACTAGTTAACTATGCAAGATATAAACTTTAAAATACCTTTACTGCTTCCCACATTCAATTTGCCCAACCTTGGGCTCTTTTTGCCGGTTGTCAAATTTGCCCCAAACCCGGATAATCAATAAGACCAAATGCTTCGGGAACATGACCGGGTAATTGGGGCAACGGTACTTTGGAGTATTTTTTGTCGTAACTAGAATTTTTGGTTGCCCGAAGATTTTAGTTGAAATATTTAGTACTTTAGGTCTATTTCCTTTGTCCCTGTAGTACCGGGACCAGAATAGGGCTACGGTATCCCCTGCCTGTCGTAAGAGGCGACTTACCTTTTAGTAACCCCGGAACCCGGTTGCGGGCGGCAAGAGTGGGAGCTCAAACCGTCCAGCAAGCGACCCCAGGAAGGACAGCGGTTTTGTGTGGTCGCTTATTGCTGTAATCACCAGGGGATGTGAAAGGAGCGTAAATTGCTCCCCCCAGGGCAGAGCCCGATAGAAGGGCATCGCGTTAGGAGGACTCCGGATGTGTTCCGTTGGAGATCCCGGAGTTCTCCACCAAACGCTGAGGACGGCCACCGGGGGGGTTTTAGTGCGGTAAAAATCCCACATAACCCGGTGTCGTTCCCACGTCGTCGTCCTCGTCAACAAAAAAAAAAAAGGCCTATTTCCTTACTTTTAACATACATAATCAATATTTTATTAAGTTTTACGCCGTTGTGCTTGTTATGTTACAGTCACGTTTACGTTTTTTTATAATATAAATAGCAGACGTGCATGCAAACCACTTAGTGGTAAGTGGCTACTGCTGCCGTTGTGAGGCAGGAACAGATGTGGCAGTGGTGTCGCCGGAGTCGAACCACAAAGGGCTCACCACCTTCAACACAATGTGAATATGTTCCACTCAATATTTGTGTTTAGCTTTTTATGACTTTGAAAACTATTAGTCCTATTACAATATTTTATTTATAAAATAGCGTTATACGTACTTCAATGGTTACATTGCTCTCATAAATTCTTGTCAATCGTCGCCATACTGGTTTCTTGAGATACTATTTACTTACATCCGGATAAACCCTAATGTATCCTTAACTGTAACCACTAACTTACTATTATGGTTATATCTAACATAAATTGAACATAGTTATCCACAATCCACATATTGTTTATGGCCAAAGAACACCAAATTGATTATAGCTATCCACATGTATCCTTGTTTACGACTATCGAAGAATTATTGATAACAGTTATCGTTTTAACCATTATGTTGTCGATTATATATTATCATGTATAAATAACCAGTTATTGCCAATAGAATAACGTATCCTTCGCGACGCCACATTGTCTCAGGGAGGTGCGGTTTTGGCGGATAACGGTTTTGTATCCGAATTCAGATTTATCGGATGCTAGCAGATATGGAACCATTTAAAAACAGCTAACAGATAGGATACAAGATTTATTCCACCCGCCCGCACTCCGCTTATCGGGGCGGTCACCATACCGGTCTGACGTGTAGAATATTCCGTGTTCGATTCCCGGTCAGACAAATAACTAAATGATGCATTTAGATTTCTGTTTCTGGGTTTGGGTGTTTGTGTATTTGTCTATGTGTTTGTTCATGGCATCCACGATACGCCGGATCCTGGTGTAGAAAGCGTTTTTTACAGAACTGAGTTTGGGAACATATTTGTAACTAAACATGTGTAACTTGAATTACACAAAATTGGATTCAAAATATACACATACACGTAACGATTAATTTTATGAAGAATTTGTCAAGAATACTTGTAATTGCGCACTGATATTTGATTCCCGATAATAGTAATTTGTTGTCTGTTGTTTCAACTGCAAAATTTTGATTTAACTGTGTAATTTTTTAATAAAATTTAAGTAACAAACGAACATGTAGCCCACCTGAAGGCAAATAAGTACTGCCACTTATGATCATCTGTAACTAATTCTATTAACTTTGAGGGGTTCATCTGAAGCCTATCAAACAATTCCGAGGACTAAAATAGACGCATCATAATACTCACCACAATAATAAACACGATAATTGTCTTCACACAAACAGTACCCGTAATTTCGCAATTTACGCGCATATCCGGTTATTATGCTTCACCCGTATCCTTAGCGCCACATTGTCTCAGTGCGGTGTCGGCTGCGGATAACGGTCGCTTGTATCCGAATACCCGGGTATATACGGCCTTTACGGTAATAGCCAACAGAGAGTAATGCATTTTTGGGGATATTATAGTGTAGCATAAATACTTGTTAGAAGTTAAAGCACACGGCAATAAGTTTATGCAAAATGGTTAGAAAAATAATATTTTTTAAATTTGTTGTACATTGACCACAATTGTTACAGATGGCTACGGTATTGCTATAATATAACAAAGGGGCTTAAATACTGGCATAGACAATATATTGTTATTAAACAGGGTTTATTCGGCTAAAATAAGATCTTTATGAACATAAAACTATTTATCCCCCATTTGCATAAGAGAAGTTTTTTTTTCGAAATTCCTGTTCACAATTGTATACTCCTGAATCCACCGGATAAAATTGGTGAACCTATTCTATGACCGTCGATCAATTGTAGCTACCCATTTTCAGGCAATAAATGATTTGAATTTGTAAAACTGTTTGTAAATTGTGTATAAAAAATCATATTTTATTAAACATTTTCGCATTTATATAAAAGCGGTTTATCTATGCCTGTCATATTTACCGCAATGATAAAATATTATGATAGTTTTCATACCATTCTCACCGCAATACCGCAGTACATTTACGCATATATCCGGCTGTGCTTACTGCCACATTGTCTCGTTAAGCTAGCTGCGGTCTCGGCTACACGGATAACCGGCTTTACGTATATTCACGATTCTGGTAAGTAATCCCGCAAAGCTATGCTTGGTGACACTGATATTGGACACAAATCCGGGCACATGTTGGTGTCCACATCGTAAAACAATTATTGTGTCTTTAACATATTTATACTTCGAGACTATAGCAAGAAAACCAGCTAATAACCTGGAGGTACTAATTATAACTGGAAAAGTAGAAGTGAAGAGATCCAAGGGGTGGAGTCCAAAATGATGGTATTCGATCAGCTGTGAGCGAACGACAGAAGGAGGAGAAACATATTTATACCAGAAAAAGGTGACTTTTTTAGGTATGCATGTAGTATATACGAATATATCCGGCTGTGCTTACTGCCACATAGTCTCGTTAAGCTAGCTGCGGTCTCGGCTACACGGATAACCGGCTTTACGTACCGTATATTCACGATTCTGGTAAGTAATTCCGCAAAGCAATGCTTGGTGACACTGATATTGGACACAAATCCGGGCATATGTTGGTATCCACATCGTAAAACAATTACTATGTCGTTAAGCATGTTCGCTTACTTCTTCTTGCTATAGCATGAAACGTTGATTCTTTAGTCATGGTAGAGTCCGAATGTATCAAAATAAGTCCCTTTGAGAATTTTTAGCTATTCCTTATACTAAGGGTGGCTAACCCGTCAATCTGAGCGATACGTCAAGCTGATCGTGATTAGGCGAAGATAAATTCGGCGACCTTTTTTTAGAAAATTGATAATAAAAATTGTAGAAGAATTTCGCCTCTGGAGACAACACCGTCGAACTTATTAGTGCGCAATAACAGCAGTGATAAGGACTGCTGTGATCGGGTTTGAAGATTCATTTAAGCCGTACCTACATGAGTTAAGATGAGGGGAATATACTTATTCGAGGCGAGCAATTTTATCCTCAAGGGTAACGCCTTTGAACTGCTAAGAACCTTTGAATAAAATGGTTCAAACAATCAAACTTATGAATGGAATAGAATGGGTGGGTGGAAAAGGACATACAAACATGCGAAACTATGTTTCTCTGTATTGAGTAAGAAGCTGTATAGTTTCCTATTATGCCTTTTTCACTACAGAGCCCCAAAAAACTAAGTAAACCGAAATTTAATCAACTACAACGGATCCCTCTTTTCAATCCCGTCATATCCCCTTCAGGATAGATTGGGGCCATAAAATGGTAAATAAGGAATATCAAGACTTACCTGACACACTGCTTGTTTAGCTACGAATAGTCTAGAATACTAAATGTGCACGTATCTTGTATCTAGGAAAAGGTGGGAATACAGTTTTATGACTACATCGAGTGTAGTCCAAGTGTAAGGAGGACGCGATTAATCATTTCAAAAGTGTTTTGCCGATTTTGTGATTTTGGGGCGTTAATGGTAATAGGTCATTTTTTGACGCACTGTGGAGGTAACATGGCACCGTCTAATTCTGCCTAATAAGAGTCTTAAGCGCTGCCGTATTCCAGTATAAAGGGTGTGGTAAAGGACGCGTTACTTTTCAATCTTCAGATAGTAATGCATCTATGGCCGACTTCAGTTAGGAGTCTATTCTCATCTTAAATTTATTATGTTTGTTTATAATACAAAAAAAAATAATTAGAAATTAAGTATGTATGTTTTTTTAACTAAGCCATTTAGTATTTTTTTCTTTAAGCTTCCATAGATACTTACATTACCCGCGTAATGATTTTCACTTGCACCACCACCAACTCTAAGCTTCTCCAGTATATTGCATATTGGCAAGATATTTTGTTAAGCAAATACTCGACGAGACAGCTCATAGTTTACAGCTCCTCAGGATAGGATTCTCTTTATTTATATCCTATATATTCCGTTCCCCCTGACTTTTATGAGATATCGAAGGAAAATAGCTTATAACTGTCCAAGTAGCGTATATTATTTAGGGGAGGGATTTTAGAGGGGATATGAAAATCGTTTATGCGAGTACAATGATGTTAAAAGAGTATTTTATTATTAATGTTTTTGTAATGGTAGTTGTAATATAGAGGGGAAATTTGTAACCACCATGATATTATTATTATTTTGGAACGCCTCGCATTTTTTTCAGCCTTGGGTACTTTTAACCAGGACACTGCAGTTTTATGGTGTGACTGTGGTGCCGCCGAATTCGAATCCCGTACGATTTAACCTTTTTTTATACTAAAGAGTAGTAGACGAGCATGCAGTCCACCTGATGGTAAGTGGCTACTGCCGCCCATGGACATATGTAGTCGACCCCAGATAGGTTTAGATATCCCTACCTGAGGTCGGCCACAGATGCGCCGCTACCCCTGAGGACTACGCTGGAATGTCTCGGGAAAGTATGTGTCAGTCATGTCTGTCCTTATCAAACCTTTAAAACCAGAACACAGCAGCGCTTAACACTGCTGTTATGAGGCAGAAATAGGTGTAGCGGTGGTGCCGCCGGAGTCGAACCACAAAGGGTTCTACCACCTTCTAGTATTCCTTTCTTCTTAACCTTCAAATAGTCATTTTTTCATTTTAAATTACTAGGTATTATATCTATTAGCAGTCTATTCAGCTAGAACGTCTGAAAACTACACTGTAAATGTAATTAAAAAACGATGTTTTCAAGAATGAAATGAAAATACGGCACCCATTCACACCGAAGCACGTCTATAAAAAGAGAGACCAATTAGAGTGCCGAGGTGCCAATTAGCTGAGTTCGTTCCGGTGTATTTGCTACCTGCCTTTTATCCGGATATAGTTACGACCGGCAAAAGTCTAAACAAAGGCTCAGAAATATCGGAACCCGGATATACCCGGAATTACATTAGAAATTTTGTTAGAATCTTTGAAAGATTTTTTAGCGTCTTTGAAGACTTATTGGAGTATATTAAAATTGCAATTTCTACAAATCAGCACTAAATGAGATTTCATGGAATACAATATGCTACACTGATGTAAGTCGTGATAGACACTAGTATCAAGCAGTAATTTATTTACAACGAGTTACAACATTTAAAATAATTTACAATACAATAGTTTACAGATTTACAATTACATATAGTGCTTAAAATTCTAATATAATAGTAATTATTTGGATACTCGTCGAATTTTCATACGATTTCTAAATTATATTTCCAAGTAATAAATCTAAAATTAATAACTCATTAGAAAAGAAGAAGCTTACAAATATATCAATATAACTTATCAAAAAATACATAAATAAAAGTCTTAAATAAATAGTGATAAAAAAGACTAGCAAATAAAAAGGCACAGACGGCATGTGTGAGTCAGCCGTCCGAGCAGCCCAGACGCAGGGGGCAAACTGAAAATCAGAACCATGACGCAGTTTGCATGAGCCTGCACGTGGCACATGCTGAGTTTGTCCCTTTTCGTGGTCGTTGCAACACATATTATTGTAATAACTGATTGTACATTTTATTGTCCTTTTGTTATTGTTTTATTTATTATTTTTTTCTTTTGTTTTAGGTTATTTTTATTTTTTTTGTCTCTCTCTATTATAGTATCTCATTTGTGTTGCAATTATCCGAATAAATGTTTCTTTCTTTCTTTCTTTCTTCATGGAACCGAACCTCGGACGTCGTCAACCGAAATTGAAACCACTGAACCATCGATTGCTCTTAAAATACGTTCGCAGATTCCAATTAGCTGCCAACGTCGCTGTATTTGGGTTCTCTTTATCCGGGTTCGGTAACGACTTTTGCAATCAGCAAAACATCAAGCTGGAATGCGGGCGGCAGCTTCTTTCTGCGATGTCAAATTACATTAGCTCAGTATTGCAGGAGTGTAGTTTGTATCTGAATGCATTATTCTCTCTTCTGTTTATTTCAGCTTTTATCATCGGCATTGTCGATCTTTTACGTCTAGTATTTTTTTTTCAAATTTTCTTTACAAATTTGCAGTTCATTTGATGGTACATGCTCATTGCCTCAGGTAGGTTGTAGATTGCTGGTTAGAAACTCGGCCTGGTCAATCGGGGGGTCCAAGGTTTGAGTCTCCGGCACCTCTGATTTTTCAATTTTATAAATCATCACTTACTTACACCGTGACACAATATATTTACGCCAGAGAATTCTTAAAAAAAGTTCTCAAGGGAATGTGAATTCTACCGATCCTCGATTGGACAACGCGGTAAACAATGATTCCTCTCATTTTGGAGGAGTCTGATTCCCAGCAGTGGGACAGTAATGTGTTAACGACGACGTGCACAAAAATTGTTTCCTATATCCGTTTAGCTTTAAAACTCTCGCACTCTTGTAAAAATACGTACACAGTTACACCAACACAAAAACAAGGATAAGTACGAAATACTAAACGTTTTTCAAAAAACTCGTGACGAACTAAACTCGTAACGTAACTCGTACAAAGGATCACCCGAGTGAAGATGTCTCCAGATTTTAGTCGGATCTCAACAGAGCTCCAATTTGTTATTTTACTTTCCCTCTATTCAATCGAGTTTCTTTTGAACTGTACAACATTGCTCAATCAAGTTTCAATGAGATTCGTAGGGGTTAAGGAATGATGAAGATTATTTCTGCTTATCTATTTGTGTCTTGATCATGTACTTCATGTTTTTCCATAAGTTGATTCAACTTATTGTGTTATGGAAGTAACAAATGAACGTAAGTTTACCTGATGTTAAGGTTACCCTTCTGTAATGTGTATTTCCTATATACGTTGAGAATTTTACCTGATCCGCCACACTCATGAAGACTAAGTTGAAGGGTTTTGAATAAATTATTCATCGGAACACTGGTTATTTTAATTTTTTGCAAGCGAATAATTTGACTTTTATTACATGTTATGATGCGCAGTATTTAACTTACATTTAGTTTTAAATTTAAATCTTATTTGTGGTGGCAGTATCTTATCTTTTTTTGAAGAAAGTGAGCACTGTAATCCATGATCAAAAGGAACCAAGGAAAAGTAGACCAGATCCTATTTCCGTATCCCAAATCTCCTGAGGGCAATGGAACTCCTCGTATAAGTAATAAATAATACCATCTAGTGCTTCCTAAAATCAAATGGCCAGGTTTACATTGACCAGCAATATTCTTTGCCAAAGCGGAGGGCGTCACGTTTCAAACCTCGGGGAAATACCTTTGCGACAGGATTTTACCGTAACGCTGATATCACATGTCATTCCGTAACCCCGTACGTGATGTTACCGAATATTGTTCAAGATTGTTTTAGTTATTGCGGTGTCAGGTGCGTGAGGAATGTGTGCGAGGAAGGAATTTTTTGATGAGTTACCCAACGATTTGGCTTTTGTAATAGATTTGCTTTTACTCGCTTTCAATAGCATGAAGCGCGCATAGTGTCACAATTTTTATAGATCGTAACTCATCTTCCTAGTTAAGCAATTTTAGTATCAGATGGAGTTGGGTTTATGTACATGTATCAAATTATACTACAAATTTATCAATTTTAACAGAATTCACTTTTCTTACATACAAAGTTTAAATAACGTTAAAGCGTTTAAATAGAATGTAGTGTTGAAATATAGTGATCACATATTGAAACTTATGATGTAATAGCTAAGCTCTGAATAAACACGATGTTCATATTTCGTAATGAAAATAGTCTTCACTAAAGAGCGAAGGGCGTCACATTTCAGCCCTCTGGGAAAATACCTTTGCGACAGGATTTTACCGTAACGATGATATCACATGTCATTCCGTAACCCCGGACGTGATGTTACCGAATATTGTTCAAGATTGTTTTAGTTATTGCGGTGTCAGGTGCGTGAAGAATGTGTGGGCATGAAGAAGGTTTTAAGGATCGGTACCTCTAGTGTTTTATCATTTATGTTTTCCGCTTGTCTTTAATCCGATAGGTGTTACTAAAAATTGCATCAAACTATTGTTATTATTGTTTAGTAAACAAGTTTTTGATTTTCAGTCGTGGTGAGATGATGATATGATATGGCGTTTACAAGCGTTGAATAAATTATCGGATATATTTAGGATGGATTGTACTGTAAGCCAGTTTAAAGTTTTGCGTTAAAGTTAAGTATAACAATAATTTTGACAATAACGATGGAATATACCAATTCTATGTAGCACCAGGTTATTTTTTGATCGTCATTTGTATCACTGTCAAGACATTTTTAGGTGACCTTGACAAATGCGGAAGTTGACAAAAACAATATGTTTAGCCGACTAAAATCGACCGGTTAGCGTTAATTGTTTCTACAGCGTTATGTTAAACGTAATTAAATGGTACAAACCGTGAATTGCTTAACCGTAGGTTTTGTCGGGGAGTTAGGCTTTTGTTAACGTAAAATTACATGGTGCAACCCACCTTTAGAATATGTAATAACATAGAACGGTTGATTATTTGTCGTGAATACGGAAACAATTTTGAAATTTAACCCTGTGGTTTACCACGTGATCAAAGCCCGCAATTCCGTTCATCCTAAAGCCATTTTGCAGGTATCCATGACATATAAAACAGAGACAAAGGAAAAAGCTGTCAGAACTCTTTTATATATAGAGTTTTTATGACGGTATTGAAAGAGCAATGAATGGCTTTTAATTACCTAGATGATGGATACTTAATTTGTTTAAACGACGAATTTATAAAAGTGCTAAACTAGCTTTCGAGACACTGAAAGTCTTTCAAAAAGATACTATTAATATATAAAGATAGACATTTAAAATCATTTTAGAGATCATTCAGTCTAAGCTAAATCGATTTCGTTGCGAACAAGTCGTTAATTTCATTGAAGAATGCAGATTGTGTAGTTCCTTTACGATTACAATACGATTTACAAAGTAAGGAAATGTCGAGGCAATTTATGACAGGTGCAGCTTCAATTTAATTTCAATTCAAGTTTGGGCATCAGTTGTAAGTTACAAACCTCGTTGGATACCACAGTTTCATAAAGATCAACACGTGTTGGCTACTAACTCGTATATTTGTATAGCTTTTTATATTGAATAAGCTTAGTTAGGTATGCTTCAGCCCTCTCCTAATTATTTAAAAGGTTTGCTCAGTCGAATATACAGATATTGAAATAAAAAATACACCTGTTACTTATGCGTATAATAAATAACAATACAATATTATCCTAATACATTGGAACGTATTATTATTGTAACATCTACAAAAATATATCCATAAGCGATACATTCTTAGCGATAACGATATATCACGCAGCGCACCTGTTCCCAATAAACAACCCCAATGTGTTATCATTGTCACGCGGGTGACCGACCGCGTGTCTTACCTGCATGTTTAAATTAACTTTGTATAGTTTGGACATGGGTCTCCGAGTGAGACGGATCAAGGCCATAATAATTTAAAAAACAAAGGTAATCCGACTTTTTATTGCCACGCGGGCGGTCGTACACCGCGTGCGTGGCCAAGCCGCATGTGTGAATTAGCAACTTCCTGCGTGGTAGGTGGTTGCATAACATGAAAAATACCAATGTTGCGAGTAAAGCTGCACGTGAACCGCGAACTGAACCCGCGTGATAGGAAGAAGGCCTGTAGAGCATGCTTGATGCTTGAGACTTGAACTGGAGATATATATATATATATATATATATATATATATATATATATATATATACGCGGTGTACGACCGCCTGCGTGGCAATAAAAAGTCGGAATGCCTTTGTTGCTTTGCCTCTCACTCGGAGACCCATGTCCAAACTATACAAAGATAATTTAAACATGCAGGTAAGACACGCGGTCGGTCACCCGCGTGACAATGATAACACATTGGGGTTGTTTATTGGGAACAGGTGCGCTGCGTGATATATCGTTATCGCTAAGAATGTATCGCTTATGGATATATTTGTGTAGATGTTACAATAATATTACGTTCCAATGTATTAGGATAATATTGTATCGTTATTTATTATACGCATACTTATGCGTTACTTAACAGGAGTATTTTTTATTTCAATATCTGTATATTCGACTGAGCAAAGGTCCTTTTAAATAATTAGGAGAGGGCTGAAGCATACCTAACTATGCTTATTCAATATAAAACGCTATACAAATATACGAGTTAGTAGCCAACACGTGTTGATCTTCGTGAAACTGTGGTATCCAACGAGGTTTGTAACTTACAACTGATGCCCAAACTTGAATTGAAATTAAATTAAAACTGCACGGCACAACAATATATATAAGCTGTAAGCGTGTTAAGAGTTGTTGTGCCCTGGTTTGAAGGATGTGGTGAGGGAGACAAACTGTTCTGAGACGTTCCAGCTTAGTCCTTAGAGGTAGCAGCGCTTCTGTAGCCCACAGCAAGTAGGAATCTAATCCTATCTGGGGTAGACTACACATGTCTATGGGTGGCAGGAGCCACTTACCATCAGGTGGACTGCATGCTTGTCTGCTACACATATATATTATAAAAAGAACTCAATCGCTTGCGACGCGTCCACACGTTTGTGGGTTTGTAGATGTTTGTAGCAAGTGCCAGCGTGTGGTTGCAGCATTACCTTAACAAATATCCGTAGCAATAGATTCTTACCGATATCCATATATCACGCACACCTGCTCCCAGTAAACAACCCAAATGAAAACACCGTTCCGCCATAATGCCCCAATATTATCAAACTCATGAATATTATATTCCCATCGTCTAGCTATCGTGTTACAATAAACCGATTTATGTTGGAAGTTATCGTTTTGGTGATTGGTATTGTATTTATTATATTATTGTATTGTTATAATATGTTTATTTTACATTTGTGTATGTATTTTGAAGGTGGGAAACCCTTTGTGGCGCGACACCGGAGGATTATTTCTATCCTGTAACAGTCAGTGTTATGTGCTTTTGTGTTACGGTTTGGTGTGTGAGGTAAGGAAGACATACTAATTCGAGGCGTTCCAATTTAGTCCTCAAGGGTAACAATATTTGTGGCTGACCTCAGGTAGGACTCTTATCTTATCTAGAACCAATGGGCGGTAATAGGCTTTTACAAACAGGTTAACTGCATGCTCGTTCGCTACTTCTGTATTTAAAAGAAATATCCTACAAATAATGACGATATTAATAAAACCTACACATTTATAGAAATATACGCTATTAACTGTAATATTTGTATCAAAGCCGGATTATTTCTCAAGTACAACGCCAGCTACTCTTATCTCTCCCCACCTGAGAATATTTTAAAAATTCAAGACTAAGCTGGAAGCGAAATTAATATTCAAAGAATAGTTATCAAGGCGGGGGAGAATTCTATTTTAGTCGCCCGCGTTCACTTCGTGGACTTTTCAGCTTAACTATCTCATTTTCGTTACCGTTATCATGGAGCTAGTGAAACTTAGAAGTGTCTGTTCTATTTTATGGATGACATAGTGTCTCACTTCACTAGTATATCTTGGTTTGATTCTTGATAAATGGAGGTGTTGAATGTTGATGAATGTATGTCTTCTATCTTTGTCTAAAGGTCTGGGATCATCGAATTTAAAACACATATATAATTTATAGTAGTAGTAAATATTTCTAACTTACATATGTGTAATACAACTGTTGGTTCATAGGTTAGCCATAGCTTTGTTTAAAGGGCTGGGATCATCGAATTTACAAATATAATTTATTATAACTACATATATAATTTATATAATTACATATATAATTTATTATAACTACTATAAAGCCTCAGGACTACAACTGTCGGTTCTTAGGGTAGCCATAGCTGACCTATGAACCGACACTTGTAGTCCTGAGGCATAATAACGCATCCGTGTTCGACTTAAGGTAGAATCCTTGTTATACATGGAATAGGTCACAAATATTCATGTAACTACTAACATTAGGTGGACAATCATAAGAAATACTGTTGCCACTAATACTATCGTTATAAACACCTTGTGAAGTGGTGGTAGTTTGACATTCAAAAAGTGTTCTGTAAAGAACCTATTTCAATAAAAAAAAATGATTTCATTTGATTTGATTATTATGACCACTTCGACTTCAGTCAATAATAAAACAATATACGGTAAAGTAATTTATATAATGGTAAAGAAGACCTTAATTATGTGTTACATACTTATATGAAAGGTATGTCAATTCTATATGACCTCAACTCTATGACTGTTGAGTGTTGACGTGTAAGATGCTTATATCGTAGAACTAAATTTGCAATATCTTCTAGACTAACACTTCTAGATTATAGGATATTTTTGACTTATAAATATTATTATTAGTAGCTGTAGTTACAAGGTTCTTTGAGTATGTTATGGTTATGATAACAACTTTACTATATCCGCTTCATTAAAATTACATTATGCGAAGCTGTTCTTTATACCATGCCCCTAATAAATAATACATATTCTAGCATATCATCTTCATAGAATATATTTGTGCCAATCGTTGTTGCTACGACAATTACGAGTATAAAACATTATTTTCCGAGGTGTTCCAGCATAGTTTTTTTATCTTCTTATAGGCTTGCGTTTGGCTGCAACGTTACCTGATGTTAAGTGAGATGCAGCCTTGGATAAAACACACTTGCCTAGAAGTAGCCTATTTACCCTCGACTTGAACAATCCTCAGGGATAGTGTTGCATCTGTGGCTGACCTTAATTAGGAATACGTAATCCTATCTTGGGGTCCATATGTCCATGGGCGGTAGTACATCACCACTTACGATCAGGTGGACCGCTCATCTGCTACTTCTATATTATTAACGAAATAATAATTATGCCTTCCCCATTAATATCTTCCTCCTGAGGTATTCCCGGAGCGCTATGACATGGGACTCTTCAAAAAAGGTGCAAAAAGAGCTCTCATACAAAGCCGGCGATGCATTGGCGACTCCTCTGGTGTTGCAAATGTCCATAGGCGGCGTTGACTACTTTCCATCAGGTAGCACGACTGCCTAATCGTTAGGTAAAACTATAAAAAAAAAACACCAATATCCGATCTACTGGATATGGGTTTCATAACTCAGAGTTAATAGAGTTCGTTGTAATAACTGCAAATTACGTGTAACTCCTTTTCGAAAAATATGTAAACTACAATAATTATATTTATGTATCTAATTGCAAAGTGATTCCAAATTTACTTAACCTAGCTGATCTAATTACACAATTATAGGGCTCTGACTGTTGAGGATGCCTACTGTTCATCATATTCCCGTCAATTAGGACCATATTCCCGGTGACGTGCGATAAATTCCCAGCTCACAGCTGTTCCGTGTATAATTTCATTATGCCCGGCTACTGCGGCGCAGGTTAACATCATTTATGAGCTGGTACTTTATATAATTTATGTGGAACTATTTTTATGTGGGATTATTTTTAAATGATTAACGTGTGGCTCTTGACTTACCCTTCTCTTTGAGACTTGTCTTTTTACCACGCTTTTATTAACTTGACCTGTTATTTGAACAATTATCAAGAACACAAAACACAATTTTAATAGTTTTATCCCATTCTTCTCATCAAGATCGTCAGGAATCAGGATTCGTTAATCCTTTTCCATTATATTTTCCTTGTGTGATTTTAGCGTGGTTTTTAGTGTACTATCATTATTTATTTGTATTTATATAAAAAGCCCTTGTAATACATAATAATATTTGGAAAGGAACAGTAAGCCCGTTTGTACTTTTTTCTTATTTATATTATGTTAAAAATTGTTGTTTGTACGTTGAGGGTCATACAACCGCATAATAGTCTAGTCATGTATTTACCATAATATGTTTTCAGTTCAAATTGGATGCGTAATCTTCGCAATAGGATATTCAATATATGATATAAATATTATATAATGTAATCATAAAATAATGAAATAGATGAATATTTTATATAAATCCCAAGTTACATACTATAAATTCCCGACTCCAGGTGTTTGTGAACAATTACACGCTTCTAGAGCCACTACAATACAGTTTGATAACACTTGATATTCTATCCGCAAATTGGAAGCTCGCTTCGCATTTTGTCAATAACTTTATTTTGCTACTACTTTTCTCCGTAAGAACTAATATAATAATATTCAATTTTCATAAACTGATAATGACCATAATGCAGTTTTAACACTTAAAGTAATGGGAATTTTAGAGACTTCAAAAATGATGTGAAATAATTTAATAATTGACTAGGTATATTCCCGGCTACGCGCTATAAATTCCCAGCGCGCTCCAACTGTTTCGTGAGTAATTACATTACGTACAGCCACTAGGATGCAGGTCGGCGTCATTCATGAGTCATGAATTAATTATGCGCTTCCAGCACCTAAGTGTTTAATTGATGCAATTAAACAGTTATTTTAGAACTCATTTATTATTTAGCCGTGCTGTGCCTGTAATAGCTCTATTTCCCGTATGTTAATGGGTTTTAAGCACAAAATTGTCATACAAATATCATTTACAATTGAGCTGATTTATTGTTTTATTATCTTTGTGACATGTAGATAAGTTATACAGTTATAGAACATAGATAGACAGCGACCAATTAGTTAGACTACATGATTGTTAGTAAATAAAATGTTAAAAAAATATGTTTTGTACACAATTTCATTTAGTTGCCTAGATATTATTTATCATAACAACCGTAACGAGAAATAAACTGTATTCTTTAGAAAAACTCGAACAAGAAATCTCTAACAAGTTTTCGATCCAATTACTTCTAACAAATTCTATTTACAAGAAATGTTGTGAAACTTCCGTGATCACATCTATTATTATTACAGTTTACGAAGTATCCACGTAAATTAATTCGAATAACTTTGACGAATTACACTAACTAGGTTCATGTTTAAATCGTCACCATTGAATTTGTAACTTAAGTTAAAGAAAACAGTCCTAAGTAATTTTATCTGCGAACGAATTTGAAATGTATTCCTTAAGCATTAAGTTGTATATGCTATTACGGCGCTTAAGACTTAAGTTACAGCGAACAGTGTCAATTAAATCAAACGTGTTTCTTGTTACAACTTTTGAATAAATAGTTGAAACTTTGTTGGCTGCCATCTGTCATAAACACAGATCTGAGTAAGATATTATAGCACTTTAATAGACCCAAGAATTCGCGAGAGGCGCACAAACGGCTGAAGGTCGTATACATAGGGATGCGTATTATGTGCGTGACCTAGACGTTTTTTCAATCAATAAATATTACATACATTTATATACAGATAAAGTTAATTACAAATTTCTCGCTGTAACGTAACTATGAAAGAATCTTTTTAAGTAATCAAACTCTTACGTTAACTACCTGCCAAGCAATGTAAAATACCGTTAGTTTTAAAGTATGAGTGTTTCGTACTCGTGTGCCAAATTTTGTCTCAATGTAATGTAGGTGAGCACTTAAAATAATATCTTTGAAAATTCGGTCCCTGAGGTCCAAGCGGGACATAAAAGCTTGTATTATATAAAAGCGTAGTAAAACACATACATTGTAAGGATCGCTAAAACTGGCGCGTGCATACGGAGCGAGCGTTCGCTCTTCAGCGTTCACACGTTGCGGTTGTCGCACGTGTTAAAAACCGCTACACACACGCGCACTTTTGGTGGTCAGTTAGTCAGTGGGATGGCGCGAGGACCCAATATGAGACTTGGTTCCGAGAATATTTCCGAGACTTTATTTCGGTCTGTCCTGTGCCATTTGCCAGTCATCCGCTTGGACGACACGCAGTTCCTTCTACCACTTCCATTTTGTCCTTCCAGCGGTACTTTGGACGGCCGACCGGACGGCGGTCACACGACAGCCCCTCAAGCTCAGTCAGTAAGCTCATTACACAACACGATCCTCTTCTATTCTTTCAACTTATGGTGGCGCTTACACTTTTTCAATACAAACATGCGAGCGTTAATCCGCGTGAGTTTTAGCGGACGCCGTAACTGAGAAACCTAGCGTAAACGCTCAAAACGTCCCCCCGTGTAACACCCTCTTGCATGTGAAAGGAATGTGACAAAGTAAACTCCACTCATACGCTTTGTAGTGCTTTGTGAATATGCGTGGGCTTTGTCATGAAATGTCTCGCAATATTTATCGTATGCATTGAATTCTTGCAAACATTTTTGCAAACGTTCGCCCGAAGTTATTTGCATACGTGAGTGGTGTATTGATATGGAGATATTTGCAATTGATATGGGTAACATTAGAATCTATTAGAAATAAATTCTAGAATATATTTTACGTAACTAAATCTTACTTTTTAGGGTTCCGTACCCAAAGGGTAAAAACGGAACCCTATTACTAAGACTTCGCTGTCTGTCCGTCTGTCACAGGGCTATATCTCCGGAACCGTAATAGATGCATAACGGTGTCAGCTATAACAACAAATACTACACTATACAACAAATCGGATTTTTTCGGAATTTTTCGATCTAATTTTTTAAACCGTACTAGGCAGACAGTTGAATTTTTTACAATCCGTTTACTATATAATAACTGGTATTATAATCAATACAAAGAAAAACCATAAAGCATATTTTAAGATACTTATTTTAATTTTATTATACGTTGTTTACGTATCATTCATCATCACCCCAACGCCATCTATTGTTGTTTCATATAACTAGTAAACAAGTAAAAAATAATGAACATTTGGTGGTACGGAAGCCTCCATGTGCGAGCTCGACTCGTACTTGGCGAATTTTTTATTATTCGGTTCTCAATAAGTAAAGAGAAACTCAGCTCTGTCTATTGAACGGTGTTCTATTTCCGATAGGAACAAATGTCTATGTTTTAGTCAATTGTCCTGACTATAAGATATATGTATGAAAAAGTAAATCGTGCCCTTTAAAAGTTTCACATAATAAAAAATCATGCAGATAAATCTCGATATTTGGTGAAATACGCAGATTTTGAGTCTGAAAACGTGACCTCTCCCCGTATGTTTTCATAAGGCGTGAAACTAAAAAAAGTATTTAAGTAGTAATAAAAACAACTTTTTAAACAAAACTGATTGAAATAATATACCCGTTATATTTTGAGAGAGGTGATATTTTCGGTTACACGCCACTTTACCTACTTATAAACTTCCCCAAGAGTCCAGTTGAGATACAAGTAACTTAAAATGAACAACACGTTTAGACGGAACATGTTCCGAAGAAATTCTCCTTATTTGATTTATTTTCTTTCCACAACTTGTCCGACTATTTCTAGAACGGATTGCTATTTTTAAACTATCTTACACGCGTTACCTGCCTCGATAGTTTAGTTTGGAAGTTTCAGGATAAACTTTCATGTAATTGAAGGATTAGATGTGCCGATAACTACTTAGTTTCGATATTCGAGAAAATAATTATACATAACAAGTATGTGATAGGACCCTGCCTTGTGAGAGTATAATCTATTACCTACTTTTGCCTAATATTATCAGTATTAGTCGTCGTCAGTAATAGTGTCGTAAGGGAGAAACCGTTACTCCCATACAACTAAGCCCTTAAGGGTAACAACACATCTTTAGTAGGAACTAAATATAATATTGTTTGAAGCTTATTACTAATTGCCTTGGGCAGCAGCTGCCGTTTACTTACTTCTCAAATACTACTAGTTATAATAATACAATAGTTAAATATATATGTAATAAGTAAATATTAGTCTTTTTGAAGTCGGCGATTCAAAAGTAATCATAAGTTCTAAAAATACTGACACAGAAAATCACTGTACCACGATACGATTTATATCCAATACAGATATGATTGCCTGTAAAATATTTAGACGCGGTTTCAACAGACCTGCTCAGTTTTGAAATAAAATTTTATATTTTATTTTGTGGCCAATCCGAGACGTCTTGCAATTTAAAAGTTACTCGCCTTCGCCTCGAGAGCTGCCCACGTTCGAGAAACTAGTTTATAAGTTACCTTAGAGGGTTACGTGTGTGGTATTTACGTGATTGAAGGATTATTCACTACATTCAGCTTGTATTATATAAAAACGCAGAAAAACACATACATTGTAAGGGTCGATAAAACTGGCGTGTATACACGGAGCGAGTGTTCGCTTTGGATAGTTTGTAGTAGCGGCGCTGAACTGATTTAGATGATCGGTATATGAGCGGGCGCACGGCGCGTTTGCACGCGGCATCCGACCGCCGCGTGTGTTATAAACCGTCAATACACTCGCACCCATAGTGGTCACTTAGTCAGTGGGATGGCGTAGCGACCAAAAATGAGACCTGGCCTCCGAGAATAAGATCCTACATCTTGTTTATAAACTAGTTTATAAGTTACAGGATATGGATGGTAGATCTCTTACTAATTTAGCCCAAAATCGAGGGATTTACTAAGAAATGAACCATGCCCCTGCTGGCTCCATCATCAGATCAGTTCCAAAATATCAAATTATAATATTGTCATTCAATTACATACATGTACGAAGTTTCACTTCGAGACGACAGTTCAAAGTAGGTAAAAATTGACTAAATAAATGGTATTATTTTGTTTGCTGGTTAGTTACTAAATTGTTTTTTTTTACAAACGAAGATCGATATTTTTAAGTGTGTAACTAGGTAATAATGTGATTTAGTACTGCCTGACACGTTGTGAGTCGGTAGAAACTGTAATTTAAATAAAAACTCGATCATTCCTTTTTGTTGGTTTCAGTCCTTTCATGCAAAAACGGCCTAAACTTTTTTTTTCAACTTTAAATGGTAAGAGTGGTACCTTTTTGAAATCTCTATTAACTGGAAATATTTTTTTGCGCAATGTACACATATAGTCCAGAACATTTTTTTTCACAGCGATGAGTCAAAGTTGAGGGAAAAATAGTAAAAAAATTAAAATCTAAGAGTATCCCTATTTTTTTCATGGTTCCTTTACATCTTTTAACCAATTTACATTTCAATATGATAGACCAATTATCTGATAGTATTAAATAGAAAAAATAAACACTGCATCACCAAATTTGTACACGCAGTTAACGAAAGAAGATGAAGAGGGCTGAATTTCTCAAAAAATCTAAAACAATTGATAGTGCAAAAGCGATGTCACTTTTACTAAGGTATTTTTTTTCCTCAGAGAGGTCAGACCCTCACCTATGTTCTCCCCAAGTTTGTCGTGGTACTAACGGGACACCCTGTATATAGAAACATATTTACAAACGTAATTTTATGATAAGTGATCGTTACAAAAGTAACTATATAGTTTTATAATTAAGAAATTGGTCATTATGTTTCTTATAAGATTGTGCTTAGAAGATATCATTCATTGGCAATGTTAATACTACATAATATTCGTTATATTTTAGTCAGATAAGTTGATTATAAGTAAGTCCTTGTCGAATCAGTTCCTTTAGAAGTTAAGATGAATATTATGATTGTTCACTTATTTATTTATTTCAATATATTCTAACCAATTTCACTTTATTCTAAGTAATTTGTGTGGTATGCAAAGGCCGCGTTCAACTGCCTATCGATAAAATTATATTATGTATAGAATTGTAAGAAATATGGCACAATATTTGCCCCAGCGAATGAAATAAAAGCACCTACCTACCTTGGCTTCAAAGTCGATCAGCATACTCGAGGAGACTCCGGAGTGATGCTCAGAGCGCCATCACGTCGCTCATTGAAAACACGGTGTGGTCTTTCTGAGTAGTTGTCGCACACACTTCACACGTCACTCAATACACTTCACAAGGCGCACACGGTGGTCACATACACTTGACAAGGCACTCACAACAAGACACAGAAACAGGCGCAAATAGCATATACAGAACGCGCTATATAAGCTCACCGAGCACAAGGCGACGACCGATCGCAAACAGTATAAAAAGAACTCTGGTGGATATTTTTGTCCTACCCCCAAATTGATATGGATTGAATGTGATTACATTGTTTAACTAATTAATACTTTATTGAAAGTTATTTTCATCTTATTTTTATAAAATATTAGCTTTACCCGCGGCTTAAAGAAGTTTTCACTTCAAAAATATAAAATTAGTGAGGATAATATTTATACAAATTGTCTTTAGCAGCTAAGTCTTCAATTACGGCAGCGTGCATATAAGCTTCTTAGGTAACTTTTAGGGAATACAGTAAGCTTCCCAGGAAACTTCTAGAGTAGTTTATACAATATTGGTAATTCTCGAGGCATTATATAATGTGGGTATCTCTCCAGGCACACTACATACATTTAAAATTGCAATTTGCCTTACTAGCTAGCTTTACATTATATTACACCAAGTTTTTTGCTACATGGCCCTTATATTATATATATATATATTTTTTTCAAGGTTGGAAACATATCTATTTTACAATAACGATAAGATTTCAACCGATCATAACCGATTGTCATGCAATGTTGTATATAAATGACCAGGGGTTAAATAAATAATAGTTTAAAAAAACTAAAAAAATACACTTTTTATAGAAAATCCAACTAAAAAATAGAAAGAATAGTGTAAATAACATAAAAATATTTTATATCACGGCGTGCGTAAATTGACGTTTTACGCACGCTTCGCGTGCGCAAAACCCCCATTTCCGACCCCGTAATATAAAATTTTATACAACACGCGGACGAAAAATGTTTTTCTGACTCGTGTGATTGCAGTCCTCGCCTGCGGCTCGGCCTGCAAACTCACACTTGTCAGAAAAAAATTTTTCGTCCTCGTATTGTAATGTACTATTTTATTGTAAAAAAAGCGTGGATTTCCAAAATGGGAAAATGGGTTCACCCCATTACACTAAAATATTTTGAATATCGACAAAGAAATTACAGGGATACTAATATCTGGAGGTACTAATATTAATTGAGCAACGGACAACGAAGTTACAGATGATTGAAATTTGAGTTGGTATCGGTTAGGTTAGGTCAGGTCAGGTCAGGTCAGGTCAGGTCAGGTCAGGTCAGGTCAGGTCAGGTCAGGTCAGGTCAGATCAGGTCAGGTCAGGTGATCGGCGCGCCTGGTAGATTCCTTTATTGGTCTTAACGCAGACCTTCCCGGTCTCAGGAAAACAAAAATCGCTGATCCTGATTATCCTAGTAAGGATAACGGGTCAGAATGTTTAAAATATTGAATTGTCATCGGTCCTTAATAAGTATGCCAAATTTCGAGTTAATCCGACGTTTTGAAGGGGGTTAAAATCATGTTCAAAGATTCCGTTACATACTAACATACCAACATACCAACATACATACGTCTGAAGCTAATAAAAGCGTATTAAAAATGACATAGGGTACCTTTTTATCTCGAAAAATAATACTAGGTTACTAGGGAATAGGAATAGTTAAAACAAAATCTTAAAATAATCCTCTGATTGCATGCGAAGCCGTGGGTAAAAGCTAGTATTTTATATTTGTATTTAAAATGAAAATAACTTTCAATAAAATACTAATTAGTTAGTAATAGTACATTACAATACGAGGACGAAAAATTTTTTTCTGACAAGTGTGAGTTTGCAGGCCGAGCCGCAGGCGAGGACTGCAATCACACGAGTCAGAAAAACATTTTTCGTCCGCGTGTTGTATAAAATTTTATATTACGGGGTCGGAAATGGGGGTTTTGCGCACGCGAATAGCACTCTGTGACCTAAACCCGCATTTTAGCCACGCTTTTCCGTGTCCAAAGTAGCCGATTTTTACACCGTACGAATGTCAATACACTACCCTCACAGTTGTTAAAAATAAACTTTGTTATGATGGTTTCATACTTTTAAATGACATTTAATAATTAAAAGTTAATAAATATTACTTTGTTTAAAGGAATTATTCCGTCAATATTTTATTTTGGGTGTATTTATGTTGTTGACAATGTGTACCTATATCCTAAGCAATCGCATCACTGCAAGTGTAACTTTGTATATTTTCGCACGTCAAAGTAGGACATACTTAAATTAGGAATCGTTATCATAATTAGACATAATACTACTCTAGTAGAAACTCGATTAAGGGAACTGTTTGTTGTCATACGGCAGTCGGATTGTCGAAAATCTGGATAATTGAGTTTATGAAGAAAAGCTATTTGACCCGACTGAGTAAGGTAATGTTTTTCGACCGTATTTGTATGTATGTTTATTCCTTGGCAAGCCCAAACGATTTCACGAATTTTGATATATTATTACGTATCGTTGGATTCATTTAAATTGCGAGAATAACATTAGCTACATTTTAAGCAATCGAGTCTGGTTTTTATAGCAACTTTCTAGTTGCGATTTGTCGATTGTCGTCGCCAAATCGCAATGTAGCATCGTAGCAATCGCCAAAACGCGAATCGCCGATGCTAAATGTAGCTGATCTGCAAGTCATTACAAAGTTATAGTCCGCGTAAAACTGCTATTAGCTCTGAATATAGAAATAAATCGCGTCGCCGTAGCAAATTGTATGACTACACTTGCTCGCAACAACTTCAGAGCGGACTTTATCATTAGTATTAGTACATGATGTAATTGCTTACAATACTTTTTCATACATTTAGGTGGAGTTTTCACTATAAGCCAAAGGTCTAGACGCCACTTATCATTTAAAGATTTGTATGTATGTAGCCTAAATGGTTTCATGGATTTTGACGAATGGGTGCTGTTAGATTTGTCTTTAATACAAGAGCAGAATAATGGAATAGGCCAACCCATGAGTTTTTAAGCCAAAAATGTACTATATACTAATAACTAAATTTTCGACATCAAGAATTCTTCACATCAATTTTTATCAATGGTTGTGGTAGTGTCACGTTTTTCGTTGTTTTTTTTTTAATTTTTCATAATTTTAATTGCAATCTTTTATAAGTTTTCTTTTATTTCAAAATAATTATCATTTTTTTCTTATATTGCTTCAAAAGTATAAGCGGGTTTATGTCACACGAGCTATAAAATAGTATACGATACTTGTGACATAAGTACCCTATTATGTGCACGGCGTTTAGCACCCTCGCTGCGCTCGGGCGCTAACTTCACGCCGTGCAAAAATAGGCTACTTTGGCCACGCGTATCGTAATGTACTATTTTTAAAATCCTTGTCAACTTGAGGGTAGAACTAAAAATCCACCAGTGTTATCTTTTTACTGTTTGCGATCAGTCGTCCTCTTGCGGTCGGTGAGTTTATATAGCCACTCTGTATGTGTTATTCGCTCCTGTATTGTTGATAACTAGCCGTGCTACCGTAATTGCCTTGTAAAGTGTATGTGACCACCGTGTGTACTTTGTGAAGTTTATTGAGTCCCTTGTCATGTGTATGTGACCACCATGTGTACCTTGTGAAGTATATATGACCATAGTGTCTGCCTTGTGAAGTGTGTGTGACCAATCCTTAGGAAGTCCAGATCGTGTCTACTTTGATGAAGTGACAGCGCTGTGAGCATCACCCCTGAGTCTCCTCGAGTCTACTGATCGACTTAGCAGGCAAGGTAAGTGCTTATATTTCATCCGCTGGAAAATATCTGTGTCATGTCTCTTACAATTCCATACATATGTATTATGTAATTCTATATCGATAGGCAGGCGTCTGCCATTTGCGCGTCCCACAGGAACTTGAAACTTTAGGTTAGTTTAATTTAAATAAACACATAACCATAAACTGAAATACTTGACTTGATGATGCAAGGGCCATTCAGCCCTAGTTAAAGTAGTTAGTTTTTCGATGCTGGCGTATATATAATTTATTGTCTTTTCTTCCACACATACAAATTATTCTGAAGTCACCGGAAATACTATTTGTTATCATGCACACATCATCTAAAGTCTACCCACATCATGCTGACTCAATTTGCCAGAATCAATACACTTTGTACATAATGCCCGCGCTACACTCTCGAGTAATTGCTACGCTCGTTCCGTTGTCTCGAGCAAACTGGCTACTTTTTGTATTGTTACACTAATAGTGCCATCAACAAGTCTGCATTTAACTGTCAAGTGTGTTAGTAGCTTGAAGGTTTTTCTAGGAACAGCATTACGACTTTACAAAGAAAAGCAAGTAATATAATGTTTGTAATATAATAAAAGTATTAGACTTTTATTATATTACAAAAAATAATAATTGTCAATAGCAATTTTTTACTGTTTTTTTCTTATCTCTCGGCGTAGATATAATCGCTACTTAAGTATTTATATTTCCTTTCGATTTTAAATTACCACACAATTAGCCCATCATCACTTTAGGTCATAGATTTCATAAATTCGCTTCATATAATGAGTATCTAAAATAAGTCGAGAAGCTCTATAAAGCCTCTTTACTCGTATTATGATTAATTTTCTGTTCTTTGAATATGAAAATAATATATGAGAAGGTATGATAACCGAAATAGGACAGAAATAAATTTACTTAATTGTTATTCTATTTTACATACAATATTTGTATCATTGTATTAACTTACGAGTACATTTTACAACGTTTATTGTTCGTATAAACTATATTTAAGTAACTTATGCTCGTTTGTACTAAATACATGAATATATGCGACAAAATGTAGCTAGTCTGCTCGAATTGTAATGACTTGGTTTAAATAGGGGCGATTAACTCAACGATTTCAATACCGTTGTAGCATTCGCACTAGTGTGTCATTTTACGGTGTAGGTGTTACTATGAATAGACGGCTGTCTGTTGAAATAGCTAACACTTCTCATAATGCGATTCTATTGAAGGTAAAGTACTGCTTTGTGTTAGGCTTATCAAGTGGAACATTTAAGAAAAATATAAATGTCAGGTTTTTGTTTTTAGAGATTACGAATGATGTAACTAAGATTTATTGATAGATATAACGATATGATTTTATACATATTTGTTAAGTTTTTTTTCCGTTGCTGCCTAAAGTTTCACTTATGCAAAATATTTCAGTTCATCTACTGAAATTGTAATGACTTGGTTTAAATAGGGGCGATTAACTCTGAGATTTCAATACCGTTGTAGCATTCGCACTAGTGTGTCATTTTACGCGGCGTAGATGTTACTATGAATAGACTGCGGTCTGTTGAAATAGCTAACACTTCTCTTAATGCGATTCTATTGAAGGTAAAGTACTGTTTTTGTATTAGGCTTAACGGTTGGAATATTCTTGAAAAATATAAATGTCAGTCTTTTGATTTGAGAGATTCTTCTAAATGATTAGATATATGATTTTGGAGAGATGATTTTATTATTTCATTTATTCATTTTTTATTATTTCATTTCCACTCAAAAATATATGAATAAAAGCTACAAATTTAAATTGTTTTGATCATTATTTTTATAGGTTGATATATTATTGGAATTGAGAGTTACAATTAAATCGTTCAAGTCATTCAGAAAAATTACAACATTTTTCTTGAAGATTATTTGTAAATCATTATTAATTTATAACTTTCATAGATGTTGCAGTTAATTTTTAAATATTTTCCGCGTGAGTGTGTAACACACATTCGATCAAAAACAACCAATCTTACTCATAGTTACCGCGAGTTAGTTGTCTGTCCCGCTGCGCTGCCCGAAAATTTTCCTTATTTTCCCTTCAGAGGAAATTTTCCTCCCTTTCGTTATCCTTTATTTTAAATGGGAATAATTTGTGTTAGGAGAACCCATCAATTTTTCCGTAATGTTTGCTTTGTTGGGTTAGGGTAGTTGGGATAAGTTTAGTTGAAGAACTTTAACTGGTAGTTGGACGCTCGGAAATAATTTGATGGAAACTATATTTATTCTCCTGAATATTTGGACGGAAATCCTGAATTACATTAGCTGTAGTAATGAAAACTGTCAGTTTGATACTATACGATTAATTATGTAACTTTTTTTTATAATATACGAGTAGCAGACGAGCATGCAGTCCATCTGTTGGTAAGTGGCTACTGCTGCCCATGGATATCTGTAATCAACCCCAGATAGGATTAGATATTCCTACCTGTGGTCGGCCACAGATGCGCCGCTACCCCTAAGGACAAGCTGGAACCCCTCGGAAAAGTACAAGTATGTCTCCCTTACCACACCCTCCAAACCAGAACACGGTAGCGTTTATCGCTGCTGTTATGAAGCAGAAATAGGTGTGACGGTGTTGCCGCTGGAGTCGAACTACAAAGGGTTCTACCACCTTCCAAACTATTACAACTATTGCTTATTGTATGAATACAAAAATGAGCCACGCAAAATTGTCATAGAGTAGTAAATGGTGTAAGTGAATGTTTTAAAGAAACCAGTTTCGGATTAACTATGGTACTTATTTTGAATGCAAGGAAGCTCGTTATTAGTAATAATCAATCTATACATTTCTGCCTAACACAGATTGAAATTTGATAAATTCTAGTAGGCAGAAATTGTCACATTACGAAATTAAAATAACAGGCATTATTTGTTTACACAATTTGCGTAGTTTGTAATCATGACAAAATCGTAGCGGCAGAATTTACGTAATCATGATCCATGAAACTTACTTAAAATAATATCATAAAATGACGACCCGCGTGGCGGAGCGGCCACCATACCGGTCTGACGCGCAAAGGGTCCCGGGTTCGATCCCCGGCCAGACAGATATCTAAATGATAAATTTAGATTTCTGTTTCTGGGTCTGGGTGTTTGTGTATTTGTCTATGTGTGTGTCCATGGCACCCACGATACAGGGAATCCTAGTGTGTGGGGCTGTGAGTGTAGAAAGCGTTTAAGCGTTTAAATGAATATATTGTAAAATATTATTTCAAAATGTTATTTTATCTGCATTACCAACGTGCACGACAAGCATTCCAACAGTTCCTAGAACTAATAAGCTACGCCCGAAGATTACCAGCTCTAACGCAGTGCTACTTAGTAAGTTCCATCACACTAACAATGAGCTTAAAATTTTGTAGTATCCTGTGAAAATGAGTAACGTAAAGTTGCAATAAGGGCTCGCTTACCGCGATCACCAGGCAAATTCGCTTGCTCGAAAAAAACGCCTACCAACCATACATCTACGCCCTTTATTAATAACCAACCTTATCTCATGTTTTACCTACCAGGCTTTGACAATTTCTGCACTGTCAAAGTTCGATCTTTAGCAGGAAAAAGTTAATGGATTGATATTAATAACGGAACCGAACTTCTCCGTTACTTTCGGCAAGTCACATTCGCTCACCAAATTCGGTCGCCGCGGTCACTCGCCTTATGTCGGTTCTATGTAAGTTGGAGGAGTTGTTTGAATTCTCAGCAAACGAAGTAATTTGCCGACGACAAAATACCCGGTGTAAACGAGCCCTAAAACTATTTCTACGGAACGCGGTGCTAAAAGTAAAGTGTTTTCGTGAAACTAGCTGCAACAAAATTGGTAACCTTATCAACTTATTAACTGTACTTTTTTATAATATAGAAGTAGCAAATGAGCATTTTTTTATTATATAGGAGTAGCAGACGAGCATGCAGTCCATAGTATAGTATATAAGATAAGTGGCTACTGCCGCCCATGGACATCTGTAATCAACTCCATATAGGATTAGATTCATACCCGAGGTCAGTTACAGCTGCGCCGCTAATCCCGAGGACTAAGCTGGAACGCCTCGCACAAGTATTTCTCCCTTACCACACCGCCGGAGTCAAACCAGGGGGACTGCATGCTCGTCTGCTACTCCTATATTAAAAAAAATAGATGTGACGATGGTGCCTCCGCGGGCGTACAGTATACAGAGTATGTTATACTGGTTCGACCTTTAAAACGTAAAACTCATTCAATAAAGGTAAACTTCATACTATTTAGTACCTATAAAGCAAAGAAAATTAAAAAGGTTATTAAGACCACGCAGGTAAACTTTATAGCACTAAATAAAGGCTTGTGCTAGACCTAGCTTAATGAAACAGCTTAAGGTGTCACATAACTCTGCTCCAAGATTAATAGAAGGCACATCTTTACCTAGGTCATGTGTGTAGTTCAGAACGAAGGGTTTTGTAATAGAATAGTCCAATTTTTCGATATAAATTTGGTTTTGATGGTTTGTAAGAAAAAATACGTTCAATACTTATTAATATTAAATCAGATTTAACTTGATATAAATTATTTAAAAGGTTTGAATTTAGTAGAACCCTTTGTGGTTCGATTCTGGAAGTACCACCGCCACACTTTATCTACCTAATAAAATAGTTTCTACTTAGTCCTTAAGGTTAGCAACGCATCTGTGACTAAACTCAGGTAGGAATCTAATATTATCCGGGGTTGATTACATTTACCACCAGGTGTTTGCATGCATGATCTTTTGCTGCTTCCATATTATAAAAAAAGTGTCTGTAATAAAATTGTAATATTTTAATTAAATATTTATTTTAAGAAGTTAAAACTTATCCTTAGTCCATTTTCTCTCAATACTGAGCACGGATCTTCCCAAAGTGAAAATTACTTATCCTTTAGCATAAACGCAACGAAACCTAACCGAAAATATCACAGACAACGAACAAGTCCCCGAAAATTCTGACGAAACTTCGGCCTTCGTTATTGATCGATTTCAGAGGAAACCACTAGGCTATTACCGGTATCTTATGTAGCCATATTAATCGTCGTAACGGCCTTTAATTAACAGCACAATAAATCAGCGGTGATTAAACGTCATTGGCTCGATTATTTAAAACGAGCTTGTTATCGATCGTCATTAATTAAATGCAACATCTGTATTTTCGGATAAATTATTTGCTTTTCCGTTAACTATGGACGTATTAGCTAAATAGAGTCCTAATGAAGGTGGTACAAGTTTTTGTGGTTGAACTCCATGTACATCACCGCTACACCTATTTTTGCCTAATAACAGCAGTGCTTAGCGCTGCTGTGTGCTGATTTCAAGGATGTGGTAAGAGAGATATATTTATTTGAGCCGTTTCAACGTAGTCGTCAGAAAAAAATAGAAGTTTTGTAGAAATGAATCCGTGGCCGATCTTGGGTTGGACTCTAATCTTATCCGGGGTTGATTACAGATGGACAGCAGCCACTTACCATCGGGAAGACAACATGCTTGTTTTGTATAAAATAAAAATAATATGTTTTATGAATCGCGTGACACAACAGTGGCTACGGATCTGTAACCGTTCCGGGTCCAAGAACTCCGGATTTTCCGGATCTTATATCCGGTTGACGCACATCTAAATAAATAAGGGTACACTTGTTCTTTGTCTTTGAGTGCGTGTAAGGCATACAAGTGCGTGACATTGAATTGTAGTAGAGATATTAGAAGAAATTCAATGACAATTATGCATATTTACAGCGACCGATATTATGCCTATATCTTTTACTAGCTGACCTGGCAAACTTTGTACCGCCTCAAAATCTATTTATCAAATATATTTCATATCAAATATAGCCTATATTACTTGTGGATAATGTAGCTTTCGAATGGTGAAAGAATTTTTAAAATCGGTCTAGTAGTTTTTAAGCTTATTCATTACAACCAAACAAACAAAGTTTTCCTCTTTATAATATTAGTATAGAAGTATAGATATCAATTATTAAACTGAAAACAGTCGGTACATAAATTTATTTCGCTACATTTATGCATGATTACATCACTCCACAGAGATAATTACATAAATACACAGAACCATTTTCCAATCAATATTTAATCAATTAAATCTGATTACATGGATATGTAAATTGGACACATAATTGCAAATGCTCAATCAACCATATATTTATATGCAGCGGTCAGCTCACCAAGCTGACACGTAAAGAGTTTCGGGTTCGATACTCGACCAGACAGGTTTTTTATAACATAGGAGTAGCAGACGAGCGTGTAGTCCACCTGGTAGTAAATGACCGCTGCCACCCATGGACATCTGTCATCAACCCCAGATAGGATTAGATATTCCTACCTGAGGTTGGACACATATGCGCCGCTATCCCTGAGGACTACGCTGGAACGCCTCGGAAAAGTATGTCTTCCTTACCACACCCTTCAAAACGGAACACAGCAGCGCTTAACACTGCTGTTATGAGGCAGAAATAGGAGTGGTGGTGGTGCCGCCGGAGTCGATCCACAAAGTATTCTACCACCTTAACAGATATTAAAATGATCTGTTCTGGATCTGAGTATTTGTGTATTCGTCTTTGTGTGTGTCAGTAGCAACTACGACTCCTAGTGTAGGGTTGTGGGTGTAGAAAGCGGCTTTTTTATATTCGTAGAAAGCCCTTAAGTATTTAATACCCAAACACATACAGAAGATATCCAGAAATACAAGAGAATACGTATTGTTGGAAGTTGCGCCTACAGTATATATCTTAGTGTTGCTTAATGTATTAAGTCTCTAATTTACTGTATATCAAACAGAGTGTGACGTGGTTTGTTGTTAAGTCATAAGATGATAGCGATTTTGTAGATTAGTAATTTTGAAGTTCTAAAATTATATACCAGTTTTAAGTATCTTGCATCAACATGAAACCACGACCACTCTTTTAAAATCTAACGACTTTAAATTTTTGTTTTTTTTTTTAAATCATACATCAAGCGAATAACACATCCATTTAAATATAAAAACGTCTTCTTATGGAAACAGCAACGATTAATTTAAGGTCTATGATGTTAAAAGATTATTTCAAATGACTCTGGTATCGATAACAGATGAGATCGCTTTTGAGAAATGTGCTGTTATGCGCGCTGGCTGAGTAGGTATTGGTAGATTTCCTACACCTTTGAAAACATATATTTCTTTTTGATAATTATTGCTTTGACAGGCGTGTAGCGTTTTGAGTGTTATAGCAAATAATAGTTAATTGGTAATAGCCTTGAAAAGTCACAGATACCTGCAGTGAGGGATTCAAACCTTAGTTTTTTCGATTGAAAGGCCGAATTTCAACGACCCGTTGGTCATGATGGCCTATCATTGGATTTTTCAGTTAAATTTTTCATAGTATGTAATTATTCTAAAATCGCTTTCGCGTATGACTTGTACCATTTAACAATGGCACAGAAACTGAAGATTTCTTGGCTTCCCCACCTGGTTCCGCTAGCTTTGCTTAGTTTCAAAGCGTTGTATTCACGCAAATAGTGCATCAAACCTACAAAGGACCATTACGTATTAAACAGCGTAACAAACAGTACTTAGTAAATACTCAAACATTATTATTACTCAAATACTTATATAATATCTTTAGGAGTAGTAGATGAGCATGCTGTCCACCTGGTTGAAAGCGGCTACTGCCACCCATGGACATTTAATCAACCCCAGATAAGATTATATTCCTACCTGTGGTCAGATTCTGTTGCTCCGCTACCCCTGAGGACGAAGCTGGAGTGCCTCAGAAAAGTAAGTCACCCTTACCACTTTTTTTTTTTTATAATATAAGAGTAGCAGACGAGCATGCAGTCCACCTGATGGTAAGTGGCTACTGCCGCCCATGGACATCTGTAATCAACCCCAGATAGGATTAGATATTCCTACCTGAGGTCGGCCACAGATGCGCCGCTACCCCTGAGGACTAAGCTGGAACGCCTCGGAAAAGTCTGTCTCCCTTACCACACCCTTCAAGCCAAAACACAATAGCGCTTTACACTGCTGTTCTTAGGCAGAAATAGGTGTGGCGGTGGTGCCGCCGGAGTCGAACCACTGAGCACGACGATATTTGTTTAGTAGTTGGTACACGTTTTTTTCTTACAATATTTTCCGTCACACAACAAATTTTGAAACATTGAAACTTAATCTCAAATAATTCTGACATTAGAAAATCAGATTACGATAGAGTCTCAAATTTCAAAACATTGTTATTTTATCGATGTATACTCCCAATTGACTAGGAATCGAACTTGATACTCTTGAGTTTCATATATTATCATTGCTTTTACAGATCCATTTTTATATGAAGATTTGTACATCGTCTTTAACGGTTCCAACAATCTAGAGAATGGAGGAACGTGAAGTTTATTTCTGTTGTTTCGCTCTTAATACAGAGTAACGCGACGTTTCGTTTTAACGGAATGAATTCTTGATGTCAGAGGGATTTTCAGTGAACAGTAAGCTTTAATATACAGGGTGTGCTGGATTTTATGAGATTTGTTATCAACAGTAATGTCCCTTCGCTGGGCATGTGCTTTCTGTCAATAAGAGGAGTTTAAGATTGACAGGTAAATAAAATACCCTTGAAAACTTTATATTTTTGTACAAAGAATTGGTGGTAAAATTTAGTTTCAGCTCTTCTTGAGATATTAGCAGTTAGTTAGATATACGTGATGCTTTTTGTACGTTAATACTCTATAGTCTACATCTTATATTTCTACTAGCTGATCCGGATAACGTTGTGTTGCCATATAAATAAAAAAAATGTTAAGGGTGAACAACCCTTATCACTTAGGGGTATGAAAAATATATAGTAGCCGATTCTCAGTACGCAGAAATAAAGGCTTACGGGCAAGTACGCGTAAATGCGTACAAAGTGTATGCAGGCACGAACTTTAGCACATTCTCATGAAGAAACATACTAAGTCTCGACGAGTATATTGTATACACGAAGGTTATAGACGGACAGTACCCTTACCATGAGTTTTCAAAACATCCCACAATTATACGTCACGTTTCCTCAAACCATTATTCTGTTCAGTTTGCTTCAGTAGACTGAGTAAACGTAACTGAGTCAAATTACAAAAAAATTAAACTTAAATCAGAATCTAAGGCAGTGATAGCCTAGTGGTTAAGAAACTCGGCCTCTCTCGATCGAGGGGTCCGAGATTCGAATCCCAGGCACGCACCTCTGATTTTTCGAAATTATGTGCGTATTAGAAATTAATTACCACTTGCTAAAACGGTGAAGGATACCTCGTGAGGAAACCTGCATACCTGAGAAATTTATAAAAAGAACAAAAACTCAAAGGTATGTGAAGTCTACCAATACGCACTTGGCCAGCGCGGTGGACTATGGCCTAATCCTTCTCATTCTGAGAGGAGACCCGTGCCCAGCAGTGGGACAACAAGGGGTTGATGATGATGATGAAACTTAAATCTGAAGGCAAATAATGTAAGCTGTGTAGTTTTAGCTCACCCTAATCACTATTATAGTTAAGTGTTAACGAAAGAAGTAAAAAATTTAGATGAAGTATCACTAAAAACTATTTTTTTTGCTCGCACAAACATTTTGCAGTAAATCTTATTTGCAAATAGCGGAATGGTCCGGAACTGCATGGAATCATACTTCCGTATTGTTATATTAGAAATAATTGCTCATTTAATAGGAAATATATGAGTGGTACGATTGAACCGGTGGTACAATTACACCAACTCTCCCCTCAATATTTTTTTAATCTATTGATTCTAATGATGCAATTGTAGATTTTATCAAAATCGGCCTCGTAACTCCTTTCAACATATATATTTTCGATTTGGCCCTGAAACCCCATTTGAAAACTTCACCCTGTATATTATATACTGATCTGAGTACGCAGAAGCTTACAGAAATATAGGCAAGTACATGTAAATAGACACAAAGCGTATGTAGGCACGTGAGTTAGGACATTCTCACGAACCAATATAGTACGTCATCACGAGTACCTATTTTGTTTCTATTTTATATTCCTTATGAGCATGCGATATGTATGAACGTCTGACGTACTCCGACCCGAATACAAATGGACCATAAAAGTATTGAGATAACGCAATTCAATTTGGCAATTCTCTTGCTCGCGCTTGATTCCTGTTATGTTTTGGGGATGGTTTATATGGATCGTTCTATAGAAAGATAGCTTGGTTTTGCGAATTAAGAGTCATTGCGCTATAATGGGGTTAGGTAAGGATAGGTTAGTCGGTGCAGTGTGTTATCACTTTCTTTATAAACAAAATTGCAGTTGTTTTTGATTAATCATCATTATTCGTCAGAATTATTATAATAACAACAACAACAACAACAACATATTCTTTATTTGTACACCAAATATAAGCAACATATAAAACAATACATGAGACAGTATACAAATAGGCGGTCTTATCGCTTAGAAGCGATTTCTTCCAGACAACCTTTGGGATGGAGTTAAAGATATATGAGATCGTGAAAAGGTAGGGTGTACACATACATAAAGAAAGTATATACATAAATACATGTAAACAGCGCAATAGAGGCACGAATGGAAACGTAAGAAGGAAATATGATGTGAGGAAGAAGGGATAAGAGGAAGAAGGAAACCAAGTCAAAGCTGCAAATAATGAGCCTTGACTTGGTTCTTAAAAATATGCAAGGAGCTGGATAGACGGATAGCTTTAGGGAGAGAATTCCAGAGACGGACAGCAACAACAGTAAAGGATTTTTTGTAGAAAGAGGAAGAGTGCATAGGAGTGCTGAGGACGAGGTTATTTGTGGAACGTAAAGAGCGGTCATGGGCTAAGTGGAGGTAATTAAAACGGCTTTTAAGGTAAGGAGGAGAATTCGGGTCAAATAGCACGCGGTAGAGAAGTGACAAAATATGAGCATTCCGACGAAGACGAATGGGGAGCCACTTGAGTTTAGTGCGGTATTCAGAAATGTGGTCATATTTACGAAGGCCAAATATGAACCGTATACATAAGTTTTGAAGGCGCTCAAGCTTATTAAGTTGCTCTTCGGTAATGTCAACGTAGCACACGTCGGCATAGTCAAGAATCGGTAGAAGCAAGGAGTGCGCAAGCATAATTTTAGTAGGAACGGGTAGTAAATTTTTTAGTCTCCGCAGCGATCCAACCGCGGCAAACAGCTTCCTACTTACCTCGGCAATTTGCGGTACCCAGGACAGGCTCTGATCCATATGCAGGCCTAGGTTTTTTACCTGACTGCTGAAAGGAATAGCCACATTGTCCAAGGTGATAGATGGAAGCTCAGACCAATCAATTTTAGCCACCAGCCTCGAACTACCTACAATTATAGCCTGGGATTTCTCGGCATTTAATTTTAACCCAAATGACCTACTCCAGTTTGAAATACAAGTTAGATCCGCGTTGGTAGAATTTATAGTATGATGTAAATTATTTAAAGATGTTTTTTGATAAATTTGTAGATCGTCTGCATACAGATGGTAGAGAGAAGAGAGATTGAGATTAATAGAATTTATGAAGATAGCAAAGAGCAAAGGGGACAACACGCCACCTTGTGGGACACCGGCTCCAGTACTAGTCCAATCAGAGAAAGAATCCTTAACTTGTACACGTTGCCGGCGTCCAAACAAGTAACTTCGAAACCATTCAATCGCTGTCGGAGATACGTTGAGGGAACGAAGAATTGCCAATAAGATGTCGAAGTCCACGGTGTTAAACGCATTACTGAAATCCAGCAGCGTCAACACCGTGAGCTGTTGGTTATCCATCCCCTCCCGTATGTCATCAGTGATTTTGAGTAAAGCAGTAGCCGTACTATGACCAATACGGAAGCCGGATTGCATAGGATTTAAGAGAGCATGGTTGGAAAGATAGGAGTGTAGTTGTTGGTGGATAAGACGCTCAAGGACTTTAGAGAAGAAAGGAAGTATGGAAATAGGTCTATAGTCGGAACAGGAAGTAGGTTTCAATTTTTTAGGAATAGGAATAATTTGAGCGTCTTTCCAGGGAGTTGGAAACGCGTTCTTGACTATAGATTGGTTAAGGATAAATGATATAATAGGGACGAGTAGATCAAGGAGAGGAGTGATCATCTTACGGCTAATGCTGTCACTTCCGACTGCGTCCGAGGAAATGGAGAGTATAGCCCTCTCAACGTCACGATCAGCAAATTGACTAAAAGAAAAAGACGGAGAATTAAGTTTGGGAAAAAGTGATAGATGATTTAAGGTATCTTTTTTAATTCTGCTTTCCATGCAAGAAGTGTTAGAGAAATGACTATTTAAACTGTCTAAGTCCAGATCATGTTGGTGAGAGTTCTGTGTTTTCCCAACTCCTAATTTTTTGAGAAACTTCCAGACACGGCTGGGATCTTTATTCTGCACTGATTTATAGACATGGCGTCGTTGTAAGTCTCTACACATCATGTTGCACCGATTTCTAACTGTCTTGTATTTTTCAAAATTATCGTCATTAGAATCCAACTTGTATTTCGCCTTTGCGGAGTTCTTTTTATTTATAATTGCCCTTAGTTCATCGGTCAGCCATGGAGCTGGTGGATGTCTTATTCGTACCGGACGGACAGGGGCATGTAGATCATATAAATTGATCAAAAGAGAATTAAAAATTGCCACCTGTTCGTCGATATCGCTAGCTTTCATTATAGCACTCCAATCAATTTTGGCAGCATCTTCACGGAGTTTTACTAAATCCAAACCACTAAAATTACGCTGAAGTTGAACTTTTGACTTTGCCTTAGGAGGTCGAATTTTATATGACATGTAGAGGAGGTCATGGTAGGAGAACCCCTCAGCAGCACACTGACCATATTTGCTAACGTAATCAGGGGAAGAGACAATGATGAGGTCAAGCAAAGATGGATTACTGTTAGGAAAAAAGTGTGTTGCATTAAGGGGTAGTAAATGTAAGTTGGCGGCATCGACTATATTTCTTAATTTAACTGATCGGACATCCTGTTTGATTAGACAAGTATTGAAATCTCCCATAACGATTGTATGGTCAAAGAGAGGACAGAAATCTTCAAACAGTTTGTCCAGGCAGGTGAAATAGTCGATGCTGAGAGAAGGGCTGTAAAAAACACCAAGAAGCAATTTAATATGAGAAAGCTGAACTTCAATAAAAAGATATTCAGCTGCATTCCCAGACAAGTCCTGCGGTGACATACTTATAATCGAGAAAGGGATATGGGAACGTAAATAAATAGCAACGCCGCCACCGCCCCGAGCAGTGCGATCGTTTCGAATTAAATGAAATCCGGGAAGAGAATATGTAGTTGAAGGAAGACATGGCTTAAGCCACGACTCTGAAATAAGAATGGCGTGTATGTGTTGGCTATCAAATGTTGACAACAAATCGGGGTAATGTGCCGGAATGCTCTGAGCGTTTATGTGAACTACATTAAAATTTTTCAGAACATCTGAGAAATGAGAATCTAGAGTTTTATTTAGGGGAGGTATACTTTCAAAACTGTCGTCACTATTTGAGCCGTCGGAGGCAGAAGAAAAGGAAAAATAATGTTCACCACAGTCCTCTAATACCATTTTACGCAGTAATAACTGACTTAATATTAATTTAATGTATGTATGTATATAGCAATAATTATAAGTTAAATTTATAAAATAATAATATCTTTAACCCCAACCCACCAGCTGTATGAAAAGAAACAAAAAAATAAATAAATGAAGAAATAGAATAACATAACAAGTGTTCGACAATAAATTAAAAAGCACACAATAAGCTGTATATAAAACGATAATATTTAACAATGTTGATTTAAAATAATACAAACAACACAATACAGATCCATGAAAATATGAAACACATAATTTTAGTTATTTTATTAAAAAATTGACACATGAATGGCATTATTTAATGTTGATCTTTGCCTCAATGTCACTCTGACGTTCGACGTTACATCGAACATTATGACAGTCATGACAGATTGTAAAGTCAGTTAGTGAATAATAATTATATTATGGCCATTATCCATGTTAAGAATATTATAAACAAACAGGGTACACGTACAAAGTTCGAACAATATAATAACATTAAGAAACACAAACAGCATACTACAACAAACTTATATACAGAGTGAAAAAGAATAAAACTGTTGAAATAATAAAAGAAAAACAGGAACATAGAACATATTATTTGGATCGGAGTTACTCACTTCAGCGAGGGAGTGCCAAAAGTCCGAAATAAGAGCACAGTAAGGAGACAACCACAACCACAGTGTCTTACTTCTTCGCTGCTTTCCGAGTGCGCGGGGCACCCCTGTCGTCCAGCGACTTGCTACCCAGTGCTGGCTGCACAGAAGAGGTGTTTTTGGGAATGGCCTCCAGGTCTGCCAAGGACTCCACACGATGTCGCGAGCCGTCAGGTGCCAGAACGTTGATGACACCTTCTCGCGTCCAACACCTATGAATCCCAAACTGCTGTCTGGCCCGCATGAAGATGCCATGGCGATACTTCGTTAAGAATTCGGACTGCGTGACTCCGGTGCCCTTCAATTTAGCCTTGGCAAACCACACCTGATCCCGCATTGCAACCTCTTTAAATTTGACAACCAAGGGCCGTGGTCTGTTTTGAGTGGGCTGGCCTAATCGATGCGACCGACTTATTGAGTCATGTGCAATCTGGAGATCCATTTTACCCGTGACAATGTTTGCTGCAGTAATAATTGTGTCCTCACCTTTTTGTTCTGGCACTCCGTGCAGCAAGATCATTTTACGCCTTCCCCTCATCTCCAAGCGGTCCACTTGACGGGCCAGAAATTCCATCTGTTTCTGCAGAGTATCCAAAGCAGTCAGTATGAACAGCCGAAAAGTGGAGAACTCTGCCGACAAGGATGACATGGATGGTGGGGAAGAACCACTTTGCTGCAGTTGCTGTTGGAATTCTTCCATCTTGCTGGTGAACAATGTAGACATGGCTGACAGTGAACTTTGCAGTGATTCCATTCTTATTTTAGGTTAGTGCAATGTGTGTCACTAAGAAGCTAGTTTTGATTTAAACTAAGGACAAATAGCTGGTAGGTGGGTTTATTATCACATAAGCATTAAGGTTATGTAATGTTTTACTATTTTAAATAAATAAAAATGTAGAGTTACACAAAATACGTGTCAGCTGTTTAAGCTCCTACCCTCAAAAAAAAAAAAAAAAAAAAAAAAAAAATATAATCATGTTTCTTAGTTTTTACATTTTTAAGTTGAATATTCAGCATTTTTTTAACATTAGATTAAAAAAACAAACATGCATTCGGTCCAAAAATTCATATTAATCAGAGGTATTCCCTAAGCCCAGGCCGATTACAGATGAATCTTAAGGACAAAGACTTTCGTTTCGTGTGGCTTACACATAGCTAAGCTGGCATCTATACACTTCCACTGAAACTCTAGAAATTGCGGTTGTACCTCCTTGATTGAACCACACGGATTTACCCTTTGCATGCTAATGTACCATCGTAGGCTATGTAGAAATAATTCTGTATTCATTCAGTAAAACTTATTCTAAGAGCTCATTCCCCACCACTGCCGATAACAGGAAACTCCTTACAGCTCGGTACACCTCCTTACACCTTAGTGTGATAAGGGGACATACCTTTCAGAGGCGTTCCAGCTTAGTCCTCAGGGCTAGCGGCGCATCTTTGGCCGACTTTAGGTAGGAATAACTAAACCTATCTGGGGTTGATTACAGATGTCCATGAGCGGCAGTAGCCACTAACCATCAGGTGGACTGCATGCTTGTCTACCACTCCTATATTATAAAAAATCTTAGCAATATTTATAAAGATAATGGATTATGATGATGTCTTTAACAAAATCTTTTTCGCGTCATATAAACCGCCCATTATAGTATCGGTATCGTAAAACGTACATTACCCGCCCCGTATAAAATATATCGTGTGTACTTATTTAATACAGTTTGTATTACGGTTCAAGAGCGCTAAAGTAGTTCCAGTGTTAAATTTTTATTTGATGTGCGAAGACCAGCTTGTGTCTGCATATATTATCCTTTTCTCTGACCAAATCTTCTATATATTGAGTTATGTCAGTCGACAATCTTTATCTCCAAAGTAGATGAACATATTAACGTTACAAAAATACTTATACACCGAAGCGTTAATAAGTAGCTAAAGATAACATAATTAGATCAACGTCGTATTTTTTTTATAATATAGGAATAGCAGACGAGCATGCAGTCCACCTGATAGTAAATGGCTACTGCCGCCCATGGACATCTGTAATCAACCCCAGATAGGATTAGATATTCCTACCTGAGGTCAGTCAGCGCCTAACACTGCTGTTATTAGGTAGAAATAGGTGTGGCGGTGGTGTCACAATGGTTCTACCACCTTCTAATTTCTATGTTATTTCAAAAGTAGATGAACACTACAGTGTTAAAAGTAGCTAAACAGCGACATATCATATTAGTGACGTTAGCTATTTTGCACACACAATGTTCACCTACTATTGACGCATTAGTATTCATCTAAATGTCACGCATTACGATGTTCATCTACTTATAATACTAGGAGTCTTTAGCTACTTATGAACTTTTGGGTATATAGCGGCTTTATTCGTAGTATATCAATGGTATTTAAGATTTTTTGGTAATTTTGATCTGCTCATCTACTACTGGAGCTTGGTTACCAAAAGCGTGCAATGAAGTGCTGTATACAGATGATTGAATAACATTTTAGTTCGGATACGATGATAGTAATCTGAAAAATTCTGCTGAAAAAGAAGGAATGAAGTGTCTTGCAACAAAAATTGCCACAGTCAATAACGATGAAGGAAACATTGTAAGGAAACATAAGAGATCTTTAAAATAATAACTCAAGGTGTGTAAAGTCTAGGAGTCCAAATGTGGCCAGCCTGATACATTCATCCTTAGAATGATGATCCACAATCCTTTCATTCTAAGAGGAGATCCGTATCCAGCTGTGTATAGTAACAAATTAAGTAATAACTCTGACAAAATTATTCATAACCGAGATGTAAAAACAGAAAAATAGTGGTACAAAAGTAACGTAGTAACAACTAAACAAGAAAATCAAATAATAGAACCGAAATGTAATAAAAACAAAAGGGCGGAAATTAGTCCGGAAAGCAAAGTTGAGTATACGGACAAATTGCTGAGAAAATCGGCTTGTATATTCTCGTATTAGATAAAAAGAAAAGAAGTTACTTCAATATAGTCACCAGACTCGCGTCTCACGTCGCCGCAAATACGTGATTTAGTTATAAGTATATATTAGTATGTATGTTAGTCTGTAAGGTATATGTAATATGGGCCTTGTTGTCTGAAATAAATGAATAAATAAATAAATAAAATAAAATAATAAATATCCGGGGCGTTTTAGTATCGACTTATTCAAGAATAAGAATAATCAGATAATTATAATGCTTTCATGCTTTCTTTATAATATAGGAGTAGCAGACGAGCATGTAGTCCACCTGTTGGTAAGTGTCTACTGCAACAGATTAATAAGTAGTTACCTGCTGCCGCCCATGGACTTCTGTAATCAACCCCAGATAGGATTAGATATTTCTACCTGACATCGGTACAGATGCGCCGCTACCCCTGAGGACTAAGCTGGTGCCGCTGGAGTCGAAGTACAATGGGTTCTACCACCTTTGAATGTTTATATAAAAGTAAATTAATTTATGCATTCTGATTTTAAAACAATTTACGAGTATTTTATTATTTGGTTTACTTTGGTTGGTATCTCGAATAAATCCATAACTTCTTACCTCTTTGAAAGGTAGAAACGTTATAGTTCAACCGAAGAGGTGTGGTACAACATACCTCATTACACTTATTTCTTGTGTGAAACAGTCTTACGTTTAAGTGGAAAGATGTGGATGTCGGCTGATTATATATGAGGCGACTATAGTAATGTGTAGGAGTGCCAACTCATCTGTGGTCAGCTTCAGATAGAACCTTGTACTATATCAGTGATCACTTACCATCAGGTTGACTTCATTCTCGTTTGCTATTACAATCTCTTACTTAGGTTTACGCTTTGTCTACCACCACCGTCACCGAGCCGATACCGATAATTAATGATGGTACCGACGTACCGTGCATACATTTACTATAGTCTGCGTGACCGCTAGATCGGCACCGAGATTATGACGGGCCGATGTGCCGGCAATATAAAACGCATTGGAATTTGTTCATACACTGCCGTCACACGCGTGACAGCTGGAACATCATAAACCGCCGATATCGGGCGTGGTGGACAAACTATCGTCGTGACATTTATTAAAATCGGCCCCAAAATAATCTCGTTCTCAGTATCGGCTCGGTGACGGTGCGGTGGACAAACAGCCTTATTGTACGCTTTAATATTCAGTTTTATAAAAAGAACGCAAATATGTAAAAGCACGATACATTTTCTCTAAAAGTAAATAACAGCTCATATTTTATTTCTCTTGACAAAGTTTCCATTTCTTAATGATCCACTTGCCTGACACATCCTATTAACAATTTGGCTCTGACACGACACAGCTGTTATCCATCCTACATATGAATTATAGATACGTGATAAGTGCCCTGTTATTAAGCCAAATATGAGGCAAAATATTTTTATTTTGATGTTTCCTTATTGGATGTGTACATATTTAATCAGTATTTTCTTTGTGAATATTTCTTTCACTTAACCTAAATAAATATTTATATAAAAATAAATAATATTATCAGTGGGATGGAGTGGAGTTGATGGTATAATTTGAAAATATGATTAGGGAGATTGCGGAAATGAGTTACGAGGCCTATATTTATGAAAATTGAAACTGCATCAATCTCATAGGTATATAAAATTCTCGTGTCACAATGTTAGTTACCGTACTCCTCCGAAACGGCTTTACCGATTTTCACCAAATATTATATGCATATTCAGTAGGTCGGAGAATCGGCTACTATCTATTTTTGATACCCCTAAGTGATAAGGGTTGTTCACCCTTAACATTTTTTTATTTATATGGCAACACAACGCTTGCAGGGTCAGCTAGTCGATTTTATAAAAATCTCTTTATCTAATTAGCCGAGAATCGAACGAGTTTATTTTGAAAAAAAAATCATCCTGTATTATTCCAGTACCGGATACCTAGTAGGGTATAATTGTTAAAATATAGGATCGTGAAATACTTTAAATAATAAAATCTTATTTTCTTAGCTGAGACACATCTTTATTTGTCTAAATATTTGACAAGAAGTGATAAATCAGAAAACATTACCAAAGAGTTAGTAACCTATAACAATACTTTTTGGATATAAAGATTATAATATTTACTTATTTACAACACGCCTCCTTAAATTTATAATCTCATAACATAACTATTACATACTAGTAACATATCTAAATCAATCTTAACTCTAATCTGTTCTTCAAAAAACTTGCCTTATTTAAACTTTTAGTTAATATGTCTGCCAAATTAAATTTAGTATTAATTTTTACAATATCAATTATTTTCTTTTCATAGTTCTCATTTACATAATGATACTGCACTTCGATGTGCTTCGAATTCTTTGTAAAGTTGCCGTATTTAGCTATTGCAACTGCACCTGAGTTATCTACATAGAGTTTTATTGGATTACAAAATTTTACATCAAATGACTCACTTAGTAAGTTTCTAATAAAAAGTACTTCTGTTACTGCTTCTGACATAGCAGTATATTCTGCAAAAGTTGAACATTTAGTTACTGTATTTTGTTTACGTGATTTTCAATCAATTAAATTTCCATGCAATCTAATAATAAAACCAGTTGTAGATTTTCTATCAACATTATCTCCAGCAAAATCAGAATCTACCATACTATCTAATATTTCAGTATCCACATTATCATTATAAGTTAAACTTAGATCCTTAGTATTATAAAGATATTTTAATATTCTCATTGCATATTTGTAGTGTGTTTCGTTATAGCAACTTTGGTATCTATTCAAATAATTAACACTGTACGCTACATCTGGCCTTGTGCCTGTACTAATATATAACAATTCACCTATTATATTTCTGTACTTAATAGTTTCATCTATTTCTCTAGCTTGTTCTAGTTTTAAATTTGTTTCCATTGGAGTATCATATAACTTAGTATTTTTCAGATCATATTTTGCAGCCAAAGATTCAATATATTTTGTTTGGTTTAGAGTCATTATACCTTTATCCTCACTATAATCAATATCTATTCCAACATAGCTTTTAACTTTACCCAAGTCTTTCATAATAAATCTTTTCATTAAACTAGTTTTTACCTCGTCTATTTTAGTTTTATTTTTACAACAAATTAAAAAATCATCAACATATATTAATATATATATTGGATCTTTGCTTGCTCTATTAACATATAAACAGTTATCATAGTTACTTCTAACAAAATTCAACGTTTTAATAAATGTATCAAAACATTCGTACCATACTTTAGGACTTTCTTTGAGACCATAGAGTGCCTTTTGCAATTTGTAAACTTTATTGTCGCCAATTTCATAACCTTCTGGTTGTTTTACATAAACTTCTGATTTTACATAAGCATTTAAAAAAGCTGTTTCTACATCCATCTGTTCTATAAATAAATTATTCTTACAACTGTATGACAATAAAATTTTCAAAGTTTGCATTTTTCCTACCGGTGAGTAAGCATTATCAATGTATTCATTTTGCTGAAATCCTCCCACAACTAATCTAGCTTTATAAATATTGTTGCTTTTCTTTCTGAAAACCCACTTAACATCTATAACCTTTTTATCTTTTGGTTTTTCAACAATTTGCCAAGTATTATTTTTATTTATGCTATTTATTTCTGAGTCCATTGCTATTTTCCATTGTTTATAATCATTGGAGTCCATCGCCTCCTCAAAAGTATTAGGTACATTGGCATCAATATAATTAACATATATAAAATGTGAAACTGGATTACCATATCTAGAAACTGGATTTCTCTTTCTCTTTTCTACTACATTCTTGTCTCCATTATCATTTAAACTATCATCAACTACAAGATCCTTCAAGGTATTATTAGAATTAGTCTCCTCCGCATCTTCATATTTTTCATCACTTTCCTCATTTACTATTTCTTTTAAAGTTTGGTCTAATTCTAAATCTTTATCTTTTGGATCATCTAGTTTTTCTAAGCAAATTAGTTCAGTATTTTCTTCGATTACCTGTACATGCCTAGCATTAATTATTTTGTTATTTAATAGAACTCGATAACTATTTTCATTATAACCTACTAAAATACCCTTTTGTGCTTTATCATCCCATTTACTTTTTCTTAAAACTTCTGGAACCCTAACATAAACTCTACTTCCATATCTTTTTAAATGTTCGACATTTGGTTTTATTTTAAAAAATATCTCATAAGGTGTTTTATTTTCTACCGTATTTGCAATTGTACGATTTTTTAAATATGCTGCTGTTTTTATAAATTCAGGCCAATACCTTCTGTGAATTTTAGCTTCTCTCATTAAACACCTAGCTATGTCCATAGCAGATCTATTATATCTTTCCGCTACTCCATTTAATTCATGAACGTAGGGTGGACATGGTAATAACTCTATACCCTTATACCTTATAAAATTGTAAATCTCTTTATTTAAATATTCTCTACCATTGTCACACTGAATTTTCTTAATTCTTTGGTTGAATTTATTTTCTAATAAATTTACAAATTCTATGAAACAACTCGCAACTTCAGCTTTACTTTTAATACAAAATATCCTTGTGCATTTACTATAATCATCGATAAATGTAAGAAAATATTTCTCCCCACCATAACCAGTCGTATTATGTGGACCATTTAAATCAGTATGAATTAATTCTAAAATTTTAGTTGTCTTTGTTCTATTATTTTCAAAAGGCACATTACTCATTTTACTTTGAATACAATTTGAACATTTCATTTCTTTGCTTTCAATTTTGTCAGGCAAACCATCTACTAATTTATTATTTATCAATTTATTTAAATACTGAAAATTAACATGACCAAGTGCCCTATGCCATTTTTCTTTCTGAGTCAAAGTTATTGAATGTGCATACATTTCTCTTTTGCATACAAAACTTTTTATAGAATACAAATTGTTTACTTTATCAGCGACAACTATTAATTCTCTGTGACTATTATAAATTTTTGCATTTTCGTTTTTTGCTACTATAGTGCAACTTTTAGTTATTTTTGAAAAGCTTAACAAATTTTGTTTAATGCCTTCAACAAAATAAACATTTTTTAAATCTACATACTTTAGATTATAATAGGTTTTAAAATAAATTTTAACAGTGCCTACTTTAGTGGCTTTTAACATGTTACCATCTGGCAGTTTTACATAAACAGGACTTTTCAGATCTATAAAATCATAAAAATATGTATCATTTTTTATTATATGGTCGGTACACCCGCTATCTAACAGCCAATTAATTTCACCATCATTATCATATTCTTGTGTTACCTGATTTATTTCCGAATTACGTACTTGAGCTGTCCATGACTCTCCTGCAAAGTTGTTTGAAGATTTACCACTGGACTGACCTTGACCCTTAAAATGTTTTTGACCTCTGCCTCGGCTATGACCTCTATAGAATCCACCACTGTTGTAACCTCTCTGTGATCCTTGCTGACCTCTAGCAGTTTGTTGTCCTTGATTATATCTCTGTGCATACCAACAGTCCTTCTTGAGATGACCGGTCTTTCCACATACAAAGCATTGAGCTTTAGTTTTCGTGGCAAATGTGCTCATATTATTTTTCTTATCTGAGTCTCTAGTAGACATATTTTTCTCTTTTATTTTAGAACATACATAATCAACTGTTCTTTGTTCTTCTGGAATTACATCGAGAAAGTCTCCAATATAACTATAGCTTGGTGGGAGCGCTCTTAAGAGGTATCTTAACTTCTCAGGTTCATTTATTTTTCCTCCAGCCGTTTTAAACTCATTTATTGTTTTCTCGAACTCCACAAAAAAGTCTTCTATAGTATTATAATTGTTCAGTTTAATCTCTTCTATTTTCGCTCTGCAAATAATTTGCATGGCTGTAGACTGAGTACGGTATATTTTATCGAACTTACTTAACATTTCATACGCTGTTTTGCAATCGGTGATGTATTCCAGTTGCTTGTCTGAGATTGTAGTCATAATTATTGTTCTTGCCTTTAAATCCATCTTTTTCCATTCTGCTTTAGCTTTTTCCATTTTCACAATGGCGGCCTCGTTGCATTCTTTGTACTCCAACAAAGTTAACAATCTGAATTTCCAGCTTGAGTAGTTTTCACCATCAAAAATAGGTATCATAATATCTTCAATCTTCGCTTGTTTAGCCATTTTTATGACAGTAATGTTTTCCAAGCATTTTCAATTTTTTATTTTCTTTCTTGCACGCGTCTTTTTATCACACTGCGTTTTTGTTGAAATTCTAATTATTTTTATTAACCACGCTCTGCTACCATGTTAAAATATAGGATCGTGAAATACTTTAAATAATAAAATCTTATTTTCTTAGCTGAGACACATCTTTATTTGTCTAAATATTTGACAAGAAGTGATAAATCAGAAAACATTACCAAAGAGTTAGTAACCTATAACAATACTTTTTGGATATAAAGATTATAATATTTACTTATTTACAACAATAATGATAAATGAAAAACAAAAGTTCAGTCAAATTTTTAAGAAAACACATTATTGTCTTTGTTTTTCATTTTCTTTACCTACCTATCTTTTGACAAACGCATGTTGCACCAATCAAGATTATTACTGGCTCAAGATTCATTTTCTTTATTTCAACACTCATTATGTCTATCCAAAATTCATTCTTTCAAATTCAAGCCTCATTATGTTTGGCCCAGGATTCATTCTTTCTCGCTTAAGATTCATTCTTTGTAGCTTAACATTCATTCTTTCTGGCGCAAGAGAGGAACAAATAAGCGAATGTTGCGTAAAAAGATTTCCTTGTCCTATATTCTGTGTTACAAAAGGAGAAAGTATTCTGTACATAATGCTCACGCCGTTAGGACAAGCTAAGGGCCGCAGCAGACATACTACTTTTAACATTAGCACGTTTTTACGATTCTATCGATATTTCATCACGTTTTAGCAACTTGCGGCGTTCGGTCGTGATATCAAAAATGGAAGTTCTGGATTTTTTTCCAAGTACCTATTTGCATTTTTATTTGCAAGTTTTTCTCATTTAGTTGCTGCAATACGTATAGTTGTGACTCGCGCTTAAATATATTTAGTTTGATCACTCCATCTACCTTTCGAGAAGCAACTAAATTGTCGATTACCGACGCCAAAAGTAGCATGTCTGCTTTACCCTTAGCACTGCAGTGTGAATATTTAAGACAAACGCAGTCATTACATTTGCTTTGACAAGCATGAGTTCTTTTTATAAAAGGAACATGTAGGTAAAGCTTTCAAGTTGAAGGTGTAATATATTTTTTGGAAGCTCTGTTTTAGGCGTTGAGTGTGTTAGTCGTAATTGTAGCGGAATGGAGTATTTCTAGAGAGGTAAATATTATTTGCAATAGGTTCAGGTAGATTCTAGATTTGAAGGTGGTAGAACCCTTTGTGGTTCGACTCCGGCGGCACCACCGCCACACCTATTTCTGCCTAATAACAGCAGCGTTAGGCGCTGTTGTATTCCATTTTGAAGGGTGTGGTAAGGGAGACAGACTTTTCCGAGGCGTTCCTGCTTAGTCCTCCGGGGTAGCGGCGCATCTGTGGCCGACCTCAGGTAGGAATATCTAATCCTATCTGGGGTTGATTACAGATGTCCATGGGCGGCAGTAGCCACTTACCATCAGGTGGACTGCATGCTAGTCTGCAACTCCTATATTATAACAAACAATCTAATTCATTCATAATTAAATAATTTTTCATAATAAATTCATAATAAAATAATTTGTCCAACCACGACTGTGCCGTGCATTTTGTGATGTATGTGATGAGTTGAAACATTGTAACGTTATCTACGTGAGGATGGTAATAAGGACTTTCATATAAAGTTCTCAAGGGTATTTGAAGTCTGTTAATTCACTTTTGCAGTAAATTAGTTCTTTGGGAATAAGATCTAGGCTCTTCTCTGTAGTAAAATCAACGTAGAAAACAGGGGACATATTGTTAGGAAACTTACATGTCTGAGCGATCTACATAATGTATTCGCTAATTTTCCTTAAATCAGCAGCGTAGTAAATGGAAAATCTTTTTTTATAGAATTGTATTATAAGTTATCGGTTACATTTAACCATACTAGATGAGATATCCACTTTAGATTTTCACCAAATTTCTAAAAAGTTCATAAGGGTTGTATATGAATTTTAAAAATTCGCATTTAGTCAGCGCAGTGAACTATATTCTGGAGCAGATCCGTATCCAGCAGGGACAATAATGGGTTACCGACGAAATGTTCTGAGTTTTATATCTCGTACTTGTTCAGACTTCGGCATCTTTAAGAATGATACTAACCAACCAAAGGCAACTTCTATAAACACAACAAGATACACCCATTACACGTAATCTATAAACGACTACATTTGTCTAGTCTTACCCACAACCCCAACGAACCACTGGGGTGTCCATAATCCGCTTACAGATGGGTCAGCCCAATCCTGTCTACCACTTAAATCTAGCGGAAAAGGCGCTTACCGTTTACAATCCCGTTAACGAACGAAGCTTGATACGATTTGTTTGTTTTACCTATTGTTCCCTTTGTAGACTGTAAACTTCAGTACAATCTAAACTAATTGGTTTTACATCAGGCAAATAAGCATGTAAATGTATACGTACGCTAGGTAGAAAAATATTGTTGGTGTCATTAAGTGACACATTTATCCTGAGTGGCGGAGCGGTCACCATACCGGTATGACGCGGTCTCGGGCTCGATCCCATAAATGACGAATTTAGGTTTCTGTTTCTGGGTCTGGGTGTTTGTGTATTTGTCTTTGTGTGTCCATAGCACCCACGATACAGGGAATCCTAATGTGGGGCTGTGAGTGTCGAAAGGGTTGTTTGTTTTTATGTTATGTTTACTTATCAGGTGCCAAATGCCTTAATCAATAAGTTCATAAACTTATTCGCAAGGAAATTTATTTCCATTTGACATTTGATGGTAGAACCCTCTGTGGTCCGTCTCCGGAGGAACCACCGCCACACCTAACCACACACGGTGCTGTGTTCTGGTTTGAAGAGTGTCGTAAGGAAGACATGCTTTTGCGGGGTATTCCAGCTTAGTCCTCTGAGGTAGTGGCGCATCTGCGACCAACCTCAGATAGGAATCGAAGAGGCTACTTCCTTTTCATTTGATACCTATCGTACACAACACTTACATACACAGAGTTAACCGTATTATTATTTTTTTCTTTTATTATTCATTCTTATTATTATTTTTTAGAGATACGGAATCGAAGCCAAATCCACCCTTAAAGACACTACTACCAGTTTATCGTCATTACAACTCCGTGTTCGTAATACATCAAGGTTACATTATAATGTAATTTGCGGACCGTACCCGGGGATTTCATGTATTTGGGCCATGAGCCTGTTGGGTTAAGATAACTCAATAACGAGACTTAGAGAATACACGATAAAATACAGTGCGCATAATGTATTTTTCATACGCGTTTCGGATATACAAGGTGATATAATAAATTATATTTTTGAATATTTTTACTTTTTAGCCCTGATGAGGGACTGAACTAAGATTTCAAATACTTTACTTTTTAATCAAGAGTTTTAAGGTTACGTGTGTTATTTTTTTATAATATAGGAGTAGCAGACGAGCATGCAGTCCACCTGATGGTAAGTGGCTACTGCCATCCATGGACATCTGTAATCAACCCCAGATAGGGTTAGATATTCCTATATTAGGTCGGCCACAGGTGCGCCGCTACCCCTAAGGACTAAGCTGGAACGCCTCGGAAAAGTCTGTCTCCCTTACCACACCCTTCAAACCGGAACATAGCAGCGCCTAACACTGCTGTTATTAGGTAGAAATAGGTGTGGCGGTGGTGCTGCCGGAGTGGAACCACAAAGGGTTCGACCACATTCTAAATTATTTGTATGTTCTGAAATTTTCTTTAATATGCTGAAAGGTTACGGCTAGCAATCTTTATTCGGGCAGCGTAGTGATATATGGCTTAATCGACATTCTGAAGCAAGACCAAAGCCCGGACGTGGGGCAGTAATTATGTTATGTTGGTACTACTGCTTTAATTTATTCGGCCATACATAGATACAATGCATTTCGATACCTTAAATCGCAAATCAGTCAACTCCACTTTTTGGTCCGTTTATTATTTATTTTGATATCGTTCAACGGCATTTACTATCAAAAAAATAAAAAAATATATATCAAAAAGTGAAGTTGCCTGATTTGTGAATCAAGGTATCGATTTGTGTTTTAGTGTAAAATCTACGATAACATGGCATAATAATATGAGGCGTCCTGTTTAGGACTAGTTAGCTAGAATAGTTTTATTATTCAGAAGCAAAAAAATAAGAGAAACTACATCTAATAATCCAGGCCTTTTGCTGTTATTTCTCGATATCCATTGGCGCTTCAGACCACTTCACATTACATAGGCTCTTTGCAGACTATTTTCACATAAAACCCTTGGCCCAAACTAAATATTTGTTTATGTTTCCGAGAATCTTATATTTATTTTTGTAAGCAGGTGATGTTCGATTCCTGGTAACACAAATAGTAAGCTCTTAAGAGGCTTGTACAGGCTCAAAGCATATTAGGGTACATGTAGGATCACGCGTAGGTGGTGTGTACCTTTATTATACCTTTTGTAGGTGTTAGAAACCTTTGTAATTCGACTGTTTCACTATTTCCGTCTAATATCAGCAGTGTAAGGCGCTGCTATATTCTGGTTTGAAAAGTGTGAAGATATACATTTTCGAGACAGTCCAAATTAATGGAGAGCAACGCCCTGTGGCCGACCTCAGGAATAGGTGGAATCTTATTTTATCTAGGATTGATTACAGTTATTTAGTAACCATTTACCATAAAGGGATGGTAAGCAGAGGAGCATGCCCACCTGATGGTAAGTGGCTTCTGCCATGGACATCTGTAATCAACCCCAAATAGGATTAGATATTCCTACCTGAGTCGGCCACAGATGCGCCGCTACCCCTGAGGACTAAGCTGGAACGCCTCGGAAAAGTATGTTTCCCTTACCACACCCTTAAAATCGTAGCACAGCAGCACCTAACACTGCTGTTATTAGGCAGAAATAGGTGTGGCGTAGTGCCGCCGGGGTCGAACCACAAAGTGTTCTACAACCTTCAACTGTTACAGCTATTTGCTACTTTTGTATTATAAAAAAATCAACTGTCAGCGTTGACTTCTGTCTCTTCCTTGCCTTCTCCTTTTATTGTGGGTCGGCCTTCCTCGTTCGTATGAGCCAGATATTTTGATTAAGTAGTGAAAATAATGAAGCCATTAGTTAGGCTGTATACTGATTCGCTACTTCAAATCATATATTTCCTACAACATTCGAAGATCACAAAGCAAATAAAACAACAACGTATACAATGAAATTTTATTTCCAAGTAACTATGTATAATTTATTGTGTAATTAAAAACAAACCTTTATAATATAAATATAATATGATAATATTTACAATATATCTATAATAATCATCACGTAGGTAACAATATTACCGTATGGCGACTAAGTACGACGTCTTGGGCCCTAACGTTACGGTCTAAAGCTGCGTACACAATGGCAGTTGAGAATAACTGCGACTGATATATCATTAAGGTTAATAGTAGAGTGGTTGTCAGTTGAACTGATGGCTGGTGGCAGCTCGCGCTTGCGTGAAGTTCAGCTAAACTTTCTTCTGGAACAAAGGTTTATGTATTAGTTAAGGATTTTTTCTCTATTTACTTTTACTAAAATAACTAGCTGACCCGGCAAACTTTGTACCGCCTCAAAATCTATTTATCAAATATATTTCATATAAAATATAGAAAATGTTACTCGTGGATAATGTAGCTTTCGAATGGTGAAAGAATTTTTAAAATCGGTCCAGTAGTTTTTGAGCCTATTCATTACAACCAAACAAAGATTTCCTCTTTATAATATTAGTATAGATGTGACGTGGTGGTGACGAAGATGTACTAAGACAATAACATAAGTATAGTCCGCGCCAAACTGCTAGTCCGCTCTGAAGTTGTTGCGAGGAGGTGTAGTCAAACAATTTGCTATGGACGCTGTTCATTTCCATATTCAGAGCGGACTAGCAGTTTTACGCGGATAATAAAAGTAAATTCATAATTTAAGTGATTGATTGGAAGGTGTTTTTTTTAAGGTCCAACACCCAGAATTTTGGGTGATGGACCTTAAAAAAATAAATATGAAGATTTTAGAAGTCGATAGATTAGATAATTCTTTTCTTAAAAATATCGGGGAGGCAAACCATTACATACATTGTTGATGAGATTCGTCAGCCTAGCGTACTCTTAAAACAGGTTAGAATTACAAATTAATCATTTCTCATTTTACCCGGAAAGGAAATTATCATTTGAAACCTGAACTATAATTTCTTCCGAAGTTCTCAAAGGTCTTCAAATACGTGTAGCCAAGTTCATCTTATAATTAGAAATTAATTATCATTTGCTTTGACGCGGAAGGAAAATATCGCATAGAAACCCGATTTTTTTAAAGATCTTAAAAAAAATGCACTTGGCCATCGCGGTCGACTTCTTTTTATAGTATATGTTATTGTCGAATTCTTTTTATATTGAGCGGCGACCCGTGCCCAGTAGGACAATAATGGCTTAACGGCAAAGATCTTACTCATTAATTTCCTGTCCTTCAAGACCTTATTCCAAGAAACTACATTCTCATCGCTCTTAGAAAACTTCATCGCTTTTTGTAGCTAGTTTCAGAAACTTCTAAATGCAGGCAAGATCGCCACAACACTTAAAAGCAACTGAAGAATGCCGCAAGTCCAACGAAGTTACAAAGTTATACTAATTGAATTCCACACAGTACTCGTGTACATCAACTTAGGGAACTTGTTCCAGACCTGACGAGTTACGAGCAACAAGTTTTTGTTACGTGTTGCTGTTGCTGTAGTTGCGTTGGTCTTTGCTGAGAGAGCATCGAATGGAAATTACTTCGCGACAATCCTGTATTTATAACATGGATTACGTAAACGCCTTCACTATTAACGATGAACATAGTATCTATGTATAGCTGTGATCGACACCTTCTATTTATGCTGGGATATCCTTTATGGTATTTCCATAGGAATAAATAATGTCAATGTCATTTGACCAAGGGCAGCGATGGCCACTTAATAACAAATGTATTCCGTTTTCATTTATTCCCTTTATATAAAATGTTAATTTAGATTTAAAAATATATTGTTATTTGTAGTAATATATTACTCATTAATATGATAATACATGGTGTTACATTGTCAGTTTTTTTATAACTTGGCTGATACGTTACCCTGTCTACATACCGCTGATTTGTGTTCTTTCAATACATCATTATAAAAACAAAAAACACTGACGGCTTAAATTTCGTCTCTGACATTCACATATTTTAAACGAATTCAACAACATCTCATATATTAATAACCGTCAAGCCGTATAGGCTGTAAGTCGTGTTGGCGAAAGACATACATAAAAACACTTTCTACACTCACAGCCCCACACTAGGATCCCCTGTATCACGGTTGCTATGGACAGACACAGAGACAAATACACAAACACCCAGACCTAGAAACAGAAACCTAAATTCTTCATTTAGACATCTGTCTAGCCGGGGATCGAACCCGGGAGTGCGCGTCAGACCGGTATGGTGACCGCTTCACAGCGCGGGTGGCACACACGCTGGAAAAACTACCCTGCCCAATCAGATTTGTTTTTAATTTTTTAATATCGTCGTTACGAGTAGTATGACAATATCTTAATCCGCTCCCAAGTTTCTTTACGAGGCAATGCATGACGATGTTCCCATATTTTAACGCGGGTGGAAAAAGTTGCCTCTTACATTTTACGCGTATACCACGCCTTGAATGAATATTTGATGCCGTTTTTACTGTAGAAAATGAAATATGATCTTACGTGCTTTTTATACGAAGACGCTCATTGACAACCCTTTTTAATATAAAACATTTTGATGTATTATTTCAATCATAGGTTAATTCAGATTCTGTTAAGATTCAATTCTGTTATTTCAGAAGATGAAGCATGGCAGTTTTCTGAAAATTTATTCATTTAATTGCAATCGTTAATAATACAGACAAGTGTGGTGAGATTAAAATTAATAAACGTTCATGCCGCGTTTGTACGCTTACCGAACCGTCACAAATTTAAACGTGTGGATAGAACGTTTGCCATAATTTGTATAGATTGAAGGGTAGATGTTAATAAGCTAAACGTTTATAAAGTTTTGGAGTTTACAGCAAACGCCAAGCCTGTAGACGGACATAAAAAATGTTCCAAAAATGACAACTATGTTATACCTTCTTATATTATACGCCAGTCCGTTTTTCGAAAAAAAACACAGACGGAAAAAAACGATTCTAAGATTTGTCATTGTCCAACACAATAACGATTATGTGGTCACCATTACAAACACCGATATCGGGGCACGGATATTTGTGGAGCAAGTTATAGCGCTTTTTCACTTATCGCGACACGTTATCGGCGACGACATGTCGCTACCACTGCCTAAGATCGTTACATTAAAGTTGAGGTGTCGTATTTATATTATTATACTGATGTGATATGTGACTGTCATTTGATGTCGTTGATTTTAGCTTTGATGAAATGTTATTAAGTTACAATTGATGTAGACATCAAAAAACTTTTATTTGTATTTTCTAGCTATTCAAATAATTAATAAGAAAATTTTACGTGATTAAAAAATCCTGTTTTCCCGGTTTTGAACATCGGACTCTCAGAGTCTGAATTAATGAAGTACTTACAAATAAAATAAAATAATCCTTTATTACTGCATAAAGTTATTAACTACGTACTGTGGGAGATTTAGAGTCTAAAATAAAATTATCGTAGTTATAAATAAATATTTAGGTATTATTTCTAAAATCTACCTACGGGGATTAATAAGCTTAAATGTCTAAGATTAGTATAATAGGTCATTTAAAATAATAACTTAAATCCCCACGAGGGTTCATCAGAAAATCCAAATGAACTTCACAAAAACTTGGCAACGTCCTAATGACGTCATTTGTGACAAGGCGCTGCCAAGTTTTTTAGCAGATCGCTTGGCTATTTGTATGGAGACATTTTGGTTTACAAATGAATGAATAATTCGCCCCTTTGTTACATTTATCTTTGAGTTCATAAAATTTGGGATGCTTTTTGTTGTTTCTTGTTAGGTTAAGTGTGTTAGTTAATTAATTTATAAAGTATTAATAACAAGATGGGTTTTATTTTCTGTGTAACTTACATTTCTTTAATATAATAATTAAGTACATACATACATACATTTTAACCATAAAAAACATTACCCTCCGCAGTCGGGCAAAAATAGAGGTTCAAATGCGGTTGTATTTTTTTAAACTTCAGTAGTCACCATGAAAAATCTCGACGGTGCATTTAGTTGGCAGTGACAACATTGATCATAAGGTGTTCTTAATCGTTTGCAACATTAATTTTATTTCCAATTTTATGAATAAAGTAATTAATTTTACTAATCTCTAAAATCTACAATCTCTAAAATTTACATATACGTATTATTTTTTTTTTCATTCAATCAGACAATACGTATTATTTTTTTCATTTAGTAGTCATATACTAAAAGTAGGTATAAATTTCAAAAATGCTTTATACTTAATTAAATATACTCTTTGAAATTTGAGTGTTATAAAGTCAAAATTTCGGTACCCCTCACAAAATACTTATATGCGTAAAATATTTCGCTTGAAACGAGCCGAAATTCATATTTGCATTTTTCGCAATACTGCGGTTTCGCGGCGTTTGCCCAGGACGTAAATCGTGATAAACGTTAAAGTAACGAGTTAAGCGGCTGAAAGTTAAATATAATTCAATAAATGAATTACCCTTTTCAATACTTTTTAATTTACGTTTCTGAATTGGAAACTGTTACACTTGTATGTGACTCTTTTGTATTTTTTGACGTGAATTTTAAAGTACTGCCACTACTATTAACACAATGAGAATATATGCGTTTTGAAGAAGACAATGATGTCCAAGTGCTTGAAAATGGGTCTCTTCACCCAGGGGACCGAGGTTCACCAAAAAGTAATCAAGAACCCACTAATTCTGAGAAAACCCCCATGCCAAGCAGTGAAATAATAAAGAGTTCAAAACGATTATGTACATCTTATAACAATTTCAATAAGTAAAAAACCATAGTATGTGTAGGTATATCGTAATTGAAATATTTTTATTCGAAGTATTTAGATGTTTATAAATTATCACCGCTTTGCATAGTGTCATTTAGGAATATGAAGAGTAATGCCTGTTCAGGTATGCCTGCGCAGGTGCACCGTACGTGTGTTGGAATAGACCTGTATCCTTACCATGACTTTTTACGTTTTGACAAATATGACTGTTTTGGTATTTGTTTACGTATTTGCCCAAACAAATTCCAATCAGCGCCCCTAGCGGATTGTATCAGAACTATAGTGTCAGTAACGTAACATTAAATGTCTAAATTGACAAAATGGCGATTTATGTTGTGTCTCTTTTTTTGCGAACATGTGAGGCAGACAAATAGACTTGAGCATTTACTTAAGTTACGTTTACTCAGTCTACTGAAGCAAACGGAACAGAATAATGGATTAAGTAAACGAAACGTAAAATTGCGGGATGTTTCGAAAACTCATGGTAAGGGTACTGTGCAGTTTTTTGAACTTATACTAGAAAACCTACGCAGGTAAACTGTCCGGTATGCTTATATAAGAAACTCCATATAACATACACCATAATGTACATATATGTAATCCATATGTACGCTTTAAGATCACATACATACACATACACTTCAATTTGTTTATTCGTACACGTAATTAATCAAGTACTATTAATTAAGCCGTATGGAATTACACACTTGTTTTAAATATATGCGAATTCGAAACCGTGGTCCGTTCGTTCGGTTTCGGTAATTGTGGTTACCGATGTTGACGTTTTTGGTAGCGGTTTTATTGTTTTTTTACATATTTTTGGCATTTTTTGTTTGAATTATTTTTGAAGCATTACCAATATAATTGGAAATATGGTTTAAAATGTAGGGAATATGGAAAGTAGTTTCGCTTAAGAAAGTTTAAATACTTTAAAAGCCAAGATGGGATTATTTGATTTCACCCACCTTAAAGGTCATAGAGAACTCCCAGGGTTATATATTTATTATTATCCTGAGGGAATACCTAAGGAGGAAGTTCATTCCACAATTTGCACGGTTATAGGTTCCTTAGCGATGTTACGTAAAACATTTTTCACAAATTTTACAGTATATTCTTTGCTCTATCTTTATACAGTGATCACTTTATACAAAAATAAATATTTATATGAATTATACACGTTGATATTATAAAGTTGAATTTTCAATAAAATTAAATAAGAAACGCTTCAAATATTATTCGTTCTTATTTTTCTTCTTTGTGCGTCTATTATTAACAAATTAATATTATTTTCACAACTCAAATAGAAACTAATATCAAAACGTAAAATAAATAAGAAATTCTAGCCTCTTTTATTACTTTACTCATTAACTTCAAATAGTGTATATAATTGAATTGCTGTTCTTATTACGGATCTTTTCTTTGTAAAATATATTACTGATATTTAATTGCTACAAAAAAACATCATTTACTGTCTCCAACTGTACCTACTATTCTAATTAGAATGTCCATATTAATTTTATTAATTTTGGTTGTAAGACACAATTCCTTAGGTTATGTTTATTTTGTAACAGTAGTTTCAATCATAGAGGCGTTCCAACTTAGTCTTCAGGGCAAGCAATAAATAGGTTCACTGATTTAATGAGTACTTTGATAAGTAATCACAGGCATTATTAATAGTAGGCAGGTCCCCACTAAATAACCCATGGTAGGGTATGTAGGGATTGGTGCAGTAAACGAGTATACAGCCCATCTGGTTCGCGTCGTGCGGATATGACGTCACATACTCCACATACCATTAAGCACGTGCACGGAGACGGTGTGGGGTCGCGCGCCCCGCACCGCGCATGTGTAGTTGCCCGCGTCGCCCAGTCATGACACATACTCCACATACCATTAAGCACGTGCACGGAGACTGTGTGGGGTCCCGCGCCCCGCACCGCGCATGTGTAGTTGCCCGCGTCGCCCAGTCATGACACATACTCCACATACCATTAAGCACGTGCACGGAGACTGTGTGGGGTCCCGCGCCCCGCAACGCGCACGTGTAGTTGCCCGCGTCGCCCAGTCATGACGTCACATACTCCACATACCATTAAGCACGTGCACGGAGACGGTGTGGGGTCGCGCGCCCCGCACCGCGCACGTGCAGTTGCCCGCGTCGCGCGGTCATGACGTCACACACTCCACATACCATTAAACACGTTCACGGAGACGGTGTGGGGTCACGCGCCCCGCACCGCGCACGTGCAGTTGCCCGCGTCGCACGGTCATGACGTCACAAACTCCACATACCATTAAGCACGTGCACGGAGACGGTGTGGGGTCGCGCGCCCCGCACCGCGCACGTGTAGTTGCCCGCGTCGCGCGGTCATGACGTCACACACTCCACATACCATTAAGCACGTGCACGGAGACGGTGTGGGGTCGCGCGCCCCGCACCGCGCACGTGTAGTTGCCCGCGTCGCGCGGTCATGACGTCACACACTACACATACCATTAAGCACGTGCACGGAGACGGTGTGGGGTCGCGCGCCCCGCACCGCGCACGTGTAGTTGCCCGCGTCGCGCGGTCATGACGTCACACACTCCACATACCATTAAGCGCGTGCACGGAGACGGTGTGAGGTCGCGCGCCCCGCACCGCGCACGTGTAGTTGCCCGCGTCGCGCGGTCATGACGTCACACACTACACATACCATTAAGCACGTGCACGGAGACGGTGTGGGGTCGCGCGCCCCGCACCGCGCACGTGTAGTTGCCCGCGTCGCGCGGTCATGACGTCACACACTACACATACCATTAAGCACGTGCACGGAGACGGTGTGGGGTCGCGCGCCCCTCACCGCGCACGTGTAGTTGCCCGCGTCGCGCGATCATGACGTCACACACTCCACATACCATTAAGCACGTGCACGGAGACTGTGTGGGGTCGCGCGCCCCGCACCGCGCACGTGCAGTTGCCCGCGTCGCACGGTCATGACGTCACACACTCCACATACCATTAAGCACGTGCACGGAGACTGTGTGGGGTCGCGCGCCCCGCACAGCACACGTGTAGTTGCCCGCGTCGCACGGTCATGACGTCACACACTGCACATACCATTCAACACGTGCACGGAGACTGTGTGGGGTCGTGCCCCGCACAGCACACGTGTAGTTGCCCGCGTCGCACGGTCATGACGTCACACACTGCACATACCATTCAACACGTGCACGGAGACTGTGTGGGGTCGTGCCCCGCACCTCGCACGTGTAGTTGCCCGCGTAGCACGGTCATGACGTCACACACTCCACATACCATTAAGCACGTGCACGGAGACTGTGTGGGGTCGTGCCCCGCACCGCGCACGTGTAGTTGCACGCGTCACGCGGTCATGACGTCACACACTCCACATACCATTGAGCACGTGCACGGAGACGGTGTGGGGTCGTGCCCCGCACCTCGCACGTGTAGTTGCCCGCGTAGCACGGTCATGACGTCACACACTGCACATACCATTCAACACGTGCACGGAGACTGTGTGGGGTCGTGCCCCACACCTCGCACGTGTAGTTGCCCGCGTAGCACGGTCATGACGTCACACACTCCACATACCATTAAGCACGTGCACGGAGACTGTGTGGGGTCGTGCCCCGCACCGCGCACGTGTAGTTGCACGCGTCACGCGGTCATGACGTCACACACTCCACATACCATTGAGCACGTGCACGGAGACGGTGTGGGGTCGCGCGCCCCGCACCGCGCACGTGTAGTTGCCCGCGTCGCTGCTGTTCACGCGCGCCAGCCGCAGCAGGCTGTCCGCGCCGCCAGGAACTTGTTCCGTTTTTACGCTGGGGACAATTCAAAATAACTTTTTTAATCTTAGGAAATTATGATCTAAGGATAAATTTAAATATTTTTACATGTTAATACGCTTATAATTTTAGAAGCGGTTATATTACACAATGTTATTTTGCTATTGACAGGAAAGAGTTTATTATTCTCAAGTATGATGTACTACCAATACTACCCATTGACGACTAAATATGTTATCAAAAGCGCATAAGCGCGTATGAGAGTTAGCCACTAGCCGATCCACCCAAGACTGGATCTCACTTGACGTAATTTGTAAATCTACTAATTTTACAGATCAGTTAAAATACAAGTCAATAAATACAAAAAAAATACTCCTGCTCTTTCTAACAATAAAGACGATTCGTCTTATTTCCTGTAATATATAAAAATAAAAATATTATTTTTGCTCTTTCGAACAAGATGATTTGTCTTATTTCCAAACAAAAGTCAACGAAAAATGGTAGAATCCTTTTAATGTCTGGTTTCTGATAAAGTCAAGTATTGGACATTAGAATAGAGTACCATAAGAAGGGCTTTGATAACAAAGCATAAGCTCGATATAAGAATCTTGAAGGCACAATGGTTTTATTCCCTGAAGATCTGAAGAGCGGTCACTATTGAAGCTTCCTCAAGAGGTCAATTAGTATAATGTTCGTATGTCTATGAATATTTTTAGATCTACATATTTATGCATGGGTAGATTCCTATCGAAATTGCTATCTTGAATCAAATGTTAATTGAAAATAGATTAACATTTTTGAAAATTTACCTTAAAAAAATCATCGTCATTTTTATTACTTTTTTTTATAATATAGGAGTAGCAGACGAGCATACAGTCCACCAAATGGTAAGTGGTTACTGACCCCCTTGGACATCTGTAAAAAACCCCAGATAGGATTAGATATTCCCACCTGAGGTCGGCCACAGATGCGCCGCTACCCCTGAGGACTAAGCTGGAACGCCTCGTAAGTTTGTCTCCCTTAGCACACTCTTCAAACCGGAACACAGCAGCGCCTAACACTGCCGTTATTAGGTAGGTGTGGCGATGGTGCCGCCGGAGTCGATCCACAAAGGGTTCACCTTCAAAACGCGTATTACTAGGAGGAAATTAGTATTTAAATATATTACCTTCTATAAATTTTGGTGAAATTGATTAAAAAAAAAAAAACTTTTTCTTAACGAAATAAAATATATAGAAGTATTTAAGTATTAACGAAATGAATTATATGAATAAAACACAATATACAAATTCATCGTAAAAAGCCCGACAACTATACTGCGAGCAATATAGACGTAGAAATGTCTCACAAGACATCGTTCAGGATTACATCGTACTAAGCTGACAATAAAATATGTAGGACACATTAGCCTTGAACATCTCATGTGGCTACACATGCTAAAATATTCAGAGCATACGCATACATTCAGATAAAACTTCATCCTAGCATTTGTTAGGCTTGAAGTTGATTTATATTCGTTCATCAACGTTGAAGGATTATACATGACGTGACGGAGGTACAATATTGTAGGAACGTTTTCATTTAATTTTATTCGTACTAGCTTTGCCAAGTATATTTACTCAAGCTTAAAAAAGTTTCCACAGCACTTTCCCTACTTTTCCACTGTACTACTCTTACTCTCCCCATTCTCCTAATATGAAAGATTAACGAATCATTTTCATTGACCCGCCGTGTATATGACGTCGCATGCTACAGAGAGATCAAGCTGTTTCTTTGGTTTCATATTGGCGATTGTATAGAATTTTTGACTTAAATCCTATTCTATTAAAAGTTTATAGACCCTAAAAGAATTTTTCAATTTGGAATAACATTCAGAGATTAGGGCGTCCAAACATTCTGTTTTATAGTACCTACAAAATTTGTCACTTAATGAAAGTACCCGCGTGTCGATAAGTATACTTTGACGTTTTAAAGGTTCCGAAATTTATCTCCGCCTGGCCAGACATCTAACTTAGATTTATTTTAATATGAGTGTTTGTCTATATATATGTATTAGCTCCATGGCATTTAGGATAGAGTTCAAGGGTGGTACTAAAGTGTAGAAAACGGCAATATTATTTTTTATACCATCACGGACAAAAGGTCTGTTATGAACTATGACATACCATAATTCTATTCTGATTCAAAGATTTGTCCCTATGAATTAAGTTATACCTTATTAGAAATTTCCTTATACAATTTTTTAAGTCTCGAATACACTGTGACATAATAATTAGAACAATACACAATAATATGTCCCAAATGATGCAAAACATTTCTCAGAAGCGTACATAAATAAGACATTCGCTAAACAAATCTGAAGTGACACGTGACACGCGACAAGATAATCCCGTACAAAACGCAAAAGCGCTGACATTACGTTAATCACGTCGCATTGTCGCGCTGTCAGGTCCTCGAACGTGACCTTAATCTGTTCCAGGCGTGGTCTTAGATGTCTGTTGTATCGCTAGCGAGTAACGATAGATAGATGATAGAGTAGCCTGCAACTAACAAGCTCGCTATGTTAGAATGTAGAAATAAGGATTTTTTATCATAGTGTTAATTTTAACATATTTGTTACTAATGTTATGTAAAAAGCTGATAAAATTATGCTACTTTATCATCATCATCATCATCAACCATTACTGTCCCACTGCGGGGCACGGGTCTCCTCTCAGAATGAGAAGGTTTAGGCCATAGTCCACGTTGGCCAAGTGCGTATTGGTAGACATCTTACCTTTGAGATTTTCTTTTATAAATCTCTCAGGTATGCAGGTTTCCTCGCGATGTTTTCCTTCACCATTTAAGCTAGTGATGATTCATTTCTAATACGCGCATAATTTTGAAAAATCAGAGGTGCGTGCCTGGGATTTGAACTTCGGACCCCTCGATCGAGAGGCCGAGTTTCTTAACCACTAGGCTATCACTGCTTTTATGATCTTATCTGATCCATCTTTTATGATGATGATATTAAGTATATTTTTTATACTTAAATTGAAGGGTGTGGGCAACGTATTCCATCTTAGTCTCCGTATTTAGGGAGGTAAATTGTCCACTTCGGATAGGACATCAATCTTATCTGGGGTCGATTAGTTGATTAAAGAAGTTCATGGGTTATAGTTGATTATCGGTGATAGTAGCTACTTACCATCAGATGACAGTTCATTTTTTTTATAATATAGGAGTAGCAGACGAGCATGCAGTCCACCTGATGGTAAGTGGCTACTGCCGCCCATGGACATCTGTAATCAATCCCAGATAGGATTAGATATTCCTACTTGAGGTCGGCCACAGATGCACCGCTACCCCTGAGGACTAAGCTGGAACGCCTCGGAAAAGTATGTGTCCTTTACCACACCCTTCAAACCGGAACACAGCAGCGCTTAACACTGCTGTTATTAGGCAGAAATAGGTGTGGCGGTGGTGCCGCCGGAGTTGAACCACAAAGGGTTCTATCACCTTCAAAATTCTCATTTGATAGTAAGAGGCTCCTAACACCACTCCAAGTTCTATCATGGATAAACCTAGTTTCAGTGATTAGATTAACGAGTGGTCTTTGTTATTAATTAACAGTAAGCATTGCCAAATAGAACGCATATCTTCCCTAATGTCAGTAACTAAACATTATATATGCAACGTAAATGGATTCTCTAAGTGCCGTCATAACACATAACGCGTCATGTACATAATTTCAACTCATCACAGATGTATTGGAAGGAATTATGTATCAGTAGATAGCACTACACTACTAGGCGTCATTCAACCGCAGGTTTACAGCGATGTAACAAATAAACTATATTCTGACTATAATATGGTATCCAGCCACACCTTTTCTGCCTAATAACAGCAGTGTTAAGCGCTGCTGTGTTCCGTTTTGAAGGATGTGGTAAGGGAGACATACTTTTCCGAGGCGTTCCATCTTAGTCCTCAGGGGTAGCGGCGCATCTGTAGTCGACCTCATGTAGGAATATCTAATCCCATCTGGGATTGATAACAGATGTCCATGAGCGGCCGCAGCCACTTACCTTCAGGTGGACTGCATGCTCGTCTGCTACTCCTATATTAAATAAAAAAAAACCTGCAATATAAGTAGACGGATGGCTCACGGGGTACTACTGAAAACCTTTTTTCTTTACGAGGGGGAAACCTTATAGTATGCGACCACACATACCGCCGTCCTTCCCGGGGTCGCTTACTGGACGGTTCGAGCACCTACTCTTGCCGCCCGCAACCACGGGTGTGGCAAAATTAATTATCATTTGCTTAAACGGTGAAGAAAAACATCGTAAGGAAATATTTAAAAGAATAAACAAGTATTGAAAGTTATTGAAGTCTACCAATTCGCACTTGGCCGGCGCGGTGGACTATGGCGTAATCTTTCTCATTCCCCGTGCCCAGCAGTGGGACAGAAATGGGTTGACAACACATTGTCCACTAACCATCGAATACAAGCGAATACAATGAATCCACAAAGACCCTTCAGAAGATTTATAATATTCTAATCGAGAGCCTAATAGAGAGGAGACCCGTACCCAGCAGTGAGACAGTAATCAGTTGACGATGATGATATATCCGTTCCGAAATACCGAAAACTCGCTATCGCTTCTCTCCAACAATAGAACACGTGTCTTAACATGATGCTACATTGTCATTATTTATTTATAATCTCCCGCATCCCTTATTCGTGTAAAAAGCTTTAGCGTGTCATATGAAATTTAGAGCCCCGTATAATGACTATGTTTGGCCTTTGAAAGAATCTCGTGCGTTCCTGACATACTTAAAGCAAATAGGCTTTTAAGGTTACGTGCAATAAAAGCTGAATATGTTTTTTCAAGGTATTTTAGTGTGTTGCAAAAAGCTTCCGTTATTACAAGGTTTTATTCGCTCATGATTTTTGAATATACTGTACTGTGTGATGTTGAGTTATCATCAACAAGCTAATATTTTCCCAGTACTGGGCAACGGTTTCTACTAAAAGTGGGGCTTAGCATGTAATGCAGGATAAGAGCTTCATAAGTTTTCAAACCATCCATATAGCTCCGATAACGTTAAACTGTGCATAAAATTTAGCCAATATCGATCAAAACTCTATCACTCCATCGCGCATAACTGTTTAACCAAATTCAAGATGGTAGAGTGAAAATTCGAAGATGGTAGAGTACTCTATGGTTTGACTTCGAAGGTACCACCGCCTCACCTATTTCTACCTCCTAACAATAGTGTTTAGCGCTGGGTTTTGGTTTTAAAACTTATATTTATCCGAACCGTTCAAAATTAATCCACAGGGTCAGTAACGCATCTACGGTTGATAGGCAGTATTGTTATTCGGGGTTTATTACATATGTCCATAGATGGCAGTGACCACTTACTTTAGAAGGAGTGCTATATGCACGTTTGATATATACATAATATAAAAAAAAAAATTACGCAAATTGTAGGATTTTGTCTATAACCCTATACTAATATTATAAAGAGGAAAACTTTGTTTGTTTGTTTGATTGTAATGAATAGGCTCAAAAACTACTGGACCGATTTTAAATATTCTTTCACCATTCGAAAGCTACATTATCCACGAGTAACATAGGTTATATTTTATATGATATATATTTGGTAAATAGATTTTGAGGCGGTACAAAGTTTGCCGGGTCTGCTAGTTTCTTATAAATCTACGAGTAAGAAAAATCAAAGAGTAGTTCTAATAAACCGATGTTACTGCTACGAACTGTTACGCCTATATAATCAAAAAGTAGTCCTTCCAACATACCTGATCCCACCTCTGGTAGTATCAGCGTTGAGAGCTCTGCCCTCATGGAGCCAGGTCAGCACTGCTGGGGTCTCCACGTGCCTGGCTCTGCACACGAGAGCCAGAGTTGACTCCGCCTCGTAGTACTTCTCGAGAAGAGGCGCACCCGCTTCGTCTACAACCCAGACTTGTGGTGCTGTTGAGAGAAAAAATAGTGATGGGTAATCAAGGATAGAGAGATAACCTATACTATTTCCATTTCTTTATTTTCTCGATGACAGATCGACGTCCATGTAATTTTGTGTTGTTTACGTTAAAATGTCACACAGACTGTTCTTCATGGACAGGTAGTGATGTCCTACACATAATGATTACTATAGGAGCTGTAACGATAAACGTAACACGATAACAGACCCGTTTTTTTTCACAAAATGTAAGAAACTATAGGGCAACTTTTCCCGAATAAAAGTACCCCACAGAGATAAGAGGGCTATGGGTGTATATGAGGTAATATAATATATAAGATACTTCGTCGGCATTGTCAGTTTCTTAATTCGGATAGATTTGAACATAATACGAATTGTTTTTTAAGTTTTTGTAGTGCCAGTAACACTCGGTTCATAAAATTTTCAAAATATCAAATTTGGATTAAATTAGCTATTTTCGACGCAGACCATGCGATATGCGGTATACGATTTATATAAGCAGTCGGTTCTCGTTTTCAAAAACATTCTACCTTGCTTGTAATATAATATTTCCTTTATGAGATTTTAATATAAACTTTAGTAATTTTGATATAAAATCTCATACCGTATAATCTAAAGTTAATTCATATGCCAACTTCACGGTCATGTACCGTCATGTAAAGACACTCTAGAATAAATTTACTCGGAAAGTTTAATAACGTTATATTACGAAATATGTAAAATAAAATTAAGATGTCTATCTGTACTTTTCAAGGTATTTAAACTTAGTTTTAAGGGTAATATTTAAAGGGATTCGCTTGAACATCTGATGGTAAGTGGTCGTCGTGTCGTGTCGTCAACCCATTTCTGTCCCATTGCACAGCACGGGTCTCCTCTCAGAACGAGAAGCACCAGATCATAGTATACCTCGCTGGCTAAGTGTGTACTGTGGTTAAAATACCTTTGAGAACATTTTTTTTTAATATTTTTCTAGTATGCAGGTTTTTTCACGATGTTTTCCTTTACTGTTTAAGCAAGTGATAATTAATTTGTAAAAACAACCAATGACTACTATAACAGATAGAATGTGGTAGAACCCTCTTTGTAGATCCCGGAAGCACCACTGCCACATGAATTTCTGCCTATTTCTCTGGTAATTGCTTAAATATTAAAACCGAAACCGCGCAAAAAGTAAATCTTAAAACTTTGAACGACATCTGTAAAGGTTTCGTATGAAAAGACTTTAATCGCAATTTTCTTTCTGTATACATTTTCCAATTATATATTCGCCCCCTTATACCATGAATTAAGTTTGCTACATAATATAAGGAAGTTGTGTGAAAAAATATTTTTACTGAAATAGGATAAAATGTAGTAATTTAATATTAATGTAGTGCATTATATAATGAACGAGCTTTTGCCCGCGGCTTCGCTCGCGTTACGAAGTAATATTATTAACTAAAAAGATTTATACAAACGTTCATTCCCTATTTTGTCCCCTTGGGGGTAGAATTGATCAAAATCCTTTCTTAGCGGATGCCTACGTCATAACATCTATCTGCATGCCAAATTCCAGTGGTTTGGGCTGTGCGTTGATAGATCACTATGTCAGTCAGTCACCTCTGAGTTATATATTTAGATTTTCGCGAGTTCAAATTATTTTCTATCAAACACCAATTTTGGATTTAAAATTATAGGTGTGTGAATATTTCTCTTTCACAGATCCTTACTAATATTATAAATCCGAAAGTAACTCTGTCTGTCTGTCTGTCTGTCTGGTTGTCTCTTCTTCACGCCTAAACCACTGAACCGATTTTAATGAAATTTTGTACAAAGATAGACTGAAATCCGAGAAAGGACATAGGATCGTTTTTATCCCAGAAATCCCACGGGAACTAGGGATGGCGATATAAGATCGATTAATCGGAGAATCGATCCTTTGGACCAAAACCATCGATTATTTTAGTCGATATTAATAAGGATTGAATCGTAAACTATGCATTTGATCAAGTTATGATCTATAGCAAAGTTGTTGTCCATGAGCCCACGAAGGTTCCAGAGTTCCTACGACCAATTTTCGCCAGATGGCGCAACTGTTATTCCAGTGAATGATTATGTTAGTATGTCATATTATTTTCTTTTAAACGCGGGCGAAGCCGCGGGCAAAAACTAGTAGACAAATAAACAAACATTTAAACCCAGAAACTGAATAATATGTCTGTTCCGCTGGGGATCAAACCCGGGACCCTCTGCGTAGGTACTAGACCACATTAATCAATCAGCTACACGGCCCCAATCAATCATCTCCCAACACGTAGCAGTGACTAAATAGCAATAGCATATTGCTATATTTTTTCGATATCTGCTATTGACGTTTACTAACGACTTTTCGATGTAACATTTACTCATTTTCAATACGGACCGCGTACCAGGAAAACATCGAGGAAAACCTGCGTACACGTGTGTGAGTTAATGTTGTGTAAGTAATCATTATAGCGTGTAATATAAGATGAAAGTGGTGGGACTCTTTGTTGTTCGACTTAGAACCCCCCCCCCCCCCCCTTTTTGTATACTTTTCTGACTAACAAGCGCTCCTGTGTTCCGGTTCACAGGGTGTAGTAAGAGAAACATGTTTATCTGAGGTCATCTTAATCGTCAACTTAAACGCATTTGTGGAATGAACTTCCTTCTGAGGTATTCTCCTGACTATGATATGGGGCTCTTCAAGAAGGGTGTAAAGTGAACTCTCCTTCAAAGCCGGCGATGCATTGGCGACTCCTTTGGTGTTGCAAATGTCCATAGGTGACTATCTTATCTGGGTTAAATGACAGATGGCTGCAATCACTTAACATTAGGTCCACTGCATATACATTTGCTATTTTCATAATACAAAGAAACTTATACTCACTGTTAACATGTAAATAAGTCCGGCTGACTCTCGGGGGATGGGTGCTGATCTGACACTCGTAGACGCCCTCATCGTCAGGCTTGACTTCCCTCACCAGCAGCTTCCAGTTCCCAGGGTACCTCCTCGCCACGGTAATTCGGTTGTCCGCTGCGTACGTCACCGCACCCACTGTAAGGAGTTCCGGGATCTCTTCCCTGCCTCGTCGACGGACCCAGGATACCTAGAAGACCCAGGGTATTAGAAGAAATTAACTTTATTATAAACCAAAAATCAGGCTAATTATAACTGTGATATAAGTCTGAAAACGAAATAGTCTATACAACTTCCATACTCATTTAGACTAATCCAGTAACACCTGAAATATTTAAATTGGTCAAGCCTTTTGGGCTATGCGGATTGTCTAAGAATGGGGCATACGAAAAAATATGTAGTAATACATACATTCGAAAAGCATTACCCGTTGCAGTCGACTAAAAAAATTTCAATTGTTTTATTTTCAAATTCCAAAGGTCTACTTCGTACATTCGTTGAAGAAGTTTTCCATCCGTCCGAAAGTAAATTTGACAGAACTTGTGCAACACAGTTACCGAGCTTAAGTAGTAGAGGTTTAACTGTTATGATTAATATCGTTCATACTTCATGATAGTTGTCCGAAACAAACATGTAAGTAATCCGAAATCCGAATGAATATGTGACAGTGTTAGTGGATTCGCGTGTACCTTCTGATTTGAAGGGTGTGAAAATTACATTAGGTATTTTAGTAAACTCATCAATGCCTTTTTGTTTGTCAAGTAACAACTATGTTATAACGAAAACCACATCAAAATTGGGTTTATGAGAAACATCGCGGACATACTAACATATTTCCACAGTGATCGATTACAAAACCTCCATTTTTGAAGTCGTTTGAAAATCATTTATAACCCAGACATAAGATCTACCTACCTAAATCTAAACTAAAATCTTAAACAAAATCTTAAGTCATAAAGTATCTGAATCAAACAAATTGAAGCAAATTTTGTCGATACATTTCAAATTGGACCAATGTTTTCAAATCACTTACTTTCAAAAGAACTGAAATTCAAATCCGAAGCGCAAAAAGTGCTTCAAAGCGCTGAAATTCAGCGAGACGTCGTGTAGAGTTTCAGCACATCGTAAATCAAGCTATCGACAAGGCATTGAGTGGGAACGTTTATCGCTCAAGTATTTGTGATCGGAAACTTGGGAGACTGAGGTTGGAAACTGACACTTTGGAACAACGAAGAGATATTAAATTTAAAGCGATGAAACGTAATAAAAAGGTAATAAAGGTATTAGCTTAAGTATAACGGTTTTTAATTTACCAATTATTTATTACAGAATGTGTTAAAAATTTGGGAGATTGACGTAAGAAACTCACATGATAAATTTAATATGGAGCAATGTAATGAAAATAAGTATAAGGAATCAAATATAAAACTTTTTTTCCAAATATGGAGGGTTCATAGAATAAGAAGAGGTGTACTTCAAAGATATTGCAAACAGGAAAATAGACCACAATGAGATAAGTCCATATAGATTGTAATACATTTTGGTGTACAAATCCAACTCTTTAATATGAAACATCCAATAAAGAAACTCTTCCTAATAAAGTAAATAAAAGCAGCATAATTGAATATATTCCAAGTCTTTCTCAGTTGCGAAAAGACGTGGAGTATATTCCCAGGAGCATAAAATGTTTGCAACATTTACAAATCAAGGTACTTAAATTTAAATGCAAAGTACAGATAAAAGTCGCATTCGTAGCTTCCTGAAATCCAGTGAAACGTCGTGTAGAATTTCAGTAGATCGTAAATCAACGTGAACAAGGCATTGAGTGGGGAGTCTTTATCGCGTTTCTCATCGGAACTATTGAGTAAGACTATTGGCGCAAGAAGCGATCTATTGTTTGTAATTTGAAAACTTAATTTAAATTGAAGCAGCTTCTACGTACTCGGTGAACTATTCTATTATATTACTAAAACGTTAAATATTTTCGACTTATTATTTGCTGACTAATAGAACTTCAGGAAACGTGGTAGAACCCTTTGTAACATCAGTGTTAGGATATAAATGTTAAATGCTGTTGTGTTGTATATACTTATCAAAGACGTTTCAACTTAGTCCTCAGGGGTATTAGCCTTCTGGGACCAATTTGGGGTAGAAATCTCATCTTATCTGCGGTTCATTACAGATATCCATGGACGATAGTAGCGACTTATCATGACTATACCGTGCTACGTACCCTATATATAGTTATTCTACATCCACCCATGCATGAAGAAGACAAGAGATGGGCCTCCGAGAACATGTGGTGATCGTGACCACCAATAACTACATTACTGCTTTGCTTTTGTACCTTTTTGAACAATTTCGTAGCAATTTCTGTCAATTTGAAATTAGATTTTCATCTTGTGAAATTTATAATCAATTTGTAATAATTTTGCTTAGGTACTAAATTCAATTCAATTCGACACTAGAATATTAAATACTATTCAACTATTACTATTTTGTAATATTCTTGAATATTGTACTCTGAAATAGCAAGTAATTTCGAATCGTATCGATAAAATAGATTGAGAATTTCCACACGAATGAATTATTATATTGGAAACTAGACTGGCCATTATTAACACGCTTTTATTAGCTTGGGTTGTATGTATGTATGTATGTACGTAACAGAGTAACGGAATCTTTGAACCCGATTTCTATCCATTTTGTACCATTGTCCTTATCAACATCTGCGGTGCTTTTCGAAAACTGATAAATGGAGCACCCCACGCTTATTTCACAATTATACTATTTACTGTTCCTTAATTGATTCCTAGATTGAAAATTATTTTCTACTTTTTAGTTGATTTTATTATAAAAGCGTGTTTTTTAGTGCTTTCAACTATATTTATTTTACAACTAGATTTCACCTGTAACGCCGCGAGCCTTGATTCTTCTGAGTTAAAAGAGTTGTTATTTCTTTTATTAGGGAAAGGTTCGTGAAGGTTTAGGCCAAAGACCACACATCGTCGGCTAGATGTGGATCGCTGTATTTCACAAACCCGTGCCCAACAGTAAGACAGTAATAGTTTGCTCATGGTGATTGACTTTTACATAATTCTCAGGAATTATAATTCCTCATGGTATCTTTATCGTTAGAACAAATAATTTCTAATAGGCACGTAACTCAAAAATCAGAGGTTTATTATTGGTAGTTGAGACCTGGGTCACAAGCGTGAGAGATATTTTTTTTTAAATATAGGAGTAGCAGAAAAGCATGCGGTCCACCCGATGGTAAATGGCTACTGCCGCCTATGGTATCTGTAGTCATCCCCAGATAGGATTATATTCCTATCTGAGGTCGGCCAGAGCTACACCGCTTCTTCTGAGAACTAAGCTGAAATACTTCGGAAAAGTATGCTAATCTTAAACTACTAGGTTGTCTGTAATGCGGTAGAAGTAGATGTTCAATTTCATTTATTTCTGCTATGCGCAATTTATCCAGAAGTGGAATAAACTCGTCTTGGAATAACTTAGCCAAATCAAAATGACTCACGGATCCGAGGTCGATGTACCATAAACATCTTGTCTTATCTTGAAACAAAATAAATATGAATGCGAAATCTTTTCTACTTAATGGCCTTAATAATTTGCTTGCCTAATGTATTTTTTTGATATTTTTGAGTACGAATTAATTTACGTACTTTGTGTTTGTAAGTAAATATAAGTTTTACGGTTTTGGAAACTATACCATAATATAATATGTCATTTCTTATTTAGCTCTCATAATTTTTTAAGTCTTTTTAAGCTATTGCATAGCTTTTATCGCGGGCCTTGAGCGTGGAGACCGAATCCAGAAATTCCGTAACGAAAAAACCTAACGCCCCGCACCGACCGGCACAGCGGTGATACTTTTTAGTAGCGATCTGTGCGCCCCGGGGCGCACACGCCAGTTGACGGGTTAATGACTTTTTGCATACTGCATAAATAAAATAAATATATAATTGTAATTGCATAAGTTGATAAAAAATGTAATGCAATAGCTTTACCGCAACAGTCTCCGAATGTCACACGTATTTTTTTTTAGTCTTTGTCTACATTATAAGCACTTCTATGCGTAATATTAGCCGAACATATATACATTTTGCCCGTCTTGTCTGTCAGTCAAAAACTACTAGATTTCTATTAATTAATAAATCAACTCATTATCCAATCACTGTGCAGAAGTTCCTTTTAAAAGAAGATAACTAACTAAATTTTTATACGTGATTATAGAATACTATTGTTATTCTTCGAATGTGTCAGGTCTTTTTACAATTTACTTCATATTTTACAAGAAAACAGAAGCTAATATTTTGAATCTTAACAATTTATTTAATACAAATCCACCGTTGATCGCGTTTTAACAAAAACATCTCGGATCCCAAACAGAATGAACATAAATTGCGGAATCCTTTGTAATTTGCCCCAAGAGTTTCGTGTTAGCCGATTTTAACAATTCCGGTAATTACTTCAAAGGATCTAAAACAATGGCCGTTTAAAAACTTTAAAAAGTTGCTAACATTTCTGTTATCTTTATTGTGGTTATCATCGGAATCATTTTATTACAAAGGCCTGTTACCTTCGACTTGGTTTTTTGGTATTTTGATAATGTAATTGCGGTTTTCTGTTCAGAAGCAAGCCCTTTGTATATGTTTCTTATTGTTTACTCTCGTTTTCTTCATTTTCTGATCGTTAATATTTTTCGTGTATTTTTTACATATTAAAAGCAATATATTTTCTATGGCACTTGATAATGGTTTGCTTGTTTCGATTTTTTATGATTTTTAGGAGATAAGGTCACAAAATTCTATGATTACGTCTATTGTAAATTTTATTGAACCTGATTTGTTACTAATTAATAATATTTTGTAACTATATACCTACCTATAATATAATTTTATTATGAGATAAATATTGCAAGGTATATATCTTTGTTATTACCGAGAATAAACCAATTAAGTATACGTTGGAGTTACTCCATTTAATTTTATTAGCAAAAGATTAAGAACTTTCTCAATTTCCTTAATTACTAAACTCCAACCGCGACAAGTACAAGAAGTTAAGTATTTAATTTCGCTTTTACCGCTATTTCTAGATTTGCCCTAACACTAGAAAAAGCCTTGTTCATTTCCGTCTAATGATAATTCTTTAAAATTTAATTAGAACATTTAATATAAGCAGGTTTTTTAAATTACTATAATTTAATTAAATCACATTAAAAAGCGCTGACGAATTGTTGTGATAAAAATTACCTGCACCATACCATCATAACATTTTATTTGCATTTTGCCACGAAATTTGAGATACCGCATTCAATGTTTCTCGGTTCTCGAAATATTTCTGAATAGTCCATTGAAATGAAGCAGGCTTAAAGTTTAAACGTAAACGAAGAAAAAATATTTATGCAGATTAAGAAAAGTTTTAATCTTCAAACAAAGCGATTTAAAGCGAACCGAAGTCAATCCTTCATAATACTGGCCGTTCCCGATGCGAATAAGAAAATAAACTACAAAAGACTATTTTCTTACCGTCTTATCTTGAAGGAGACTTATCCTACAATTGAGATGAGCGTCTTCTCCGAGCTGCACGGTTATTTTAGTGATATTCCCATCTGGAGTATCTTCAAACGTTGGTCCATACTTTCGATCGTGGTCGAAGTAGGTATTCTTGACTGATACCACATGAGGCACCATTTCCTGCCTAACATTTGGTGGTATTGTGAGCGTCCCTGCAGAAGGTTCTTGTGAAGGTTGTGGCACTTTAAAGGCCTTCGTACTGTCGATTGTGGAGTTTCCAAGCCGTAACATGACAGGCGCTGGAACGATGCCAGTGCTGAGAGCGTAGAACGGCGTCACGGTCTGGTCTTCCTGCGTTGTCGATGTGGATGGGTTTTCTGCGGACAAAAGAACGAATTAATAAATGATTCGATGATACATTATTATTTATAATTATCATATTACCGGCATACTCTAATTATTTATAATTTAATTACTGAGCTGCCGAATTTTTTAATTATAACAATTTTTGTGTCCATCCATCAATTACGTAATAATTGATTGATAATGATTCAGCTAATGAGTAAAAAGCCCACCTGAGTTCGCACTTACTTCTACGTATGCATTGCTGTCAAAAAATATTATCATCTTTAAGAAAAGTAAAGAGCTCTTATCTTAAGCCGGCGATGGTAAAATCTTCTGGTCTTGCAAATATCTTTGAGCAACGGTGACTGTTTACCATCAGGCAGCTCGTCTGAATAATAGCCCCTTCTAAGTAACGTACACATACTTTGCTATCTCATATAAGTCTCAGTCTAACCTAGTCTCCACTAGAGTATCCTCATGAAATGAGGTATTTAAAACAAATTCGAAGACCTTAAACTTAGCAAGACATATGCGATCAGATTCAGCATTTCGGGTTAGTTCAAATTTTATATTTTTTGGCTAAAACAATGGCTGACCATTTCGCTTGGACTCAAGTTATTTTGTCATTAACGCAAAGGAATTAACTCTCACCTGTTGTTAACTGGCACACGACTATCTGTGTAAGGAAGAACACTCCCACACTCCACATATCGCCTGAATGAGGCTGCGCCCCGCCTGGGGCTTCATAATCTGAAACAGAGACCTTAATTGGAATAACACTTAACAACACCGGAGCACCGCAGTTGTTCTAGTTTATTTCTGGCAAAAAAGGCAAAATGGAACGGTGGAATCTTTGTTTCTAACAATGCTTTAGTTAAGTCAAGAATGCTTTCTTGTAAACGTAAGGCGAGGTTATATTAGGTCTTTTGAATTGGTACTGTTCTCCGGTTTCTATTTTAAGATCTTAAATAAGATTGTAACGGGATGGTACGGTGTATTTTTAGCAGGATACTCTGCTTGTTATCATTGGCGAGCGAATATACGGGAGACAGTTGTTGACTGTCGTCGCTTATCCTCAGTAGCTGATGACCAATTCCGGTCGCTGACAACAGACTGCGGTAATGGGCAACTGTTGACGACGACTGTTGACATGAACTGTCGCTCATATATTACTTTGCTCATGTTGTCGCCTAACTTTAGTTAACTTTGTCCTAAAGATTGTGAGCACCATTGTCAGCTAAAACTATTTTTGTCTAATAGCAGTCTCAAATACCTACTGCTATGTTCTGGTTTGTTAAGGTAGCGATATACGGCGACATACGAGGCGGTTTAACTTGGTTACGGGTAGTAACGCATCTGTGACTCAGTAGGACCACAGTAGGCCTCAATTAGGACTCTAATCCTATTTGGACTTGGATACAGATGTGAATAAGAGACAGAAACTTATCATAAGCCCATAACCATAACTTATCATTTTGAAACACTTTATTATTCATTCAAAAATTCATATCATAGTGTTAGAACCTAATAACTGTTTTCTTGTGATATTTTCATTAATTATAAATTATAAGCCAAATGCAATATGTAAATTTACTTTTCTTCTTTCTTTTCTTAAAAAAAAATACTACAAGAAATGAGTGCGTTAAATGAAAGTTGCGAAGTACCGTCTTAGTACATAACCGTTAAAAGTTATTTGCGCCTAAAAAATAGCTGTTATTCATTCAATGTATTCATTAAGTTTGGTGTTAAGAGCCAAATTTTTCGCAAGGAAACCATTAGGTCCAGAATAATTGACAATAGCGAACATTTTTCCAATTAGTGGAACTCATTTTTCTCTTTTCGTATTGTTCTTTATTCTGTTTATAACAATACCTCATTACATTCATATAACGTATTGCAAGGCTTGTATGGAGAATTTTCTAAAGAACTGAGGCATTATTCTATTTAAATAAAGGTGGTAGAATATTTTGTGGTTTAAAAATGCGAGCCAGTCTATTCCTGTCTTTTAGTTGCGATGTTAAAATTATATCAGAAATATCTGTAATTATATCAGACAAAAGAGCGTACCAGACACGTACTGTAAGAAACAAAATAAAATTTTCTTTACAATATTACTGACAGACACAGCTCGTGTCGTGGGCGTAAATGAATAAATAGATATATTAGGTGGAATTCCACGTGTCAAATATCTTTGTCCAATTTCAATGTCAAACATCTGATCAAATTTCTTTGACATATGGGTTCGTACACAAAACTGCGATGCGACGTCGCATCGCAAAAATCTGCGAGCTCCCTCGACGCATCGCAAGAACTTGCGAATTGATTCGCATCGCACAGTGGTTGTTGTTGTTGGTCGCCCTGAGGGCTCGAACACAAAACTGCGATGCGACGCGATGCGAATTCGCAACGCAGAAAATTGCGATGCGAATTGCTGCGATGCGATATCGTGCGGCGTAGCGTCTCTCAGGGTGACCAACAACAACAACCACTGTGCGATGCGAATCAATTCGCAAGTTCTTGCGATGCGTCGAGGGAGCTCGCAGATTTTTGCGATGCGACGTCGCATCGCAGTTTTGTGTAGAGACGCTACGCCGCACGATATCGCATCGCAGCAATTCGCATCGCAATTTTCTGCGTTGCGAATTCACATCGCGTCGCATCGCAGTTTTGTGTTCGAGCCCTATGCCCATTTCACTTGCCCAATATCTTTGTTAAAGATTTCTTTATAATTTGCATAGTTGGATTTTTAAACAGGGTTCTTTTTGGCCTGGAAACGAGTTCTTCTAGCTGGAAAAATATTTGATCAAATATCGATGTTGCTAGTAAGTTGGATGAAGTCATCCAATTTATTTGATCAAATGTACATAAAGATATTTGACGAGTGGAATACCAACCTTAGATAGATATAAATATGTTGATGCATACGTAATTCGTCTGCTATGCCCCATGTGTGGCAATGTGTATCACGCCGACAGGTGGAGATCGATCAATTCCATTGCTGGCAATCGCCAACTATTCCGTCTTGTCGCCAGCGTTCACCTGCGATTGTTGCTGATAGGAAGTATCGCTCGTGTTTTTTTATAATATAGGAGTAGCAGATAAGATTAAATATTCCTACGTGAGGTCAGCCACAGATGCGCCGCTACCCCTAAGAACTAAGCTGGAACGCCTCGGAAAAGTATATCCATCTACTCCACCTTTCAAACCAGAACACAGCAACACTTACCACTGCTATTATGAGGCAGAAATAGGTGTGGCGGTGGTGCCGCCGGAGTCGAATTTACAAAAGGTTCTACCACCATCATGTACTCGCTTATGCGTTACCTCCGTAAGAAGTCTTGACCATTTACCGTCCGGCGTCCAAGCCGCTGTACGACACAAAAAATAGCACTATTCCATTAAGCTAGACCCTCTTAAACCTACAATGGTTCCCTTCGTGAATACGGTCGTAAAAATACGAAACTCGCACGTATTACACAGAAACAAAGGCTTCACGTGCCTTATTGTCTGTTTAACAATGGACAAATTACTTCACTATTTGTCTACGTGACTTCCTAAATTCTCGCTATAGAGCCGGCTGATTTATTTTCCACTGCGGCTTTATTAGAGACAGGGGATCTTTGCGATAAATTACGTGTAACCTTGAAAGTCTTGGCGTTACAGTTGAACTGCTTGGCACAAGTCTACTCTCAGTAATACGAGTTTAGACTATAGTCAGCCACGCTGGCTAAGTGTGGAGTGGCGTCAGATACCGATGAGAACTACTCGTATTTTTTGTCAAAGAACTCTTAGACACTTACCTTTCCCTAAAATATTTTTGTGCGGTCGATGGTCGGACGGATTACCGTTTGGGATACAGTGACTTCGCAACTTCTGTGTACAATAACTCAAAAAGTACTTACAATGTCAGTTAACTGTATACCGCTACTTTTATTACACAAAAAGACAAAAGCATACGAAGTGGTTCGCTCTGACAGTCACAAAAATACGAAACTCGCAAGAATTACACAGAAACAAAGGCTTCACGTGCCTTATTGTCTGTTTAACAATGGACAAATTACTTCACTATTTATCTACGTGACTTCCTAAGTTCTCGCTATAGAGCCGGCTGATTTATTTTCTACTGCGGCTTTATTAGAGACAGGGGTTCTTCGCGATAAATCGGGTTCAAACTCGGGTTGAAAGATAAGGCTAAATATTCGATACTTTGAACGATTTTCCTTCGGTAGTATGGAAGTTACATCATCAATTATTGCCTTTAGTGGGAAGCGATAGGCTATTTGTGGATATTGATTATACCCTTTCAATCTGCATTGGACTAGCCACTCTATTTTCTAGCCCCGCTCATATACAATTTATAAGGTTTTCAAAACTATAGATAAAATACCACTGATATCTGTAAGTATTTTATTGTTATTAGTTACATTTGAATATAGATATATTGTAGCTGTAGATACAGCTAATTGCTATTTGAGTTTAATATAAAATATTCTTAAATGTAAATCAAGAAAACCTTGGAACTTAATTTACCAATTTTATTATATTATTTTTCAATTTAAAACCTTTTCTAAGTATGTAGAATAATTACGCTAGACGTGTTTAATCGGAAATTGAGATAATCTTCTTTTATTACAAAAAAGGAATAAGTAAAATTATTGTATCTCTATGTAACTTTAAAATAAAGCTCTAAAATAAAATAAACTATAAAGATGAAAAGCAATTTCATCTGATATGAAAATATAAAATACTTGTTATAAAAACACTTGTTTATACGAGTATTTCTGTACGATCCAATCTAGGAACGACTGAGTTGGTTCTATCCAGACTGTTACGGATAAAAATAGTTTATTTTTTAAATAATATAGGAGTAGTAGACGATCATGCAGTCTACCTGATAGTAAGTGACTTATGGACATCTTTGTTGATTTATTTGTACTGTTATTTATTTAAATTTATTCACCTCGGCGTTACGTCACGTCGCCGTCACGGATCGGGCGGGAATTATCTACGGGACATGGGTGCGGATTACATTCCTAATTGCCGGCCGTTTTACAACTGCACGGGAATCTGTTTTATTCCCTGGGAATTTATGGGAATTAACGAACAGGTCACGAATTTTAGGCGGTTTGGTGTATTTGTAATTGTAAATGTCAATGATTCGTGATATTACTAAGTAGTGAGGAGAATGCAGTTTTATTCTAGTGGTTGAAACATGGACCCTCAATCGAGGTGTCCGACGTTCAAATCCATATCCAATCAATAAAAACGGTAGAAGGTTAAAATAAACGTTAATTCAAATACTATAGAGGGGATATTTTCATATGTTTTAAAAAGTAACAGAACTAAAAAAAATGCGGGTACTTTGAAGTTGTAGAGAAATATCCCCCATTAATCTTATCATGAAATAAAAAAGATTAATATATAGAAGTAGTAGAATGTATATTTTTACTATATTTGAAGCTACCTAAGTAAATCAACAAACTAGTTCGTGTTGAAAGGCAAATTAAAGTTTTGTGACTTGATACATTTTTAAATTTTATACATCAGTATAGTATCCGACTCTATTTCTGGCCATCCTTAGGGATACATGATGCAAAGAGGTTGACCTTTTCGGAGAACCTCGCCATCCCTAATATACGTCCCTCAGTTAAAGTAAGGGTGACTACGAAACTTCGATAACATGAGACGTCCTGATTTCAAGGTCAAATATAAAATTCTGTTGCTCCCTCTAAAATTAAGTAATCATCATTTTTATTGATGGTCAAAGTTATGATTCATTGAGAAACATCATCATCCCGTAGATGGACACAGGTCTCCTCAGAATAATTGGTATCCAGGCGGTCTTAGTCGAAATGCAAATAGGCGGATTTCACAGACCTTTGAAAACTAACTAGCCAATATTTTCTTCACTTTTTAAAGTTATAGTTAATTCAAATATGCACGTTACTTCGAATAATTCCGGGCATAAGATAGAAACCCTGGTCCAATATGAAACCTGATTAGGCACTGCTATGCAATAAAAGTCTACATCCATTTTATCTAACCACGCCTGTGCAATGTGCATCCACTAAATTCTGTATACATATTACACAATATAATTTATGTTCGTAAATAAAACGCATTACCTAGTTCCTCTGCACAATACAATAGTTTTTATTTTGTGATACTAGTAACGTATAAAAAATCAATGGGTTGCACTCCGGGAGTGCCGGCAGAAGTGAAATTTTCAAAACCTAACCTCATTAATAAAATATAATTAAAAAAATGAAACTGACACCCATTGACATATTTTTTTATACTGACATGGGCTGACAACCTAACTTTTGCAGCTTGCTTGCCGTCTTACGAATTTTCGATTAGGCCTCGCGTCCTGACGCGAGTTTAACATTTTTTACCCATCACAAAAATGCACAACGCGGCTAAAGAAGTTTTCAGTTCAAAAACATAATTATCGCTTTATCATATTGTAATTAATTGTAACTATGCGCAAAGCTGTAAGGCTTCTAAGGCTGTAAACCGAAACAAATGCAACGTCGAGGTATTTATAAATATAGACGAATCCTTATTAAAACTATTCCTAAATTTACTGTCCTTCATGGCAACCCGACCTTCAAAGTCATAGAAATCCGTAGCGGAGCAAACATTTTTCCCGCCGCATTCATACCACGCCGGCTCTGAATTATTTACGCTACTTCGTACGGGTCAAAATTAAAGCCCCGGGTTCATTTATTAACGGAGTAATTTTGAGGTAATTGTGCAACACGTACTTTAATCTTGGGGATTAATGACACAGAAGATACAAATAAAAGCGTGTAATTGCGAGGGAGCTGTGAATGTAACGGGTTTTAAAAGTTTGCTTTGTGGTTTGAGAATTTAGGAGCGCTGTCAGGCATTCGCAAATAAAAAGGAATGATGAAGGATTATCGTAAATATGCATTAAGTTCACTATGTTCGTATTTGCGTTATGAGTGATATAAAAAATCAAGATATTTTCGTAATTTTAAAGGAACGCTTTTTATACCCATAGCCCACACTAGAAAGTTTCCTGAGTCGTGTATCCTATGGATATACACAAAGACGAATTCACAAATATCCAGAATTAGAACAGAAATCAAAATTCGTTATTTAGATGACGCGAATCGAACTTGGAACCCACTTCGTAGGACCGGTATGGCGATGGCTCCAAGAGTCGTCAGTTCGATGAGCGATGACGTCATAACACTTCATGTTACGGCATCAAAATTTGTCAGTTAACCTGTAGTTACTTAAGTGTCTCATACTATTTCTCATTTCATGTTTGATAAATATTTGCAAGTCACAAAAATATTCCGTTAAAATAAACATCAAAAGACGTTATTTAATTAAATAGCAAATGACCCCAATACATCAAAAGCAAGGAAGTTTAAGAATTCAGGATCCAATTTGTTGAATACAAAATAAGATAATGCTTTAAAACGTGAAGCTTTCGTGTTTGTTAATGAAGATTTCGACGAGACTATCCTCAAACATTAACGGAGTCTAGACAACGTAGAAATGAAACTTAATCATAATAAGGGTGTGGTATAGAAACATATTGAGAGCGATTAAAAAGTGTTTTTGCATTTACCTATTTGACTATATCAATAAAAGACAAACAGTATTAATCATAAATTTATAGTAAAAACTCTTAATAATGGTATGATATAGAAACATATTGAGAGCGATTAAGAAGTTTTATCATTTACCAATACCAATAAAACAGAAATATTAGTAAAAATAAATTGATAGAAAAACTAATTTTTAAAAACAAGCTTTTTAGTAACGCAATTTCAGCTCAATCAATTGGACTTCTATAGTTTAAATTTCAGTAATAAATTTTACCCATTATAGCTATTACTCTTAGTTTTGCCCCTAATATACAAAATATGAACTTACAAGGCAAATAAAATAAAATATTATGAAAACGGAAAAAAAACTATTTAAAAATAGTCAGTTCAAGTTAGGCAGGTTTGCATAAAGAAAGCATATCCACTGAAGCAATTACGCATATTAATAAGTCAATAAGCATAATATCTGCTTTAAGTTTAACTTCAGCATGAAAAAAAAATACTTCATATAAGCAGTAAATTTAATAAGCACGTTCGCATATTATCATAGCGAATGAAAAAAACATTCCATGTAAGTCAATTCAATATAAGCTGGTTCGCAGCGGTGAAACGCGCGGCAATTAGGAATGTAATCCGCACGGCTCGTGTTCCGCGGATAATTCCCGCGGCTCTACTCTTGACTACGGCGCCGTAAAAAGCAACCGAGGTGGGAATACATTTGCATTAATAAGTAGATTTAGCAATTTTCAAGTACAGCAATAACATAATATTTTGCTGTGTTATTCGCGAAATACTGTTATATTTAGTGCCAGTGGTGAGAATTATTTCTATTTTTGAAGTGTAAGATTACAAAATCAGTTTTACATTACAAGTCATGTGCTTATTAGAAATTAATTCGTTTTGGTATCATTAATGAATTTCACTCAGGCACTACATTTTTTTATTAAATTATAGTTACCAACAAACACGTTCATCCTTGATGGTAAAGGATCGCAGCGGTGAAACGCGGCAATTAGGAATGTAATCCGCACGGCTCATGTTCCGCAGATAATTCCCGCGGCTCTACTCTTGACTACGGCGCCGTAAAAAGCAACCGAGGTGGAAATACATTTGCATTAATAAGTAGATTTAGTAATTCCAAGTAAAACCAGGAGTAACATATTTTGCTGTGTTATTCTCTGCCACTATTCAGCGAAATATTTATAATTTAGTATTGGTGGTGTGAATTAATTCTATTCTGGAAGTGTGAGATTCGAAATTTACATTTCTAAGTCATGTGATTATTGGAAATTAATTCGTTTTTGTGTAGTTAATGAATTAGAAAGAAAGAAAGAAACATTTTTATTCGGATAAATTGCAACACAAATGACATATAACGGAAAGACAAAATGGAATAAAATAACATAAAACAAAATTAGAGTGAGACAGTTCAATTTGATTTTTTATTTATTTTAAATCACAAACAAACACGCAGTTGGTAAGTGGTTGTTGTCAAGAACATCGGTTACTAACTCTTAATACAAATTAAGTCTTCCCGGATGTCAGTCATAAATTCGTTACTACGCTTGAGAGCTAAGGGTATTAATACACGAGCGACATGTGTAAGCTGATACTGATTGTTGAAAACTGTCATTGCCTATCGTCGACTGACACTGCCTGGTATCACCTGTTCACTGTTTGTTGTTAATTGTCGTTGCCTGTCATCAACTGCAACTTACGGTCGGCAGCCACAAGGTGGTAAACCCTTTGTGGTTCGACTCCGGCGGCACCACCGCCACACCTATTTCTGCCTAATAACAGCAGTGTTAAGCGCTGCTGTGTTCTGGTTTGAAGGGTGTGGTAAGGGAGAAATACTTTTCCTAGGCGTTACAGCTTAGTCCTAAGGGGTAGCGGTGCATCTGTGGCCGACCTCAGGTAGGAATATCTAATCCTATCTGGGGTTGATTACAGATGTCTATGGGTGGCAGTAGTCACTTACTATCAGGTGGACTGCATGCTCATCTGCTACTCCTATATTGTATAAAAAAAAAATAAGTTACGTAAGACGAAGTCAAAGCGGACATAAACTTTCGTCTGTCGCTCGTTTGTTACTTGGCTAGGTTCAAACCTGAATTCAGTAGGTCTGTCATGTTTTTCACCGGGGGATTTTTAGTGCGGTAAGAGTCCCACATAACCCTGTGTCGCTCCCACGGCATCGGGTACCTTTTGAAGGTTTCCCCCTCGTGAACAAACAAAAAAAGTCTGTCATGTTCATTACTTCACCCTTCTAACTATACCAAACTGTTTTTAATACTACTGTAACACACATATTTTATACATTATTTATATACATGCTGTATACCTAAAACCCTTTTACCTAATCCCATAAGGAAATGGGGCTGTGAAATATCGTTAAGTGATCTGTCTAATACAGATTGGAAGGGTTTTATTTATTTGGAATAATGTTTCCGTTAAGCCCTACCCTGTCTGCCCACGTCAAGAAATAATTGATGATATTAGTTTTGGACCTCATTATCGATATAAACTTTTCACTGCTTGGGCTTTAACCCATTTATGTGCTATTGCTGGGTGCGTTTCTCTTTCCGCTGTGAAAGGCTTGAAGCATTCTTCACCACGTTTTACCAGTGTGTATTGGTATATCAGCTATTTTAATGCCCTAAGGACGCTGTAGGATACGCATCCACCGACGGGCGGATGGCTTTAATCCCACAGCTGGGACAGACCGGAGTCTGGACGATCGAATCTCTAAATACGATGTTCGCACTAGCTGTAGGCAAACAGATCTTGATACAGTACCTTGAAACTGCATACAGCCTCGATGACACCACCGGCGATAGTTCAGAAGCTTGTTGTTGATGATGTGTTCTGCGACGACGGTGTTCGAAATTAAAAAAAAAAAACGATTTCTATGTCACTACAAAGTAAAAAATAATTGAAATAAATGTTGGTTTAGTACATATTTCTGAAGTTGGCGCTCAATATATTTCGTTTGATAACGGAGTAAACAGCGTGTCCAAAAAAAAAAATAGCATATATACGGTCGAATTGAGTAACCTCCTCCTTTTTTGAAGTCGGTTAAAAAAAAGCATATATACGGTGGTATTGAGTAACCTCCTCCTTTTTTGAAGTCGGTTAAAAATAAACGGATTTGTTGGCAGCGCGCGCGCGACCGATCGGAGTTCGATTAGAAGACACGAATACGAATGTTGACGTTTGGAACGGGCGAGCATGACAGGTGAGTTGACTGTCATCCGTCACTGTCACCGTAGGCGAGATTAGAACATCGAATTAAGATTTGTATTTGATTGCAAGCAAACACTTTACGGTAACGGAACATCCAGTCCACCAATATGCCTATAGTATTTTCTGGTCAATCGATAACATACGATATAACTATTGATTATGATAAACGATACTACTAAACGATAACTTAAGATACGATAAGAATGAATACGATTTATTTAACTATGCGATGTGATGCGATTTGCTAACTAAAGTTACAATATGATTTAATACGATGTGATTACTAAATTTAGAATACGATGTGAAAGATTTAAGCTAAGAACGTTTTCTTAGCTTAAATCTTTAAAACGATTTAAGCTAGTCTTCTATGGGAAGAAGACGGAGCTTAACCAACGGTCTTTTGGTCTTTTTTGAGTTCCGTACCCAAAGGGTAAAAACAGATTTTAATTTTATTATAGGTTGTTTACGTATTATTCCTTATCACCTCAACGCCATCTATTGTTGTGTCCTATAAATAATTTTTATTGAAAATAATAAAATAAATAAAAATAAGTAAAAAATAATGAATGGTGGTACGGAAGCCTCCATGTGCGAGTTCGACTCGTAACTGGCGAATTATTTATAAAATGAGGGGTGGTAGATGTGCATGCAGTCCACCTGGTGGTAAGTGGCTACTGCCGCCCATGAACTGTATTCTGCTTTGAAGAGTGTGGTCAGTTCCAACTTTGGTGTAACAGAGATAGCAACACATCTGTGACCAACCTCAAGTAGAAAACTAATCTTATCTGGGATTGATTACAGATCTTCATGCGTGATAGTAGGTGCTTACCATAACATCGACTGCAACTAGCAAAGGAGCATTTGCTAGTTCAATATTATAAAAACCTCTAAGATCTGCATGTCTCATCAACATATTTCCTCCACTATAATAACTAATTTGTAATACGCACGTAACGTAGAAAATTAGCGATGCGTGTTTAGGATTCGGATCCCGGCCCTTCAAAACCCGGCCCTTCGAATTTCACACCACCATTCAATCACTATTAGACCTAACAAAATTAATGTATAATGTACATAACTTCTAAAATAAGCGGTGCGAGCTTGAAATACGGATCCCTTAGAGGGTCTAAATTTCCAACCCTTATTCAAACAGTATAACTAACTATTAATAATACTGAAAATAGTTTATATAGTTAAATATTGATTACTTAACCTAACAAGTAACAATAGCCTAGTTTGAATATAAAGTATAGACGACTTTTAAAAATTATATATGTATTAAAAATTGATCGTCACTTGTTTTAATAGTGATGTAAAATATCATTAAAACCTAACGCCTCAGATTTCTTTAAAAAAATGTTAACAAAGGTGTATAATACCAATCCTTACTTAGCCAGCAAGGAAGACTAGGGCCTAAACCACACTCATCCATCCATCCTTCCATCCATCAGCCTTTTGAGGTCCACTGCTGGACATAGGCTTTCCTGATTGGCGCCACTCCAACCGGTCCCGTGCCCTTTGAATCCAGCGGTTTCGTCCACCTGGTCGGGGGGCGGCCTGAACTCCTTTTGCCTACGCGTGGTCGCCACTCGAGGTCCTTTTTTCCCCGACGGTTATCCGTCCTCCGAGCGATGTGGCCGGCCCATTGCCACTTCAGCCTGCTAATTTTGAGAGCTATGTCGGTAAGCTTAGTTCGTCTACGGATTCCATCATTGCGAATCATGTCTCGTAGCGAAATACCAAGCATAGCTCTAGCACGCTGAGCGTATTTGAGCTTTCGAACGAGGCCTACAGTAAAGGACCACACTCACTCCGAGAGAAAACCAGTGCCACGAAGTAAAAACCTTCAAGGTTGCAAGATAAGACTTTCAAGGTTAAACCCGTCTCTAATAAAACCGCAGTAGAAAATAAATCAGGCGGTTCTATAGCGAGAACTTAGAAAGTCACGTAGATAAATAGTGAAGTAATTTGTCCATTGTTAAACAGACAATAAGGCACGTGAAGCCTTTGTTTCTGTGTAATACGTGCGAGTTTCGTATTTTTGTGACTGTCAGAGCGAAACCACCTCGTATGCTTTTGTCTTTTTGTGTAATAAAAGTAGCGGTATACAGTTAACTGAACATGTACTTTTTAAGTTATTTGGCACGAAAGTTATGTGGTCACTGTATCCCAAACGATAAACCGTCCGACCATCGACCGGACCAAAACATGGTAAGGAAAGCTAAGGGTTTAAGAGTTCTTTGACAAAAAATAGTTCTCATAGGTGTCTGACGCCAATCCACACTTAGCCAGCGTGGTTGACTATAGTCGACACTCCTATCACTGAAAGGAGACTTGTCCCAAGACTTTCAAGGTTACACGTAATTTATCACAAAAAATCCCCGTCTCTAATAAAGCTGCAGTAGAAAATAAATCAGCCGGCTCTATAGCGAGAACTTAGGAAGTCACGTAGACAAATAGTGAAGTAATTGTCCATTGTTAAACAGACAATAAGGCACGTGAAGCCTTTGTTTCGGTGTAATTCGTGCGAGTTTCGTATTTTTGTGACTGTCAGTGCGAAACCACCTAGTGCTATTGTCTTTGTAAGGTACAGTGTAATTGAGTGTGCTACTTTCTGTGAAATAAAAGTAATATAAAGTTTACCTTTATACGTTCTTGTTGAGTGTTTTGGTGCAGAGTCACTGTATACAATCGCTCGTCAATTACTTAAGAAGGAGATGGAATGTGGTTCGTCGTGTCCTTTTTGGTTCGACCTGGCGGCACCGCAACTTTTTCTGCCTAATAACAGTTTTAAGCGCTGTTGTGTGCTGGTTTGAAGAATGTAAAGGGAGACATACTTAAGCGTTAGACTTATGAGATTAGATAGAGATATTAGCGTTATAACTTAGTCTTCAGGGATAGCAACGCTTCTATGGCCGACCGATCACAGATGTCTATGGGCGGCAGGAGCCATGTATCATCATGCGAATTTTAATTAGAATTATTACATGTGACATATTTGCATACCCTTGGGGTTAGGATAGGAGCACAAAACTAATGTATTCCACATATAATGTATTTCACCTTATCCTGCAATAGATAAATGAATTGAATTGAATCGAATTGCATGGCCGCTTGCTACTTCAGTATTATAAAAAAAAATCACCAGGAAGTGCTTTTACAAGATTTTACTGAAATAAACTTGACTGTAATGCTCTTTAGCATTTACACTTTTAAAAATATTTGGTGAACTAAATATTATTAACTAATTAAATTATATTTTAATTATCCAAACTAGATTATCTTACTCATTTTACAACTTTATGCTTACTCCATACTAACTTATTCAGTGAAAGACGGTCATGATTCAAATAGAGCCATAACTTCTATATAAAATAAGAAAGTTTCCATTTAACTTTTTGTATATTTCATCTTTCGTTTTGAATTATTCAAATTAGTTCACTTTTAGTTTATTCAAATTTATTGTAGCCCAACTTTTGTATTCGACGTCATATTTTAAAGCAAACACATTTGTTATTTTTATTCAAATATGAATAATGTATTTGAATATTTATAAATAACATTTTTTGTACTTTATACACGATACATCTAAATATATATAACTCAAAAGTGACTGACTGACGTAGTGATCTATTAACGCACAGCCCAAACCACTGGATGGATCGAGCTGAAATTTGGCATGCAGGTAGATGTTATGACGTAGGCATCCGCTAAGAAAGGATATTGATCAATTCTACCCCCAAAAGGAGATAAAATAGGGGATGAAAATATTACTTCGTAACGCGAGCGAAGCCGCGGGCAAAAGCTCGTAAAGTAATGTAACACAAATTAAGCGATTTAAAGTAACCATAATATTGGTGGAACTTTGAATGAGTTGAATAAACGGAAAATGGTTTTTCTGTGATCCTTCAGGTCGAAGACACCAATTTTTTGCGGTGAAAACTATTTTTGACTTTCTTTTCCCTATTTTGTTACCTAATTGACCCCTATAACATTCGTAATTTATTTTTCATAAGCAGAAAAAGTAAACACAAGTAGACCTTTTAGGGAGGAATAACTTAAGGGCTTTCATAAGATATTTATGCCCGTTTTATTTTCGTCCAAAGTCTACTTTGACTGGTCCTAAGTACGGGGGAAATTTTCTAACATTTTTATCTATTTGCCGAATTACTCAATTGCCTCGTGTATTCGTAATCATGTAAGCTGCTTATTTGAATGTCTATATTCTGTTTATTTTTCATAGGAAAGTAAATTATTGTGAACAAAAAAATAATAAAAAAAAATTGTTCGATATTTTCCTAAATATTATCATCATATATCAGTTACTGCATGTACAGGAGTCATTGTCTTGCTCTTGTACCGCATTTTGAAAGTTACTTAACAGAACTTGACGATTAATTTTCATAGTGTCACCCAAAGTTCAATGAAAAAAAAAAAAAAAAAAAAAAATATATATATATATATATATATATATATATATATATATATATATATATATATATATATTTTTTTTTTATATATATTTTTTTTTATTTATATATATATATATATATATATATATAGTCTTCCATTTTACGCAACATCAATTACCGATTTTAAGGAAACGGAGATATGATTATGAGATATACCCCTAATTTGTGAGAGTAAGATAAGTTATACTTTTAGGGATTTTATTTTAATAATAATTACTAGTTATACTTTTTTATAATATAGAATAGCAGACGAGCATGCAGCCCACCTGATGGTAAGTGGCTACTGCCGCCCATGGACATCTGTAATCGACTCCAGATAGGATCAGATATTCGTGCCGAAGGTCAGCCACAAATGCACCGCTACCCCTGAGAACTAAGCCGGAACGCCTCGAAAAAGTATGTCTCCCTTACCACACCCTTCAAAACCAGACCACAGCAGCGCTTAATACTGCTATTAAAGGGCCGAAATAGGTGTGGCGGTGCCGCCGGAGTCGAACCACAAAGGGTTCTACCACCTTCAAATCTAATAAAACGCATTTACATTTTATTCAGGAGAGAAAAATAAAAACCTTTCTAGTGATTATCTATTAGAACTAATTTCTAAGTACAAAAGCCTCAAAAACTTTAAGTATTATCCAGTACCACAAAATGGTCACCGTGGCGACGACCTCGTTAAATAAAGTTACTGAAAATTTGAAATTATTTCTATCTGTAGTACATTATTATCCCAACTTTGAAACCTACTTCATTATTCCTTTGATAAACTAATGTATTCTAACGTAGTTTGTTACTTTATATCATCTAAATAAATAATTTGAAGGCATTTTAATAATAGGGTTAAAGAAAACAGTAGCGTTTCTTTAATTTTGGTGAACAATTTTCTAAGGCTAAAATAACTAGGTACCAAAATTAAATGTAAGAAATAAACTATCTTGATACATAATCCCTTGGTGAGTTTTTTAAGGTAATAGAGTAACGATAAACGCGCAAAGAAAAGATGTAAGAATAAATTTCGATTCCTACCAACCGTAAAGTAAAATATTTGCAAATTAGTTGAAAATGTGCACATTTAAAGATACCTAAGATTAACTTACTTTTCAACAAACCGCAATATACATGTCCGTATGTATGAAATGTCTGTATGTCATTATGTTTTTTACTTTGTGATTAATTATTTCTAAACTGTACCTCTAACATAGCATTGTAATAATCAAAACAAATCAAATCAATTTTTTTTATTCAAAATAGGTTCTTTACAGAGCACTTTTTGAATGTCAAACTACCACCACTTCACAAGGTGTTTCGTTATGAAGAAGAAGCGGCGAAAGAAACTCCATAACACACACCTTTAAAAAAATGGATTTTACAATGTTAAACTTAACCTAATGGTTCATGTGGAGCTGGAACTACTTCAGACTACACCGTTTTGTCAGTCAAATAATCACTTAGTTTATAGTACGCTTTTTACCCGACTGCCAAGGAAGGGTTATGTTTTTCGCGCGTATCTTGTATGTTTGTCTTTCTTTATTTGATCCGATCTAAAAAACGGCTGGATGAATTTCAACAGTTAAGGTGTCATTATATTTGTCTCAATGACCCGAGTGTCCTTAGATATAGGTGTTAGTAAAAAAAAAATCAAAATGGCGGATTTTTGGCGCGAAATAGTAACACATTTAAAAAAAAAGTTAACCGAACCTATCGAGTGGGGTATCAAATGAAAGGAAGTTAAACGGAGATTATAAAAAAATATTTGTATATATATAAAACAGCAAGGTGACTGACTGACTGACTGACTAACTAAATGACTTTTTCATTTTTCAAAAATCAACGTACACCCTAAACCAAGGACCTTATAATTCTGAAATTTTGCACATAGGTTCTATATATAGCGTGAATAAGTACTAAGAAAGGCCTTTTGGAAATTCTACCCTCAAGAGGGTAAAATAGGGGAAAACAGTTTTTTTGAAATCCTTTAATTTTGAAGCAACTACTTTAAATTTTTGTATTTGGCTTTCTGAATAGGAACAAGGGCGCACTTAGTTATCCTCCTCCGAAAAATCAACCCCGTAGAGGGTAAAGTAAGGGTTAAAAGTTCATTTGAACAATCGTCAATTTTGAAGCAAACACTATGAAATTTTGTATCAGGCTTGTTGGATAAAAATAATGAAATTCTACCTCTAACGAGGTAAAATAATGACCGAAACTTTGATATACTGAATTTATATATTTCATAGACCGTAAATGGTGGATTTTTTCGCGAAATAGCAACACGTTTTAAAAAAAGTTAACCAAACCTATCGAGTAGGGTGTCAAAATAAAGGAAATTAAGAGGAAATTACTCGTATATATAAATATATATATGTATATATAAATTATATGTATATTATATTTTATATATAAAATTCTTGTGTTAGTTACCGTACTCCTCCGAAACGGCTTCACCGATTTTCACCAAATATTATATACATATTCAGTAGGTCTGAGAATAGGCCACTATCTTTTTTTTTACCCCTAAGTGATAAGGGTTGTTCACCCTTTACTTTTTTATTTATATGGCAACACAACGTTTGCCGGGTCAGCTAGTACATATATACTCGTATATACACATCGATGACTGTCTGACTAAATGAGTGAGTTGCTGTGCCAGTGATCAACGCAAAGGGAAACCGCTGAACTTAAGCGTGCTGGAATTTTACACATAGGTTCTTTATATAGCGTAAATGAACACTACGAGGATAAAATAGGATAATAGTACATATTTGAACATCTTTTGTTTTTGAAGTAGACACCTACTGTGAAACTTTGTATTTGGCTTTCTGGATAATGAAATGCCTATTTTACTCCTTTTGGAAATCTAGTTCAGCCTTTTTGTTGCAGTCGGGTTTTTGATTTTTTAAATTAATTACTTGTTTACATAGCGTTTGTTTAACGACATGTTTGAATTGTATTGAAAAAAATGTTAATTTTCAAATTCCTTGTTAGAGAATTGTTGAAGTTCACTATTTGTTTGTAGCCCGCATAGATGAGCATCACGTCAATCATGAGGACAGCAGGCATTGCACAACACGGGAAAATATAAAATTACTATCGCTTAACGCTCATTCGTCGGCACTACAACCGCAAACATCAAGCACTGAGAAAAAGTTAATAAATGTAACGTTACATAACATTTAATATCTAGAAGGCTTTCTTTTATATTCTCGCTACATTTTTTGCAAAAAGGGTCCTAAATGAAAATTTTATTCCGGCTTTAAGGGAATTATTCGCTCGCACGCTCAATTAAACACGTGTTTCATACACCTAATGTCACCTTTTCCTCAGGCTTCGGGGAAAATTACGTAATTTATCTCTAATGAAATTGTATGGAAGGTATAATATAACGCCTACAATGGTTTTCTATATTAAAGTGCTCCCAGGAGGACAGTTTTGCGGATATTACCAGATATTGCCGCGCTTTTTCTAAGTTCAGAAAATATTGGTAGGAATAACTTTGTGAATAGATTCCTATTTATTACTTAACAATGTGTTGTTAATCTACCGTTTTATGATTTGATGTGGATGATGAAGAATATCAATTAATCTTACATACAAATAGTTAAAATATATAGTTTTTAAAGGTGGTAGAACCCTATGTGGTTCGACTCCGGCGGCACCACCGCATCACCTATTTCTGCCTAACAACAGCAGTTTTAAGCGCTGTTGTGTTCTGGTTTGAAGGACGTGGTAAGGGAGACACACTTTACAACTTCGTCTTCAAGGGTAAGGTCGCATCTGTGGCCGATCTTAGGTAGGAATATCTAATCCTATCTGGTGTTAATCACGTATGTCGATGGGCAGCAGTAGCCACTTACTATCAGGTGGACTGCATGCTCGTCTGCTACTTCTATATTATAAAAAAATTAACGCCTTTTATTAATGGAATCAATATATCCAAAAATTTGCCTTCCAAAGATTGAGATTTCACAATTTCTGCTATGATATGCTATGATTCTGTTATATATCTTTATATATATATTTCTTATGTGCGTGTGTATGTCACTGAACTCCTCCTAAACGACTGGACTGATTTTGATTAAATTTGTTGTGTGTGTTCAAGGGGACTTGAGAATGGTTTAGATTCACAATTTAGTCCGTGGGAAAAGGTTTTTTAATTAATTTTTAATTCGTAAGTAGTTATAGCATCGGATACTATGCATTTGATCAAGTGATGATTTTTAGCAAAGTTGTTGTCCAAGAGCCCACGAGGGTTTGGGAGTTGGTAAGACCAATTTTTGACAGATGGCACCACTATTATTCCAATGCAGGTAAAAATTTTCCATTTTATGTATGTCATATTAATTCTTTAAAATACGGGCAATGCCGCGGGCACCACTAGTTGTGATATAAAATCATATGATTCTGATTTCTAAATAAGCGGGGCACAACTATTTTAGAGACCAAGTAGCACCACCCCCACAGCCGAACGATATTGGTATTACTCTTTATTACCTACCGCTTACCCTTATTGGTATTTACCTTTCATTATATTAAATCACTGCCCGTTATCAATACATCACATATTTTAACAATCCTCTTATAACCACAAAAGTAGTTTTTAAAATATTTCCAGACATTACATAAATGTATTAAATTAACTTGCACAATTCTCTGCGTCGCACCCACAGCAAGTCTTGGGAATACGTAATGAACTCTCTATTTTATCTCGGAAATATTTTGTAGAGTAGAATATCTTTAGCGCATTTTCTTTAGGAATTTGTTTGCATTCTTTTACTTTTCTTTCTTTAAGATACTTTCATAAGCTAATTTTCGAAAAATACTTTAAGTATGTTCTTTTAGAGATTTTTTAAACGCTTTCTACACTCACAGCCCCTCACTAGGATTCCCTGTATCGTGGGTACACAAACACCCACACCCAAAACAAAAATCTAAATTCATCATTTTTAGTCTGCTCGTCAGACCGGCATGGAGACCGCTCTGCCACGCGGGTCGTCAATTTCAGCAAAGAGCACCCTACCATAAGTTGTATGTCCAAATACATCAGTAATCAACTCAATATAAAACAGGCATTTTAACAGAAGCCGATCTTTTTTTTTTTTTTATAATATGAGAGTAGCAGACGAGCATGCAGTCCACCTGATGGTAAGTGGCTACTGTCGCCCATGGACGTCTGTAATCAACCCCAGATAGGATTAGATATTCCTACCTGAGGTCGGCCACAGATGCGCCGCTACCCCTGAGGACTAAGCTGGAACGCCTCGGAAAAGTCTATCTCCCTTACCACTCCCTTCAAACCGGAACACAGCAGCGCCTAACACTGCTGTTATTAGGTAGAAATAGGTGTGGCGGTGGTGCCGCCGGAGTCGAACCACAAAGGGTTCTACCACTTTCAAATCTAGGGATCTAAGATGCGTTGTTGCTTCTGAGGACTGAGATGGTCTCCTCATAAATAAGTCGGCCTGCATCTAACCCTTCCATCGAAGCCGGCGATGCATTGGCGACTCCTCTGGTGTTGCAAATGTCCATAGGCGACGTTGACTACTTTCCATCAGGTAGCACGTCTGCTTTATCGTCAGGTTCAAATATAAAAAAAAAAAAGAAACGCAGAACTTCATGTTAGAAATAGGTGTGGTTCCTGTCAAACCATACCGGTTCTACTATCTTTCATCATCAACATCAGTAATCAGCTATAAATAAGTTTAGAATTACAATGAGCAGCACGATTCATATCAGCGAGCCACTTCTACCCTGAGGACTTAATTACATCGTCTCGTTTATTTCTGTCTTGAAAGACTTGCGTAACATAAGGCATTCCTACTTAGTCTTTAAGAAATGCACCTGTATGATAAAACGTACACGCTATTTTCTAGTAAACGATCTTTACCAACTTTTGTCTACCAAAGTTTTTATGGTTTTATCAAAGAAATTTTACCATTTATTTTTATTTGGTAGGCCGTGATAGCCTAGTGGTTAAGACACTCGGCCTCTTGATCGAGGGGTTCGAGGTTTAAAAGCCAGGCACGCACCTGTGATTTTTAAAAGTTATGTGCGTTTTAGGAAATAATTATCACTTGCTTAATCAATAAAGCAAAATATCGTGAAGATACCTGCATACCTGAGAAATCTTAAAAACAATGTTTTCACAGGTAAGTGAAGTCTACCAATTCGCACTTGGCCAGCGCGATGGACTATGGCCCAATCCTTCTCATTCTGAGAGGAGACTCGTGCCCAACAGTGGGACAATAATGGGTTGATGATGAGGTAAAATTAGTAAAATTGCATTATTGTAATCAGGCGTATATAATAGAAATATGGCAAGGATATACAACAAATAATACCGAATAGGTATATACATACACTGCGATAGATTGCAAGCTAAATTGGCAATGGGCGTGGTTTATAGCCGCAGAATGAAATAGAGGAAGTCGTGAAGAAGATTTACGGAGAACACTAGAACATTCTGTTTTGTACCTCAAACATTATGTTCTGATGTGGCTATTAAGTTCGCCATTAAATTTTCTATAGCGTCAGGTTTGGCGAATGGCAAAGTCGGTTATGTTGGGATTTTGGATGAAATTTCTCGTGGTGAAGATTTTTTGTCATTTACTGAGGCACATACTGTAAAAGGTAAATATGGCCATTGACTTTATACGGTTAAAAGTGTAGAAAACGTATCGTAAATAAGTTTCGTAAAGAAAACCCTACTACAACTTTAAACAAACATAATAATATACATGTACTTCCTTATTTAAAAACTTATATTTAACTTCGCTTGTACATACAAGTGTTGTTTTATATACATGTTTTATATACATGATATCGTTGTTTAATAAGATTGCTACTTTTATTACGAGTATCTTAGTACCTGTACTTCAGGTAAACGCCGTGACGTCACTTTTGTTTAAAAAGGTGTGCCATGTGGACGGAGTCGTATTCGAGAATGAGGGTAGTTTATTGTGAGACACGGACCCGGTCACATCTCCAATACGAAACTTTCGGTTTACCTAAGTAACGCATTTGATCGCTATTTGTTTCAATAGGCTATCATAGCCCTTAGCTATGGTTATTTTGCCATATACTTGACCGACTGACCATGATAACTTATTTTATTATTACTGAATTGCTGACCGACGTGTCCCTTTGATGTCCTAATCGCGTTTTCTCCGACATACATATATAGTACCTAATATTTAATAAATCGTAATATTTACGAGTAATACTAATTTACCTATAGGAAAGTTATAAATTATTTCTCAAAGACGTACCTACGATAAATAAGGAACAAAATCCACAACTATCTTGTGAAAGTGAGAACTTAAAAATATTCGAATATTATCCACAAGTTTTATATAGGTAACGCCCTTTTGTATTACAAAAGCACGCTTAACCTTTGACCTATCATAGATCTCAACGGATATTTATCGAGCCCTTTTGGGTAACCCTAAAATTGAATTAAACGATGTTAATTTTCTGAAAGTTCTTACTACAAGTATTCCTTCCCTAATGGAAGTAACCTCAAGTTTATTAATAAAATTGCTAAAGTATACAAGGAATAAACTTTGTTGGTTGGTTTACTTAGGCTTTATTTTATTATTAGTTAATTCTACTGAATTTGTTGTTTTAGAGTGTTAGGGTATAAATACCGCATTTCGAAATTTATTTCACTGTTTAAAATAGCTCGAAAGTTAAATCAGTATAAGGAGTTGGAATTTAAAGGCATTTTTCTTAGAAAAATGGCGTATCCGTAGAAAACGTCGCAATACCTTATTGAATACGTAAAGGTTAATAACACGGTAAATATTTTTAATGCTTTCTACTCTCAATAACTACAATAGGATGTTTCTGTTTCGTGGGTGCCATGAAGATACACAATTTACACAAGCATCCAGAACAAGATTGTAGACTACCGTCTACCCGTCTACACCGTCTATATTATTCCACTATCTGATAGCAACACTATCAGATAGTGGAATAATATAGACGGTGTATTTTTTTTCAAAATGAACTCGTTCCATTCCCGGCTAGGGAAAAAGTTATTTTAAAAAAGTAATGATGCAGTTTTAGTTTTTATCAAAATCGGCTTCGTAACTCCTTTCAGCATTTTTCGCTAATCCTTATAGTTTCGGATTTGGCCCTGAAGGCCCGTTTTAAAAATTCACCCTGTATGCTGTCTGTACCCTGTAGCTGTCTTCCGGCCAGAACCGAACCTGGAAGCAATTGAAACCGATGTTGACTGCTCCGCCGTACAGGGCATCAAGTTGTCAAAGATTCTGTAGTTTAACTATAGTATCAGCAGACTTTCAAATATTTTGAATCATTAACTCCTGGGCATATTGAATTCTTTCCAACTTTTACCTTCATTCTTTTAGTAATTTGTTGACACTTAATATTGATCGAAATTTAGAAGAAACAGTATCATTTGATATTTGATACATGTTAAGAAATTAAGGGCATTTTCGTCGCTACAATGAACATAAGCTTTAAATTGAATTGAGAGAGTCTCGATTTAGATAGAGATTGGGCATTCGTTCGTGAATAGATAGTATTATTTATAGATATCGATCAAATAACCATTGATCTGAAGAGAGAATAGACGTTTGTTAATGATTCATTTACTAAAATGCATAGATTAGTAAAGATTACTCACTTCTAACAAGAAAATGTGACCTGTTTTGAAAATTGCAATTGTCACTGTCATCTACTTTCGTGTTTGAAAAATAATAAAAAAATTTAGTTGTTAGTTAATTTACGAATAAAACGATATTTCTAAGCACTTTTTCTTCGATTTTGTATTTTTGCACTACTTAACTGCGCATGTCGGCGTTGTTCCGCGTAAATTACACCATGACAGCCATTAAACGGCTGACATAATTGTCAGCCGTTTAAGCCTTTTAATGGCTTCCTTCAATTACAAGGCGGTGAGATATCTATACTTATCTATGCTAAAATGGGGATAATTTTAAATGATGTGAGTTCATTAACCCAGCTAACTATTCTAGTAAGTAATGTTTTTAACGCATTTAATATAAAAAACGCATATCGCGAGTACCCGTTTCTTAATAAAATGTCTCAATGCCGCGATAATCTTATATATAAAATTCTCGTGTCACAATGTTAGTTACCGTACTCCTCCGAAACGGCTTTACCAAATTTCACCAAATTTTATATGCATATTCAGTAGGTCTGAGAATCGGCTTGTATCTATTTTTCATACCCCTAAGTGATAAGGGTCGTTCACCCTTAACATTTTTTATTTTTATGGCAACACAACGTTTGCCGGGTCAGCTAGTTTTAGTCTAAAATCATACATTTAATATAATTTTTAAATAAAGTAATATTTACCTTAAAATGGTTAAATGAAGATTTTACGTAGAGAAGAAATATTTAAAGGATGAGACGTAATGTAAATGAACGTAGGGTAATGTAAGTCACTTTAGTTTAGATTGTAGAATGAAATGAATAGTTAAACAATACGAGTACATGTGTAATCGACCCCAAATAGGATTAGAGTCTTAAGTAAAGGACTAAGAGAACAAGTTGGAATATCTCGTTTATTATGTAAATGTCCTTTACCACACCCTTTGAATCACAACAATGTTGTTACTGTAACTAATACTGTTGTTATAAGGTAGAAACGTGTGGCGGTGTCTTTGAAGTCAAAACACGAAATCTTACACCCCATTTCGTTTATTTGTTGTTTAGTAAGTAATTTGGTGTAAAATTTCTTGCAGTACACATAAAAATCACATAATTCAGCACATTCTTTCTGAATTATACAAAACTTAGACTTTTTTATTTTCCTTTAATATCGTTGATTACTGCATCGTTGTACCGCAAATAGATATGGTTACTGTCACTAAAAATCTGTGTAATTTTACGACCCTGCATATTAATAAACATCATCATCATCATCAACTCATTACTGTCCCACTGCTGGGCACGGGTCTCCTCTCAGAATGAGAAGGATTAAGCCCTAGTCCACCGCGCTGGCCAAGTGTGTATTGGTAAATTTCATATACCTTTGAATTTTTTTTTATAACAATCTTAGGTATGCATGTTTTCCTTCACAGTTTTAACAAGTGATAATTAATTTCTGATACGCACATAATTTCGGAAAATCAGAGGTGCGTGCCTGGGATTTGAACCTTGGACCCCTCGATCAAGCGGCCGAGTTTTACCACTAGGCTATCACTGTTGATTCTATCACTGCTGATTCTATCACTGCTGATGATTATCACTGCTGCTGGTTAAAAAACATACAAGAGGAAAAGCAAAATGAACAAGAATGAAATACCTGTGTAACAGTTCCAAGCACGCACCACCGCAGTGAAACCGCAATATTCCTTACGAATAAACTCATGTGAATCCCGGAGAATCTGAGCTCTGAATAAATATCACGCTTTTCATTTCTTTTTCCCAAAGTTACTGGGTTCAATTTCGGCGTACGATAATAGGATACGAAATGCCTAGTCTATTTCGGACCCAACCCACTCAGATGTTTGATCTTGCGATCTCCACTGGAAACTTGATCAGATAAAACAAATATTCACTTCTCTGTATTTCCGTATGTGTGATGGTAGATGGGTTCGGGGAATCAATTTATTTTGGGTCTTGATAAGATAGAACGAATTGCAACCTTTCTGACGTAAAAATGTCTAATGTATTGGTTGATAACCAGTCAAACTTTCTTGTGATGTAAAATATCATCAATACCCTTACCATGAGTTTTTACGTTTTGACAAATATGACTGTTTTGGTATTTGTTTACGTATTTGCCCATATAATTTCCAATCAGCGCCCCTAGCGGATTGTGTCAGAACTTGGAAATTGTATGGGCCAATACGTAAACAAATAACAAAACAGTCATATTTGTTAAAACGTAAAAACTCATGGTAAGGGTAAAAGGGTAAAAGGGGATTTAAATCTAAATTTGAAATGTTGGAATTGACAATACACACGTTTTAAATTTAGTTAGCGACGTTATAAATGGCGTACGCCCAAAGATGGCAAACTAATTACATTTTATGTACTTTCGCGATATTTACAGTAAAAGGTTTTCTGAGAAAAATAAAATACTTTTACCAAAAATTAAATAAAATGAAATATAATCCGCATACTATTCAAGTTTTAAAGAAAAAACTACTTTATCTATTAAACTCATACCTTATCCGTTAAAGCGTCTAGATTCTTTCATAAGATACGCTCCAAATTTATCCATTAATTTAGTTTAAGTACAAAGCTGTATATCAATTAGCTTAAGACAACTAGGATAAAGTCGTCGCCACAAAATGGCCGACCTTAATCAAGAGTAAACTCGACGATCCAATTTGTATTTCCGCGGAGATCTTGAATAGTTTCTATTCAATAAATTAGAATGGCACTTCACATTGATGGCGTTTATAAAGCAAATTTCCATTCTCCCAGAAAGAGAAACGAAAATACATCTGGCATAACATAAAACATCAAATTAATGCAAATGTTCTTGCAACAAACATATAAAATATTATGTAAAACACCCCAACAGGGATGTCGGGTTTTCCTGTAACAATGCATTATTGTGGAAGAAACAACGTAAACATATACATGGTGATTATTTAAGTATGCGTGAATGACAAAATCTGCAACTATAGGAAGTAGCGAAAAATGCTGAAAGTGTAACTGTTTTTAATTAAAATTAATATTGTGTATTAGATTTAAAAAGTTATTTCCCAAGCCCAGAAACGAACGAGTTCATTATGTAAAAAGATAACTTGTATTTTGCACTATCGGATTGTGTTAGTTAAAAAGACCAAGGAAGTAATAGCAAATGATACAATAAGGCTGAGACCGCACTGCGATTAAACGCACGCGTTTAACCGCAAGACTGAAACCGCTAAAATATAAAACATATTGCTTTCTATACAAGTGCACGCACTAGTGACTTTTTCAGTCGACTGATTTATTGTTACATTTTGACCGCGGCTTGTTTAAAGCGCGGTTTTTTGTCTCCCATAGTAATTGTATGGTGGGGCATTGATATAAACTAAAGATATGTTACTAGTGGGTAAAACATGAAATATACAAAATACACCAATTGGAGTGAATCGACTCCAGCCGCTCTAGCGGCGGCGTAGTAACTGACACGTATGTATGTCACTGTATACGTTTAACGTCATTATTTTAGTCTTCTAAGCCTCAAAATGCCTTCTTGGGCAATGCTTAAATGTACAAATTATGCAAAAAAATACCCAAGATTCATGGAATCACATTTCACAAGTAGATGAGGTGAAATCATTATATCTTGATTGTTTTTCGTGCTTGGTCCGCTATAATTACGTAACTGACAAAATAGAGATAACGTATTCCTTCCACAAGTAGTAATAGAGAAGCAAAATTTACGTACATATTTACGTATGAATGAATGAGTTACTTTGGGGTAAGCAAAAAGAAAAACGTGTATTTGTGTGTTTAGTGTAACACTTATTTGTGTTGTTTTGTGGGCAGGTAACATATCTATAGTTTTAAATATCATTGGTTTTTTATTCAGTCTCTAACCCCACAACACGTGCTGTTCGCCTGAAATCTATGATGAGACTGAAATAAAATTAAGCCAAAAGAAAACCGCAGTGCGTGTTCGTATGCGTTTTGGCGTTTTCAGCTTTTTTTATTCAGTCTGCGTTTAATCGCAGTGCGGTCTCAGCCTAAAGGTACAAAAAAAACTATTTGAAGCCGGTGATATATCGGCAACTACTCTGTTATTGCAAATGTCCTTAGGCGATAGTGCCTGCTTTCCATCAGGTAACTCGCCTTTCCGTTCGATAAAAAAAAACCTCTATTATAACAAATATCATACGTAGCCACCTAAACCTAAACCTTAGATATATATGTAAAAAATAAAAAAAGCTCGTAAAAACCGCCATCAATCTGAAGACACACTAAGTGTGAGCGAGACAGACGCGGGAATTATTTATGCGAGGCACGCACTGCGATTAATAGCTGGGGATTGGGTCTCTTTCACTGTATTGATTAAGTATCCGTCACTAATCAACGCTAACTTTGAATTCAATTAATGTCGAGTTTGCTAACTTGGTTTTGTAGTTCCATCTGGTGGATATATGAGTCTGCTAGAACCAGAGTGGCCTAACTGCATTTTAATGATTTTTGACCTATCTGTATTTTCGTTATTAAAAATATTGTATATCCTGAAGGTATATAGTTGTAGTGTCTTGAAGGTGGTAGAACCCTTTGTGGTTCGACTCCGGCGGCACCACCGCCACATATTTCTGCCTAAGAACAGCAGTGTCTGGCGCTGCTGTGTTCCGTTTTGAAGGGTGTGGTAAGGGAGATGTACTTTTCCGAGGCGTACAGCTTAGTCCTTAGGGGTAGGGGCGCATCAGTGGCCGACCTCAGGTAGGAATATCTAATCATATCTGGGGTTGATTATAGATGTCCATGGGCGGCAGTAGCCACTTACCATCAGCTGCTACTCCTATTATATAAAAAAGTCCGCATTATACTACTAGTCCGGTCTGAATATAGAAATTAATCGCTTTGCCAGAGTAAATTGTATGATTACACCTCCTCGCAACAACTTCAGAGCGGACTATACACTTTTACTTTTTTCTATATTGTAAATCATGTTTTTGTAGTAAGGCTACTCTGGTTCTATCTGCCTCATATTATGTAGTATAAGTATAATTATGAAAAATAATAAAAACGTATAAAATAAATAACGCATTATTTCGAACAACAAAATGTACACTGCTAACTTAATAATACAATTTTGGAATTTTCAATAAAGAGAAATATTTAAGACTAGTATAGATTTCTTTTTATAATATAGGAGTAGCAGATAAGCATGCAGTCTATCTGATGGTAAGTGGTTACTTCCACCCATATACATCTGTAATCAACCCCAGATAGGATTAGATTCCTACCTGAGGTCGGCCACAGATGCGCCTCTACCCCTAAGCTAAGCTGGAACGCCTCTGAAAGTACTTCTCCCTTACCACACCCTACAAACCAGACCACACCAACGCTTAAAACTTCTGTTTTTAGGTAAAAAGAGTCGAACCACGACGGGGTTCTCCCTTAAAAAAATAAAAAGGAAGATTTAATTAAAAGTTTTCATTTTAAATTAAAAAAATACAAGTCACTATAATACATACACTCGACTGACTTTTAAAGGCCGTCCTTTGAACAGTTTATATCGTTGGTAACTTCACTATTTTCCGCCAATTTTCCCAAGACTGGTAACAGAATTCCCTTTTAAACGACATCGCATAGTCTAAACGTAATAGGAGGAAAGTCAACATTTTCACAAGGCGACTTTTATAATATATATATATATATATACATATTTAGGGTGGCTCAAAAATTAATCACCCTATTTTGTTTTTGTATAATAATAAAAAAGTGATATTGAGTAATAAAAATCTTTACCAGGACCTGTACATTTTTTTGCTAATCAGAAAATCGTATCAGAAAATACGATATCTGTCAAGTGTTCCATCAGCGTTGATACAAATTTGCTACTGTGTTATGCTTTGAACGGTGTGGTAAGGGAGACAAACATTTCCGAGGCATTGCAACTTAGTCCTCAGGGGCAGTGGCGCATCTGTGGCCAACCTCAGATAGATATGTTCTATCTACGAGTAGGGTTGATTACAGATGTCCACAGGTGGCAGTAGTCACTTACCATCAGGTTGAATCATCATCATCATCATCATCATCAACCCATTACTGTCCCACTGCTGGGCACGGGTCTCCTCTCAGAATGAGAAGGATTAGGCCATAGTCCACCGCGCTGGCCAAGTGCGTATTGGTAGACTTCACATACCCTTAAGATTTTTTTTTTTTTTTATAAATCTCTCAGGTATGCAGGTTTCCTCACGATGTTTTCCTTCACCGTTTAAGCAAGTGATAATTAATTTCTAATACGCACATTAATTTGAAAATCAGAGGTGCGTGCCCTGGGATTTGAACCTCGGACCCCTCGATCGAGAGGCCGCGTTTCTTAACCACTAGGCTATCACTGCTTAGGTGGTTGAATGCTTATTGTTAACTTCTAAAATAAAATAAAAACTGTAAATTCTATTGTAGATTTTCGAAAAATAACGAAACATCTTGTTATAGTTCTCAAATCTCAGACTCAACATTGTTATTCAATACAAGTCTTGTAATATTTGTTTAGTAATACTAACATAATACTTACAGACTCAATGTGTAATATTCGTATTACACAACAAACGAAGTTGTGTTAGCTATTAATTCATAATTCATTTAAATAAGATAGAGCTAATGGAGCGAGCCAACCTGAATAATATTCATAAATATTCATAACTGCATCAATGAATAAATACATAGTAAGCACTCGGGAACTCGTATTATGAGTAGTAGAATGAGTAATAAATTTTATGTGTTACTAGTTTTTGCCCGCGGCTTCACCCGCGTTTAAAAGAAAATAATATGACATACTAACATAATCATTCACTGGAATAACAGTTGCGCCATCTGGCGAAATTTGGTCGTAGGAACTCTGGAACCTTCGTGGGCTCATGGACAACAACTTTGCTATAGATCATCACTTGATCAAATGCATAGTTTACGATTCAATCCTTATTAATATCGACTAAAGTAATCGATGGTTTTGATCCAAAGGATCGATTCTCCGATTAATCGATCTTATATCGCCATCCCTAGTTCCCGTGGGATTTCTGGGATAAAAACTATCCTATGTCCTTTCTCGGATCTCAGTCTATCTTTGTACAAAATTTCATTAAAATCGGTTCAGTGGTTTAGGCGTGAAGAAGAGACAACCAGACAGACAGACAGACAGACAGAGTTACTTTCGGATTTATAATATTAGTAAGGATAAGGATGAATGTACGAGTATACAGTTTTTATTATTAACCTACTTTTCACAAGTTCTTTTTAGGGTTCCCTATAATATTAATAATATTCATAAATATTCATAACTGCATCAATGAATAAATACATAGTAAGCACGGAAACTCGTATTATGAATAGTAGAATGAGTAATAAATATTATGTGTTATGAATGTACGAGTATACAGTTTTTAACCTACTTTTCACAAGTTCTTTTCAGGGTTCCCTATAAGAACCAAAGCATATTAAGTCTCCGCTGTATGTCCGTCTGTCAGTCACAGAGCTCTGTCTTTTAAAGCGTAATGGACTTGAAATATAGGAGTACCAGACGAGCATGCTGTCCAGCTGCTTGTAAGTGGCTACTGCAGCCCATGGACATCTGTAATCAACTCTAGATAATTTTAGTACCTATCTGAGATCGGCCACAGATGCGCCGCTACCCGTGAAGACTGAGCTGGATCGCGTCGGGAAAGTATCTCTCTTACCACACTTTCCAACCAGATCATAAGAGCGCTTAACACTGCTGTTATTAGGCAGAAATAGGTTTGGCGGTATTGCTGTCAGAGCACCAGAAAAATCTTCAAATCGATATGTGGCGCTGTTATCAACTAAGTAATAATAAATAAAACTAAAAATAAACATGATTTATTGCATCAAAAGTAGTACATTATTTTACAATATTGTTGGGTACCCGCTTTTAAGTACGTTGCCTGTAGTAGAGGGTCCCGCTCTTCCCTTATACAATACTTAGTACTACAAAATATACATTTTCAAATATATTATACTACAATATAATTATTTGAACAAAGTTGAATTAATTTTATTTTAAAATATAGTGTATATATGTATACTGAATATAGTGTCTGTGTATTATGTCTGTCTGTGTGTGCGAATGTGTGTGTGTGAGAATTGTATGTGTTTGCAGTTCGTACAGTTTAATTTATCTTTGTGATAGATGATTTGGTGCCCGGTTTACTATATTATATAAATGTTATAAAATGGATGTAGTGTTCCTAAAGTCGAACCTAGAATATTGAAAAGCGACCTTCAACACGAGCGTGCTACATAGGCCTTATAGCCTCTTACCTTCTGAAGCCAAACGTAAGCCTATTATATGTAATCACTTCCGCCAAAGGATTTATCAAGGTGTTATCAAGTACAAATAGGATTGGATTCTGACCTGAGGTCAAACGGACGCATTGCTTCTATTGAGAATTAAATTGGATTGAACGGTCATATACTCGAGTAGTGGAGCGGGATCCGGGTTCAATCCACGATCCAGTCTAAATGATTAATTTGGTTTCTGTTCTAGGTCTGGATGTACGTCTGGGATAGTTTTCTTTGTGTTTTTTTTTTATAATGTAGGAGTAGCAGACGAGCATACAGTCCACCTGATGGTAAGTGGCCACTGCCGCCCATGGACATCTGTAATCAACCCCAGATAGGATTAGATATTCCTACCTGCGGTCGGCCACAGATGCGCCGCTACCCCTGAGAACTAAGCTGGAACGCCTCGGAAAAGTCTGTCTCCCTTACCACACCCTTCAAACCGGAACACAGCAGCGTCTATCACTGCTGTTATTAGGTAGTAATAGGTGTGGCGGTGGTGCTGCCGGAGTCAATCCACAAAGGGTTCTACCACCTTCTAAAAAATGTGTGTTCATAAAACACGTCACAGAAAATCTAAGTGTAAAGCTATGAGTGTCGAAAACTTTATATATTGTTTATCACACTATTTACCTAAAACGATGAATTTCGATTTCAGTTATGGGTCCAGATGTTTACTTATTTGTCCTTGTGTGTATATGTGTTCATACCACCCTCGTCACAGGAAATTCACAGGAAATCCTATAGGGATTATGTACAGAAACTGTTATATTTCTTATATATCAAGCGTTATATATTTTGTTTTCTTACCCTCCACCTGTTTGCCTGTAAGATCTCCCTTTGCCGAATTACCATCAAACCAAAATAACTTTTACCATCATTCTAAACATCAATTTTACTCTTCTAATGCATAGTTTAAATAAAAAATAAAAATATGCAAATTTATGCAACAGAGCGTAACTTATGCAAAAAATGTAGACTTTGTTCATGAAAGTTTTTAATCAAAATAGTTTGAATTTTACGAATACGGCCCACCCCTATTTTAAAACTCGGCGTCCATTATAAGTTAGTAACTGGGTGACCCATACCACTCAATATCTAAAGCTAGTATATTTGTTACTAATAAAAAAACATTTAAATGCATAATGTTATATATAAAATTCTCGTGTCACAATGTTAGTTACCGTACTCCTCCGAAACGGCTTTACCGATTTTCACCAAATTTCATGCATATTCAGTAGGTCTGAGAATCGGCTACTATCTATTTTCATAACTAGGTGATAAGGGTTGTTCACCCTTAACATTTTTTTATTTATATGGCAACGCAACGTTTGCTGAGTTAGCATCATAGGTAACAGTTTAAGCTTACTATATTTTATCGCTATTAAAAGTATTTCGAAGAAATTCATTTGATGAAACACAAATCTCGCGAAATGGGGCCAATTATTTAAGGATTTATTTTTAACAGCAATGTCATTATGGCACATTGTTATATTCCTATCGCAGGATTCTTCCTGCCATTAATTTTCGGACCACGATCACGCATGCCTTTTTTTTTAACGAGGGGGAAACCTTCAAAAGGTACCCGGTGCTGAGGCACAGGGTTATGTGGGACTCTTACCGCACTTAAACTCCCTCGGTGGCCGTCCTCGGCGCTGCATAGAGGATTCCGGGATTTCCAGCGGAACGCAACCGGAGTCCTCTTAGCGCGGTGCCCCGTTGGGCTCTGCGCAGATGAGCTTGACGCTAGCCACACCGTTTGGTGTGCACGACGGTATGCGACCACACATACCGCCGTCCTTCCCGCAGTCGCTTGTCGGGCTGTTTGAGCTCCCACTCTTGCTGTCCGCAACCCCGGAAGCTCCCTTTTAGTCGCCTCTTACGACAGGCAGAGGATACCGTAGCCCTATTCTATTCCCGGAACTACAGGGACAGAATCACGCATGCCTATGAATAGATTATGCATATACTAATACTAGACACGAGTCGCTCCCTACAATTGCGACCACACCTACCCACAGCGCAATACATACTAATAGGTTTATTCTAATAGGTAATACAACTACCTAATGATAACAATCACGACTAATCAATAATCAAGCGTTCCGAAGCACGGAAGCGTCCAAAAATTCGTCACGGACGGTCACCCATACAGCTTCCAACGCGACGTTGGTTAACTTTGTAGATCAATTACTACTTACTGTGGTAAATGTGGACATCCACCGCAACTCGTCGAGATATAGCACACTATATAAACTAGGAGGTGTCATCAATTATTTACAAGCTTTATTTAGTTTCACCTGTGTTATATAATGGCCTTAATCACCATAGTTTGAAATTCGCCTTAAACAAAATTATCAAGAAGACATCTGATCCTGCACCGCCGCCGTGCCGTGGGAACGCTGACTCCGCACCACCGCTCCGTTTCCACTGTATAGTTCCGAACGTGGGAATTCACTCTGGGCGCTAACATTGCCCCAGCAAGTCACTTAGGATAGTTAGTTGTAATTTAGGTTAGATTTAATCCAAAACATGTAAAATTCTGTTTTGATTAAATACGTATATATAAGTAATTCGGTCTTTCTGTATCCTGGCTGCTGCATCCCGACGCATTATATAACTCCTGTCCCGGTGTTTGTAATGAAATCTTGCAAGCTAAATTTCACCCACTTCCCAGTAGGTATCCGATTGAGCCCGCTTTTATTTATAAAAAAATATGTCTGATATAAAAATACAAATATTTAATACATCGGGTTTTTAACTTTTTAGTTCTTTTTTTACCAAGTAATAAAAGCTTGTTTTTAAAAAGGTTTTTTGTTATGATTTTTATAATATATATTGTCGTGCGATCGAGACGAATGATGCAGACGAAAAATCGGAATAAATCGCATACAGTGAGCGGTTGTTACGACAAAATATTCCAGTCACATCCCTACAATGATACAGCCAATAAAACAGCAAACAAACTTCACAAAGTCGTTGTATTCTTATGCAAACGTCGATCGAGAAGTTGGGGATTTATGTCTTTCATTCCATATCTTGAACGTTAGAGCGATGAAACGTTAGAGCAGATGTAGAATGCAAGGGTATCACAATCATACGAGGAAATCGTTGATTCGTACTCGGAATACTAAAACTGTCTCTGTATTTTTTTTTTATATATAATATATTAGTAGCAGTTGAGCATGCAGTCCACCTGATGGTAAGTGGCTACTGCCGTCCATGGAAATCTGTAATCAACCCCAGATAGGATTAGATATTCCTACCTGAGGTGGGCCACAGATGCGCCGCTATCCCTGTGGACTAAGCTGGAACACCTCGGAAAAGTATGTCTCCCTTACCACACCCTTTAAAACGGAACACAGCAGCGCTTAACACTGCTGTTATAATGCAGAAATAGGTGTGGCGGTGGTGCCGCCGGAGTTGAACCACAAAGGGTTCTAGCACCTTTAACTATTTCGTTTAATGTAAAGTTGTACGTGTAAAACATGTTCCAATAATAGAAACCCGTCGGCAACCCCTTGTCCTATTGCCGGGCACGAGTCACCTCTCAGAACGAGGTCATAATCTATCGCTATGGCCAAGTACGAATTGGTAGAATTTTAAATAACTCCCAGATATGTAGGTTTCCTCACGATGTTTTCCTTTACAGTTGAAGCAAGTGTCAATTTATTTCAAATCCGCGCATAACTTTGAAAAATCAGTGGTTAGCCTAGGATTCACCAATAAAGAGGTCGTTAACTATTAGGCTATTACACATTAATAAAATTACATATTTAGGGATAATCCAGTTGTATTATTGCATAAACAGCAGTGATAGCCTAGTGGTTAAGAAACGCGGCCTCTCGATCGAGGGGTCCGAGGTTCAAATCCCAGGCACGCACCTCTGATTTTCAAATGTATGTGCGTATTAGAAATTTATTATCACTTGCTTAAACGGTGAAGGAAAACATCGTGAGGAAACCTGCATACCTGAGAGATTTATAAAAAATCTTAAAGGTATGTGAAGTCTACCAATACGCACTTGGCCAGCGCGGTGGACTATGGCCTAATCCTCCTCATTCTGAGAGGAGACCCGTGCCCAGCAGTGGGACAGTAGTGGGTTGATGATTGCATAAATACGTGACGTAATGATGGCCATAATTCTCAAACATGTAAATTAGTGCGAATTTAGTACCGATTTTTACCTTACTACTAAGAAGACTATATACTTACAAAAATCCTATGAGCTGTTTATTTATATGAATAAATCTCATACCTTTCATAACAAAGTACATATATATTTCCGATTGAAACGTTTCAACCCTATATTTAATAGACCACTCAATTGCAATACAGCAACCCTGCATCAGATGCACTGGGCACTAAATGATAGGGTTGCGTGTTCTAGACCGGTGCTTAGGTTTAAATGTTCCGGTACATTTATAGACCAGTGCTTGGGTTGCAGATTTAGGTCATTCCTTTAATTGTCTCGTCTCGGTTTAGAATACCTTGGACGATCTCGGATAATCTTGGTTTAGAATATTCTATTATTATTGTTTTTTTAGGTAAGCAAAATAAAGATGAAATCCACCTGATACATAGTCACAGCCGCCCAGACCCGTCCTAACTCATTGGTATCTAATATTTTGTAAATAAGTATAAATGTAGAATAATCATTTTGAGTAATTGTAGCCTCGCGGCATTTGTTTATTATCATCGATCTTCAAGGTTAAGCAAGGATGCTTAACCTTGAAGCATATATTTTATAGACAGCTAATCAGAAGTGATGGCTTATCGTGCTTAGGTTATAATCATCTTTTTATATATATTTCTTATGTGCGTGTGTATGTCACTGAACTCCTCCTAAACGACTGGACTGATTTTGATGATATTTGTTGTGTGTGTTCAAGGGGACTTGAGAATGGTTTAGATTCACAATTTAGTCCGTGTGAAAAGGTTTTTTTAATTAATTTTTAATTCGTAAGTAGTTGATGATTTTGTTTTGTTTTGTTTCACATTGGATTCGACAGACTTCGCTACCATCGCAGTTTCAAATATTCTATCTATTTTTCAAACCTGTAAGTGATAAGGGTTGTTCACCCTTAACTTTTTTTTTATTTATAGGGCAACACAACGTTTTCCGGGGCAGCCAGTTATTTTATAATATCGAAGTAATAAATGGGTATGCAGTCGACTTCCTACACTGTTTAAGCAAGTGATAACTAATACGCACATAACTTTGAAAAAATCTAAGCTTGAACCTCGGACCTCTCGATAAAAAGATTGCTTTTCAACTAGGCTATCATTGCTAAATCTATCTACCATTATATCTCAAACCTATCTCAGTCCTCGCTGGGCTAATGGAGAGCCTGATAGCCTCTCGCTACGTGATCCAAATTGATAAAGAGTACTTTATCGATAGTGTTTGGGTCAATGGGCAAATAGGCCTTCACTTTGCGAAATCAATTTATTATTTTAATATCTTATTTATTTTATGTACTGGTTCGGTGTAGGTTGTGGATATTGTACGCGATTTTGGGAGTTATAAGGTTAGGGGTAGTTGTAAATGCCTGTAGGTAATATTAAGTGATTTTATTTAGGTTTTTTAATAAAATATATTTAATAATAAAAGGTATTTCTATACAAATATTATAAAGAGGAAAACTTTATTTGTTTGTTTCATTGTAATGAATAGGCTCAAAAACTACTGGACCGATTTTAAAAATTCTTTCACCATTCGAAAGCTACATTATCCACGAGTAACATAGGCTATATTTTATATGAAATATATTTGATAAATAGATTTTGCGATGGTACAAATTTTGCCGGGTCAGCTAGTATAATATAAAGTAGCAAACACGCATGCACTCCGCTTGATGGTAAGTGGCTACTGCCGCCCATAGACAACTGTAATCAACTCCAGGTAAGATTAGATTCCTATTTGAGGTCGGCCACAGATGCTAACCCTGAGGACTAAGCTGGATTGCCACGGAAAAAATATGTCTCCTTTACACCCTTCAAACCAGAACACAGCATCATTAAACATTACTGTTATTAGGTAGAAATAGGTATGGCGGTGGTGCCACTGAAGTCAAACCACAGAGAGTTGTACCACCTTAAAAATTACTTAATTTGTAATGTTTTACGACTTAAAACCATATAGCCAATTTAAAACTATATCGAAAAATTGTGTAACTGACTAAAAGCCAACAGAAGATAACTATCTAAGCAAAAGTTATTAGCGTAGTAAACTTCCAAGGTATCTGGCCACCTGCACGAAAAAGGTTCGATTAATCTTACGAAGGCTCTATCGAAGTCATTGTCGATTTATTGGGGTCTTTACGGACTAAATTGTTTACAGCGATTGAGTGGGTAAAAATATATTCTGGAACTAATTCTTACCTCTTTAGTGCTGCAATTAGGAGTTGGTTGGGAAATTTAAAGCTGCAATGTACAATTAACGTTAGCTAGTGCAAATTTAAGTCTTGAGTGATATATTCCTGTCATTAAAAAAATAGTCTTTCTTACCTATAATTGAATTTTGTAGTTGTAACCAGTAATTAATCTCTCGAAAGAGTATTATTCAAGATTCAGCATAATAGATAATATCATTTGACAGTAATCAGCGATGGAGTGTTAAAATTATACAAATAAAAAAAAACAATTAATAAATTAATGTATTACCAAGGAACGTACCCAAAAAGTTCGATGCTCTTAAAAAAAAAATCACAGACGTTTACATGAAGATAGAGGTATTTTCGGAAATTTAAAAATGGCATTCAAAATCTTGAAAGAAGTCCGATCTACTAAGGACTTTAAGGAATTTGTAAGTTTAAAACAAATAACAAACAACGCAAGCAACTTAAGAATTTCGTATGTGTGTACACTATATTTGACAACTTACAAAGCATCATTCTCTCGTACAATCTGTAACGGACATGTTAGTGTCAGCTTCATAAACGTTTATCTACAAACAGTAACGTAAATATTGATCTTGTCCGCATCGCATGTTCATACGATGTATCGTTTGTTAAGCCGGTCTTATGTAATTGGGTTTAAAGAATTTATTTCTCATAAAGACATACAGTCACTTGCATGAGAACAATTATTAGCTAAATATATTATATTAGTCGTTCGTTTAATGAATCGACTGCTGCTACCCTCATTTAATGCATTTTATTACTAACTTGTTATACTTAGGTAATTGTTATATTTGTGATATATTCCTTTAGTTTAGCTTTGAATGCATTAAATGAGTCAGTTTTCTTTACAGTTTTTGGAAGTTTATTGTATAACTGTGCTCCTTCAAATGTGATATTTCTTTTTCCATAATTAGTTCGAATCTTAGGTATTGCTAAAAAACTCGCTCGACGCGTCGATCGTAATTTGAAGTTATCGAGCGTAATTTGAAGATAGAGCCTTGTTCGCCCCGACGCCACCGCTACATCTATTTCTGCTTAATGACATCAGTGTTAAGCGCTGCTGTGTTCTGGTTTGAAAGGTGTGGTAAGGGAGACATATTTATCCGAGGCTTTTATGCTTAGATGACTTAAAAAACGACCTGTATTATTCTACCATTGGTTTGTGTATGGATCAAATAAAGATCAAATTCTGGGAAGTAATGATAAATGACAAAATAAAGGAAATGATTCATTTTTAAGAATATACATATTTTTGGAATGCATGTTGGAATAATACATGTTTTTTTTTCAAAATGTTACATGTATTTTTTTTTTAAATGTACTTGTTCGATTTCAAGCTAGGAAAGTAGATTTAAAAAGCAATAAAGCAGTTTTAATTTTTATAAAAATTGGCCACCTAACTCTTTTCAGCATTTTTCAGTAATCCTTATAGTTTTGGATTCGGCCATGAAGGCCATACTTGAAAAAAATACCCTGTATATTACCCTGCTCTTAGTAACACTAGTATACAAGCAAGCAAAAATACTTAATACCGGTGAATAAACATCATACAAATATAATATAGACTAACATAAATACGTCGACCCTAGTAATGTAGACGTCTGTCGTATGGAGGATAATCCGAAAATCCCGACTTATTTACTTTAGGAAATGTTTGGATACATAAAGTATGTTTAAGATAAGACATTCATACCACTATTAGTGATAAATGAGTTAAGCAGTTTTGCATTGAAATCTGAGAAAGCCCTTTTGTTACATATTTCATCATCATCATCATCATCAACCCATTATTGTCGCAATGCTGGGCACGGGTCTCCTCTCTGAGTGAGAAGGTTCAGGCCATAGTCCACCGCGCTGGCCAAGTGCGTATTGGTAGACATCACATACCTTCGAGATTGCTTTTGTTTATAAATCTCTCAGGTATGCAGGATTCCTCACGATGTTTTCCTTCACCGGTTAAGCAAGTGATAATTAATTTCCAATACGCACATATCTTTTTGAAAATCAGAGATACCTGGGATTTGTAACCAGTATAAGAGGTAAATGAGTAAAGCTGTTTTAAATTTAAATCTGAGAAATGTTTTTAGTTATTTCTTTGTAGTAATATAATAATTTTCTAAAACTGTGAAAGTCGAGGAAAGAAAGTAATCCCTCGTGTTTGAGTTGTTTTTCTTTTCTGGAGGTTTATACTTCAAAAAGAATAAATCGCGTTGATCTGTCTGTGTTACTTCTTATTTTTGGGATGTTATAAATATAAAACATAGTGATTCGCCTTCACTTACCGAATCCGGACTGGCCGATATAAGGGCTCGTACACAAAACTGCGATGCGACGTCGCATCGTAAAAATCTGCGAACTCCCTCGACGCATCGCAAAAACTTGCGAATCAATTCGCATCGCGCATTCCTGCAATGTTTCGTCACACTTGTTGACGCCATTTTTAGTTCGTTCTGAGACAGCGTGTGGGGAAGATGCACAAACCTGTATTTGTTGGGTGGGAAGACGTATACTTTAATGTAAAAAATGACAAAGTACGACGTTGACTTTTCATATTACTGATTGAAGAACGGGACTCTTTGGGAAACTAAAAATAAAATAAATGATATATGATTAATGGATGAACTCAAAATCTTCTTTGTTACTCTTTCCTGTATCTCCTAAGCAAAAACAAAAGTGCACGCTTCTTTTTACGATCCATGTCGGAAGAATGGTCACCCTGGGAGACACTATGCCGCGCGATATCGCATCGCAGCAATTCGTGTCGCAATTTTCTGCGTTGCGAAATCGCGTCGCGTCGCATCGCAGTTTTGTGTACGAGCTATGTATGCTAAGGTAGGAGATATTTCTTAATTAACAAAATATTAGGTGCTAGGTAAGTGGTCACTTATGATAAACTCCAAACAGAATATAACTCCTATCGAATATCGGCCAAGTGCGTTGATGCGCTCAAGACTAAGTTCAAACCCTTGGTGCGGATTTCCTCCTTACGCACTCAAATCAAAACGTCTACCTACCTCATCTACATGATCCATTTAAAGTTAAAATTCTACTTTACGCAAATAGTTACTAGCAATTAAAAAGACAAATATTTTTCAACAATGAATTTGTATGAAGAGTCACGTATCCAAAACACCGCGCATACGTGCGTCGGCGTTCAATGCCTACGCTTCCATTAAACAGCTTACGGTATTATTTAGCGCTTGGTTTTATTTTTATTTGAGTCATTTAAAATAAATTAAGTTGACAAAATAATTTGCATTAGGGTTTTTGTTTTTAAAGCCTATTTCAAGGTATATATTTAGTAAATAATCTAGTTTTATCCTAACTCTGAACAGGTTCAAATGATAAAAGTTACAACCAGAGCGTAAACACTGGCTACGTCAGGAAAAGTTATGACATTTAATAAATTAGAACTCTTCATTGTCCCAACAGCATTTTACATTTTGAAAACTAAATTGGAAGCGGCTAAATATATTTTTAGCGAACTATTATTTTATCATAGTCTACACATTCATCCTAAATATTTAGTTTCAGCGCTGAAAATTTAAAAAGTTATATACACATATTGAAGCTTTGTCTATAGAAACTTTTCTGTCACACATATGTATTTTTTATCTGTGGTACGGTACACCCACCAAATGGTTGAATTAAGTGTTTTGTTTTTTGCTTTGTGCCGTCCCAACTAAATGCTAAAATATTTTGACTTTTTGCAAAGTGCCGTCCCCACCAAATACTACAACAATTGGACGTAGTTATGCAAAATGGATCGACAACCGTTTTTTAGTTACTATCACAAATGGCATCTCCACTTCAACTTTCGTACATGTAAAAAATATTCAAGCATGGTACATTTTTTTCTTTTGAAATATACAGATATCAGTGATACCAACTATATATTAAGCAATTTAACTTTTACTAAAATACCTCTTTTCTCAAAAGCTAGTTTTTGTGGTTGGATCTATTTTGCATAACTACGTCCAATTTGATTTTTAGCTCTGTGCCGTCCCAATCAAATACTACAATCATTTGAAATGTTTACTTTATGCCGTCCTTACAAAACAATAAATTGTACAAACGGACATAAATCACGACATTAACCTTGCTATATTGTCATCTTACGCGTAATGTAGATGTCAGTCGTGCGTCGGATAATCCCGGGAAATCCTGTGTTATTTATTTTAGGGGCATCTTCGCCATCTCGTAAACACAGATTTCAAGTAAGAGTCTCCCCACACGTTATTTCTGCCTAATAATAGTAGTGTTAAGCGCTGCGGTGTTCTGGTTTGAAGGTGTGGTAAGGGAGGCAAACTTATCCGAAACGTTCCAACTTAGTTCTCAGGGGTAGCAAGGCATCTTTGGCCAAGTTAGGAATTTAGTCTTGTCTATGATTGATTACAGATGTCCATGGATGGCAGAAGCAAATATTTAGTTACTAGCCGGCAAACATCCACTTGGTTTACTTAATAGAACTCTTACAATATATTTATACAATACACATCGCAAAATACGATACAATACCTTTATATAGGTATTTCTATCATCGAATATGAAAGTCAACATTCATTTCAAACGTAACATTGCTCAGAAATGAATAATTTGAATTTCATTCTTCTGCATATTAGACATTACTAATATTCTAATAGTTACTAATATCAATTTTATCGCGAAAATATTTTCCAACATATTTTCAACGAAAATCTCGATGCATTTGCATACAATTAGATGAAATGAAAATCATAAATTCCTCTAATTTCTTTACCCGCATCGCTTCGCATGGTTAAACTAGGCTAAAATATGGTTTAATAATTCATAGCTTCAAACACGAATGAATGAACCGATCTTAAATCAAATCCTTTATGTATTAGCACAATTGTTCATTCATGACTGAACATTGAATGTGTTTTAGAGTTCCATTCAAATTGGTGAACTGATTTAAGTAAAAGCAAAGGGCGCGGAATTTACACATGAATAATAAAACTGTCATAATGTATAATGTTTGTGTTAGGCCTTCTTATTTATAACTACAAAATTAACTATTTTAGAAATAATCAATTTACTTCCCAAATTTAGACGAATACACGACACCTTATATGTTAAATACGTCAAGTTGTTTGAACTACACGGCGTGTCAAAGAATGACACATATATGCTCGAAAAACATTACACTCCGCGGTAGGTTAAAAAATCTTTTGTTCTCAATTCTTCTTGGTTCGTTGTAATCAATTTAGAAACAACAATTAAAACAACAACAACACTTTCACAGATTTTTGAAATCGTATTAATTTAAATTTTTTAACGAATTAAACACTTTTCTTCGACGGTATCCCACCCACCCGGACGAAGCAGTTACAATGTATCATTATAAGAATACGTTGTAAAACGAATGGTTACACTATAAACATACTAACTAATAAAGTTTAATGCAAATAGTATTTTAAATCATCGATAAAAGCGATTACGAAGTTTAATACATTTAAGCACAACTTTTACAAAAAAGGTTTGTTTTATACCAAACATTCGAATAAACGTTTGGCCCATTTCAAGTCTTGATCAATAAATCCAAGAATCTGGAATTTAGCCACAAGAAAGTCTTTATGAGTTATTTGAGCGAACCTTCCTAAATACTTGCCAATAAATGGTGCCAACGCTTATTTATTTGATGATCCGTTTGCTTTCGTAAGGCAAACGATTTTACTAAATATTTCTTCTTAAATTGGCCGCTTTGATATAAACGGCTTTCTATTGATAAATTGGCTCGACATGCTCATTTCTTAGACTTAGGAATTCTCGCTAGTAATGTTAAATTTATTTGCCCTTCAGTAAAGGAATTGTCTGCTTCGCAAAATGATCACAGATGGATAACAGTTCTTAGCACCTTACATCGTTGTCATCAATTAAACAACTTTACTAGAATCAAAACGTGTGTTTCATATTCTTATTATCTTGGTTAAACTTATATATCGATGCATGCCCTTTGCAATATACATTTATATTATAGTATGGATGAGAATACATCACGCTATTAGTCCACATTTTTCACAGGAATAAAGAAAATGAGGGACAGTAAATTATACTCAGCTATTTTCCCCATATTTATGTATTGCAAGAAATAAAAGGCCTTTTTATTTTTATTTATTTTATTATTTTCCCCAGATTAGAACCAACCAGCTTCTCAAAGCGCAATATCCTGTAAGAGATAACTTAAGTCTCAAAATATATGATTCATCCTTATACTCTTAAACAGTGATCTGCCAAACCGCTCAACCAATGAAATTTTGCGATTGTTTGTAGTCAGTTGTAGCTCATAATATAGGATTTTTCGTAGCAGGAGAACTTCTGAGCACACGTGTTACCAAACAATTTGGATACGTTTGAAGATCAATTAAATATTTATTACCTGCCTTAAAGAATATACTGACTTTTTGAGTATACAGCCGTAACTTAGCAACTTCTAAATCTAAATCCCTCCCAACTGAGCGGAGTTAAGCGACTCCAAACTCACAATACTAACTGCTCCAGTTGTTTATGACTTCGCCGACCTGTATTCAATCGTGACCCATTTCATCAAAGTTCTCGTTTGTTCACCTCCGTTTAAATTAAATTCAGGTTGATAAATGAACATTCCGGTCCCCGTCTATCTCGGCGAATTTACCGTCTTCGTCAACCTCTCAAGATAGGATAACGGGATTTATAGTGATAGGTAGGTCCGTGTTTCTGATTATCTTAATATTTTCGGCAATTAGTTCTCTAGAATTGAAATTTTGAATTATTTTTGGATGTGCTATCATTTGATTTTATTTTGTTCTTCATTTAGATTCACTAAACTTTTAGTCTAAACAATAGTAAATAGAGTCAGTGATAGCCGAGTGGTTAAGAAACTCGGCCACTCGATCGAGGGGTCCGAGGTTCAAACCCCAGGTACGCACCTCTTATTTTTCAAACTTATGTGCGTATTAGAAATTAATAATCACTTGCTTAACCGGTGAAAAAAATATCGTGAGGAAACCTGTACACCTGAGAGATTTATATTTAAAAAAATGTTGAAGGTATGTGAAGTCTACTCATACGCACTTGGCCAGCGTGGTGGACTATGGGCTAATCCTTCTCACTCTAAGATGAGACCCGTGCCTAGCAGTGGGACAATAAATTGAGTTGATGATGATCAAAAATGAGCATTAAAGTCCCCGTCTATCTCGGCGAATTTACCGTCTTCGTCTACCTCTTAAGATAGGATAACGGGATTTATAGTAATAGGTAGGTCCGTCCGTGTTTCTGATGATCTTATTTTTTTCGGTAATTTATTCTTTGGAATTGAAATTTGGAATTATTGTTTTGGACCTTCTGTCGTCTGATTTTATTTTGTTTTGCAATCACTTCCACTTTTGTGTAATTAGTCTATAGTCTATACAAAGTAACTACATAATCACATACAACAATCAAGTTTATAATGGTATCGCCGTTATTTCTTGGGCAATACTTAATAAATATGGTGATATTTTATTTTAACCTCCTGTGACAAAATGTGGATACCAGGTTTAAAATCGCAGATAAAATTAAGTTAACCAATCTTAATGTCTCACAATTTTTAACTTTCACAAGTTATAATTATCTAGTAAATCTAAATTATGGAAATACAGAAATCAGTTCACCGAACTGCTTAAGAGCAAAAGTTCCAGGACATTTCAAAAACAAAATTCCGTTTGTCAAAATCGTCTTCCAAATTTAAAATTCCCGTCTCGTCTAGTGGTTGTCGCATTTGTTATTCATAGAGACGAAGTCTACGGGAATTCGTGGGATCCTGATAAGATTCTACGGATCTGTAAATCGAATGGGATTTAAAGCATTCCGTTATTGCAGCGGACAGTGTCTTGTATGTCTAGATCCTATTAGAAACAAATGTATTGATTTAGATGACTTTTAGATGTATAAGTAATCTTTTTTTGGAAAAAATAAAATGTTTTGTAAAATCACTACGATATGTGACTTTTTATGGACAACTAAGGAAAGGACAATTTCTCCAGCTCATTTGCGAATTGCGAATTTGGCGAAATAATGGTTTCCAAAAATATTCGAGACTGAAACAATTTGCGCCGCTGAACCTCCAGCTCTTGAAAGACCGGGAGGAATTAAAGAATAGTTGAATTTTATTATTTGGAGAGGACTCGCAAGAAGAAGGAGGATGTGCCACTTATACGAGTTAATAGTCTTTAGAGATAGAAACACATCTTCCAAAGCTCTGAGAGATGAATTTAATTCTCGGTTAATTACAAATATTAGGTGGTAGAACTGAAGGTGGTAGAATCCTTTGTAGTTCGACTCCGGTGGCACCACCGCCACACCTATTTCTACCTAATAACAGCAGTGTTAGGCGCTGCTGTGTTCCGGTTTGAAGGGTGTGGTAAGGGAGACAGACTTTTCCGAGGCGTCCCAGCTAAGTCCTCAGGGGTAGCAGCGCATCTGTAGCCGACTTTAGGTAGGAATATCTAATCCTATCTGGGGTTGATTACAGATGTCCATGGGTGACAGTAGCCAGTTACCATCAGGTGGACTGCATGCTCGTCTGCTACTCCTATATTATAAAAAAAAAACACAATATTAACAGCACGATCATTTGTCATTCCATCATAAAACGCTCCGCCTGACAGTAAAACTCATTTTTCTTTTTTTAATTATAATTTCCCAAATTCCCCAGCTTATGTTGTTTCAAGTAAACCCATATTCATATGCAGTCTACGCACGTCTCCGTGCGTGCATGACAGGGTGCGTAGGGGTGACATTCCCTCGTAACAACGTTCATATTAAAGAATGAATATTTCATATTAAGAGTATGTTATGAAGAGTATATTGGTGTTTTGTGTACAAGTGCCAGTCGCCGAATGGGGGAGTTGTGAACACTATGTGAGTAAACGAGGTTTTATTTCTTCTATTCGCAGAAGTATGTGTCAGAATATTATTAATACTATTTTTTGGATTTAGTACAGGGTGTTTACTTACATACGTTTTTAAAGTAGTAAACTATAGAAATATAAATGATGTTAAATAGTCACTACTACCTATGGACATCTAATGAAAACGTCAAGTCAAATAAGAATATTACCACTGTTTAAGGGTGTTTTAGATACACACAAAAAACAATGCTCAAATACCCAAATCCAGCACATTTAATTTTTATTTAACCTTCTGCTTCACCAGGGATCGAACATGAAACTCATTCGACCGGTATAGTGATCGCTCCGCCGCGTGCGTCATCAGGTGCTTTCAAACTTATACAAAACGAATAAAGTTCTATAACTGATATTAAGTAAACAATAGGCCCCTTTACTAGAAAATAACCTTAGAAGCACGAATCGTATATTAACTACAGCACAAGCAGACAATCAACTGTCGACTGCATCGACTGCTTTGCTTTGTAGATCAGTTTCAATATTCTCAATGTACGTCACGACACATGCTTAAGCGTCTTAAGCTTGCCTATATAATATGTTTTTGTCAGCAACTTTATGCGTGTTTTTTTTTTTTTTATAATATAGAGTAGCAGACGAGCATGCAGTCCACCTGATGGTAAGTGGCTACTGCCGCCCATGGACATCTGTAATCAACCCCAGATAGGATTAGATATTCCTACCTGAGGTCGGCCACAGATGCGCCGCTACCCCTGAGGACCAAGCTGGAACGCCTCGGAAAAGTATGTCTCCCTTACCACACCCTTCAAACCGGAACACAGCAGCGCCTAACACTGCGGTTATTAGGTAGAAATAGGTGTGGCGGTGGTGCCGCTGGAGTCGAACCACAAAGGGTTCTACCACCTTCAATATGTTTTTGTCAGCAACTTTATGCGTGTTAATCATAACATAATGTTACACAAGCTTAAAACACCTACTTTATCCCCTTTGTGTTTATTTTCCATGGTTTACCATTCCATACCATAGGTTTTCATCACTTCTAAGAAAGCTAAATACTAAATTTATAGAGCTTATTATATATTTTAATTTTATACAGTTAACAGAGCTTGCTTCAAAATCGGGAGATCTTCAAACGATCTTTTTTATAAGTCCCTTAGGGGTGGGATATCAAAAATCCTTCATTAGTGAGTGTCTACGTCATAAAAGTAAACTATTGTCCAAAATTGAAGCTTTTATCGACTCGATTATAAGGCAGTAAGTCAGAACAAGTCTTCATATAAGAATAGATTCGTTTACATCAAATTCATACAAAGTTGAACCTATTTTAAGAATAGGACAAATCCGCAATCATTTCCAATTCCGACAAGCAATCTCCTTGGTTGCATTTGTTATTCAACGGAACAAACTCTACGAGATTTAACAGAAGTCTACCGACTCCACAAACCCGGGAATTCCGGGAACGATTCGTAAGTAGAACTGTTATTTTTAAATCTTCCCACCGCCTCTCGGCTTTGCGCATAGGATAGCTGGATGCATGATTGAGGATCCGTTTACTTAAGGAAATACGTTTCTCAGGATTAGTGTAAATGTTTTAGACATTGGTAAAAGATATAGGTTTTTGATGCATAGAAGCAGCAATACTTTAAACAACTTTATATTTACCACAATTTTGATGGTGGTAGAACCCTTTGTGGTTCGACTCCGGCGGCACCACCGCCACACCTAGTTCTACCTAATAACAGCAGTGTTAGGCGCTGCTGTATTCCGTTTTGAAGGGTGTGGTAAGGGAGACAGACTTTTCCGAGGCGTTCCAGCTTAGTCCTTAGGGGTAGCGAGGAATATGTGAGAAGGGCCGCCGCAACTATTTCTTCCTTATAACAGCAGTATTAAGCGCTGTATGCTGTTTATACTATACGTCTTATCTTAGTGTTCAGGACTACTGACGCAATTGTGATCTCCAAACATATCATGGATTATTTATTAATCTATATACAATATATACACTTACATAATACAAACCTAATTTTGTGTAGAAATGACTATTCACACTTTAACACAATACATTACAACAGGATAAAAGTACATAAACCTCTTTGAGAAAAAAATGTTATATAATATTTCCCGGGAAAACAAATATTGAGAGCTTATCGTGCCAAGATCGCAAATATTTCCTCGTAAAATGGAAAAAATAAGCAACAAATATTTTCGCGGAAATCTTAGATTATCGATGGCTTTTAACTACAAAACTTCCTGGAACATATAAAGCTTATAAAAAGCTCTCGTACTTTATTGTCGACAACCCATTACTGTCCCTTTGTTGGGCACGGGTCTAGTATCAGTACAAGAAAAATTAGGCCATAGTCTTCCATGCTAGCCAAGTGCATATTGGTAGACTTCACATACCTTTATGAACTTTATTTAAAATCTCTCAGATATGCAGGTTTCCGCACGATGTTTTCCATCGAATTTACCATTATCAAGACCAGATTGATTTTCATATAATGATATTCACAAGATATGACGTTGGTTACTTTTGAATGATACCGTTGGAATCCGGTGAAAGAAGAAATAAAATCAAACCTAAAATTCAGTGCAGTTTACCAAGATACAGGGGGGACAAATCCCGTTCGAAAGTCCATTAGGAATAATTAGCCAATGTTTGGGACTTAAAACTCGGAGCCCCGTTTGAGAGGCTGAGTTTTAAGTACATTTATTCCTTTCTATTAAGAAGTACCTAGCGTTTAAAACTTCTAGATCGAGGGGTCAGGTTTGAATCCCAGAAATCGCATCGAACCTTCGATTTTCAAAGTTATGAGCATATTAGAAAATAATTATCACTTGCCTGGGTTTATTTAATATATTTTTATTTGTGTGCTACCCAGGCCTTGAATAAATATCCCATTAAAAAGCTTAAACGTGAAACAGTTGCAAAAGTTTCGCAAAGACAAATGTTGGCTGACGAGACCATATTTTTCCTTATCTGCGAAGTGCGGGCGACATTTTATCGTTAGTGAGGGTTTATCTCATTCGTCTTTGGAACCCTAATTTCATAACTGACGAGGTGTAAAATTACTCTGTTGTTTGTGAAGCTTTGTGGTGTAAAAGTGGTATGTTTTCTTCGTTTTTGGAAATAACCCATTATTCCTTTGTTATGACGTTCTATTCACCGTCTTGAGGACGTCTTGTTTGTGGTTTTAGGTGTTTGCGGGCTGCAGAATACTTATAAAGGTATAACTGCATTCACGTTTTCAATAAGGAATTTCAATATGAATACAAGAAGGACTTGAACTCGATAAGGACATAACACAAATATATCTGTTAATTTTTTGAATAAGCATCGAAGGAAACTAAATAATATTTTTATATAAAATAAATCAAAGCTTATTGTTAAAAGATATAGCTGAAGGATCGATTTATGCTTTTGATGAAGCATACAAGATATTCGTTGGTAACAGACACATAAGGCATTCCAACTTAGCCTCTACAAACTAATTTTAGATCTTTCGAGATGGATAGGTATCATACGTAATAATTTGATCCTTTGTTTATTTGCCTGACAGCCAAATAGATAATAACAGACCTTTTCCTACTACTTAAAATTACCTTAGATATTCCAATTTAGACCCAACATAGTAATAGAATCCATTTCAAGAATATGTCTTCTGTGAAAACAGTTCCAAATGTTTACAGGATATGTGATCATTGGATCGTTTAGTCGACCAGCGAAGAAGATAAAGGTAGACCTTTTCCTACTGCTACTTTGAAGATGTAAACTTAGACCCAACATAGTAATTCCTTTCAAAGAACGATGCCCGCAGTATAAATCCCTAACAAGGTCGTATATCCGGGCAGTGCGTGCCCTATCTCCCATCGCGCCTCATTCCTTTGCGAGATTAACTGAAATGTTAAATTTAAAGCACAATATGTATAGGCACGGGGGTTTGTTTGGTTGAGAGCCTAACACTGGTCACTTAATAGGTTTGTCTGGAGTTGCCATTCCGGGTTTGGTTACAGACTATGGAACTCTAAACACTTAGGAGTTTCAACGTTATTATTGAAAGAAATTCTAGAGATATCTCCGAATACTGAAATAATTCCACAATATCTGAAGTAATTAGAAATATGTTCCTACATAAGTGGAACGTAGAACCCTTTTTGATTCGACCCCAGCCGCACCCCCACATCTAGTTCTGCCTGATAACAGCAGTGTTAAGCTCTACTGTGTTCTGGATTGAGGGATGTGGTAAGGGAGACATACATATCCGAGGTGTTCCAGTCTAGTCCTCAAAGGTAGCGGCGCATCTGTGGCTGACCTTAGGAACCTACAGAAAAATATGTTAATTTTCTCATAAAATCGCTTTATACTAGAAGTAACATAAATCTGAGGAATCCCCTTCGGAATTCCTAATAATTTGGCCACCCATGGTAAATGTAAAGTTGGAACGTTCCATATAAGTTATCTTATACTGCCTTATGCATAATAGGAGTTGTGAAGAGCTTATCTCTGGTTTGTCGAGTATTGTAGGAGACATTTAAGTAGACTAGGTATTTCGACACCGAACATTTCAACCATCTTCAGTTTCTGAGGAACAGGGATGTATACCGATTCGGAAAATGTATAAAAATAGTATCATTAAATATTGATATTAGGCCTCAGATATAAATTTCGATATTTATAAATATTCATTTGGATCCCTAGCCAAAAGATACATGAACCTATTGTTAT